>VWYH01006019.1:291721-331834 GCA_013399365.1 Pampusana beccarii
ACTTAAAAAAAAAAAGAAAAAAAGAAAAAAACACAAACGGTAAAACAACAAAAGCGGCACTATTTGCTCTATAAATACCTAGAAGAAAAAAAAAAATACAAATGAGCAAAATTCATAACGTTGACTTCCTAAAATTAAATTTAGAGTTGAATGACTGAAATTGCTCAAAGATTGTTCCACAGAGATGCTGTTGCAAATAGACCAGACAGGATCGTTATTAATTCATCTACTCCAACAAGTGCAAAATACGTAAGTGAGTATATATTATCATAGCAATGCTATACACACCACATTCAGCTTCTCTGGAGTCCTGTCCTCTGTGATAAGTTACAGTGATCTTCCAGAAACCACCCAACTTTAAGTTGATGGCTTCATCAGACAGCTCATCACTACGCAATTTGGGAGAGTGACAGATCAATAACTAATCAAAGGTTGGGTTGGTGATGATGGGTAGTGGATTTATAACAATAGGAAGTGGATTAATACTCCAGTATGATATGGTTTCTGTTATTATTTCACAGCAGAATGTCTTATATTGTAGATCTTAATGTGAGTATCCGTGTTTCTATAAGCTTCAAGGACAACCTCTAATGCTTGTTTAGTTGACCCCTAAAATCTGGAATTCCCAAGACAGAGAGCGAGGAAAGGTAGATTCCTACCTGCCACCTCTCCCCTCTGAAGTTAGGCATCTAAATATGTGGCATTTAAATTAGTTTATTGGATAACTACAGTCACATTTTCCAAAGAACTTTGCATTGAGAGCACTGACTGACTGCTCTTAACTTTTTCCCAAATCTGATGCCCTCTATTGA
The DNA here is from genome assembly GCA_013399365.1 of Pampusana beccarii. Classification (NCBI taxonomy): domain Eukaryota; kingdom Metazoa; phylum Chordata; class Aves; order Columbiformes; family Columbidae; genus Pampusana; species Pampusana beccarii. The sequence goes on from VWYH01006019.1 coordinate 292,534, forward strand.
TTTCTTCAAAATGTTTTTGTCTGCAAGATCCCATTATAATGAGAACTGTGGCCTTAAACACTGTGTAGGGTTAAATAAATAAGCTAAATTATTGTTTGCACTTGCTATCTGTTTATCCTGTGTGAAGTGCAACATTATCTGGCATAATTCGCACTGAGTTGAATTTGTTTTTCTGAGTGGAATTAGAAGCTTGAGGTGATATTGCAAGACTGCATATGCTGAGAAGTGTTACTGTAATGACATAGAAAATTACCAGCCATCCAAAAAGGTATGCAGGGAAAAAAAAAAAAGGTTTCCTTGTTCTGTGCTTGAGAAAATGGGTTCAGGTTTGGGTTAATCAAAGATTTAATCGAAAGTGTCAACCTTTCAACTGAAGAGGGATAAAAAGCATATGAAATACAGGTTGCCAGGTTGCCATTGTTTGGAATACATAAGTTAAATAAATAAATAAAATAATAAAAAGCACTGTTTTCTTTTTTTTTTTTCCTAAGGTGAACCTGTTTGTTCATACCTGTCCCAAAACTAAGTAGCTCTGGCTTCAATGGAAAGGAGGTGTTCCGCTTTAGATTACAGCTATAACAACCTGCCCATTTACCAGCATCTCCAGTTAAAAGTACCGCACCCAGGTCATTGCACATTACACAGCTCTCTTCCTGGTAGGTATAGCAGAGGGCAAAGACAGATCAAGCTCTCAACTGTGCAAGAAAGGAGTGGTGGAACATAGGTTAGTAGGCTAGGGAAAAAATAACACCTCTGCTTCCTTGCTGGGTGGTGAATCAGCAGTCCCCACAACTCCAGATGCTGCTTCTGACACCCAGATGTTCCCCTGGTGGTTTTTACCTTTTCCGAACAGGTGTGAAAAATCTGTTTGATGATGAATTGCACTGGGTTTCATGGTTGAGTTTTCAGTTAAAGAAGAGGAACCTACTGGTGCTTTTTTGCTTGAGAAGCTTTGTCAGGGACATTGACACAACCCAACCATTAACCACATTGTCTTCCAGGTTCATTGTTTTTAATAGCTTTCTGAGTTTCAAAACAAATATGTGGGGCTGAAGCAAGGCCCTTGAAAGAACAATTGTCATTTTTTATATGTAGCTGAATACAATACAGTCTTACGAATGTTCACATAGAGAATGATACTTCCCATCACAGACCCTTCCACTTGTGTCTTTGAAATGGGAGTTCAGGTTACAGTTTAGCTTAAACGTGAGTTTTAAGATTGGCATTAGTTTCAATGGAGTTAAATATATGCAAGAAGCTGCCTACAGGCTTGACTAGCTTTCTGAAGCAGAACACAAGAGAGACATCCTGAAATGTATAGTTTTACAATCATCGTACAAGATGGGCACTTTTTCCATTGAGTCTAAACTAATTCTGTGACGTAAGTACACAAGAGCAGCTACACCGTCTCACACCAAAGGTCAGTCTAGCCCTGTTGTAGATCCCCATGGAAGAGCTAGGGAAAGCATGCAGGGATACTTTCCCAGAATACTACGCCAGCTGCCAATAATTTGTAATTCAGTGATGTTCTAAACCAGACTCAGAATTTTTGTACTTAATAGCCCTCAATGGATTTTTCCTTCGTGAACTGGTCCAGCTCCTTCCTGAACCCAGATCCCCCACATCCTGTGGGGAGCAGTCCTGCAGCTTAACAACATTCTGTGTGAAGAGCTGCCTCTGGGCTTGCTTCCTCATGCTTTCGCATGACGTCCTCTTGTTCTGCAAGAGGCAGTGAAGAATCGCTATTTTTTCATTTTGCCTGTATTGCTTATGCCTTTACAGACTTTTATCATTATTGTATATTCTCAGGGCTGAGGAGTCATAATCACTTAGTAGTCACCCAACAGGAACTGTTCTTACATTTTATCATCTGTTTTCCAACCTGGTGCTCTTGTGCAGCTAACAATGTGATCTCATATAACAAATTAGGTTTAAACTGTGTGGCCAGGTCAACTCTGTCAGAAAGAGTTTCAGCAGTCCAGATAGGATCCTCCTACAGAACTCATGCCAACTTTGATTCATTTATACAACTGATGATATTCTAAACAAGCGTCTCCTCACAAGTCTTCATGCTTTGTCTTCTGCTGGGATGAGAAGCAGAAATACACAGATCTTCCAAACTAATACTGGGAGAGGAACAGGGAGACAGGACCTTACTACCATACTGGGCATCAAAATGATCATAGGAATATTTAGTTTTTTAAAGACCTACCACTGAAATGGCACAAAGTCACCTGCTCTATCTAGTTCTATAAACTGAGCTGCCCAAGGCTTTCATTCTGTCTGTATTCATGTGTTGTTTTCTACCTTATCCTTTATTCATAAGCTGTTTGGGACATGCACAGCTCCTAGCTTCAAGAAGCCAGTGTAAGCTCCAATATAAATTTAAAAAAAAAATAGTAACAAGTGTTTAACCACTGGATTGTTTCTATGTATTCAGTGGAACTTCTGTAGTCCAGGAACTTTACCCACTTCTGAGTCTGACCATGTCCTTTCCCTCCCAACGAGAGTTTAGCATTTACACCGTCACTTCGCCACATCCTCAATCAGCCCGGCCAAATAATTCCCTAGTTACTTATAGTTTAGAAAGAAATTATATAGATAGTGTGAATGTTATCCAAACGATAGCAGCAGCATGATTTTACCAAAATAATGTTCCATAAAAATATAGCTGGTTCTGATTAATTCCTTGGTTTATGATTAATAACACCTAATGTCTTTCCATTAGCAGATTGTGTTCTTAAACTTCTGCAGCTTTAACTAACTAACTAGGAAGATATTCTTAAGCCTTAAAGGGTGACATATTATAGATGCACCGTGCTGTGCATAAGAGTAAGCCATTTATGAGCTGTTTATGTGATGGCAAGGGAGTAACATCAAGTGTAGGTCATCACATCTCAGTGCCATTTCACACAAGCCTATGTACAAAGTCATTCTGTCCCTTGTGGATGTTAAGCAATAATGATTAATGAAAGCTTATATGAATATATACTTATGAGCTTTTATATATATGTCACTGTTAGTACTTTTGCCACAGACATTTAGAGGGAATGGTTGGCTGTTGGGCAACTTCTAACAGTGTTTTAAAGGTTGCACTTTTTAAAGGACTGACTTTTAACTGGCAGCCATGAAGAGTTCTTTAATATTCTCCTCTTCTAGGATGTGCCAGGAACATGGGAGAATTTTTCAGCTGTTTTTAGTTAAATAAACATATGTGCCTAGGCATCCTTGTCTTGGTCATGCCTATGATGTTGTAGGGAATAAATGGGTAGTCCTGATCCCAAAGAGGTAACAGTCTAAATCAGAAGACTATAGACAGATAGACGTAGGCAAGCAAACGTACAAGCTACACCAGAAGAACAAAATTACTTCTCCTAGTAGACAGTTATGATTCTATTAGGCCAAAATGCTTTGAAGAAATCAGTATACGCTTTGCTGACGTGAAAGTTGTTCAACTCACGTCATTGGCTGTACTGGCCACCATTAAAATACGTGTAGCTCTTTTTTGTCATCCAGTGTTGTCATGGAGTGGTTGGAGGATAAATTAACCCATGGAAACAGCTCTGGAAATGCCGTATAACAAAACACAGCTGCATTGATAAGATGAATGTGATGAACAGCGTTGAACTGTGTCCTCTGATGCAGGTTGTTCGGCAGGGAAACACTGAAGTTTCTTGAAATGGGCTTGAGAAAGGTCAAGAAATATTGGATTTGTTTCACTTCTACCCACTGCATTAGGGACCACATAAGGCAGTTCATTAGGGTCTTACAGGATGGCTGCTTGAGATGGGAAATGAAGGAAAATACCTTTAGGAACTGCAGCCCTACACAGTCAGAGATCACCAACCTAGCATCAAGCGAGGAACTCTTGTACCTGTGGCTGTTTTCACTGATATGGTGTTATCGTCCTTTACCTTTGAGAAGAAATCAATGGCTGCATTTTTTTTTTCCTGAGCTATACTTGTCTTCGGCAGTTCTAAACCAAACCTATGGAAGAAAATTAACATTGACTTCAGCGAGTTTGGAACTGGGGCAAATAGCCTGTGTAACCCAATAACAGAAGATGGGGCACACATTGTCTTCTGCTGCTCCTGTGCTGCGGTGGCAATCTTGTAGATATTCTGCACACATGGGAAGGACAAAGCACAGCAGGAGGAAAGGCTGCCCTAAGGTTAGGACTGGCTATCATCATTTGAGTTTAATCCATTGTAATCTAAGTGTTAGAGTCCGTCCTCGGTTTCCAATATGATCCACATGCCAACAGTTGTTAAATTTTCGTTGTGTTTACGATGGCAAATGACTTAACCTAGACCATAAGATTTTGATAACCATAGGACGCAAATCCTAGTTTTGGGACTCTAGAGACCTGGTATAGAGGTAACTGCCAGGTTTAGGTTGTGTGCAGGGGGTCTTGTGTTCTCCATCCATGTCCAGACAACAGTCATGGTGGCTGGGTTCATGTGTCCACCAAGGGCTGGCATTGGAGCAAGTCACAATTATGGCAATATATTCACTGCCAAAACAGATGTCCCTGTCTCCTCTGTAGGGATTTGGTGCTCAGGCCACAGCCAACCCACAGACCTCCAGCTGGCCTTCCTGATTTAGATCTTTCAGAGTGCTCCAATTAAATAAATAATTGCTATATAATGAAGTAAAAGCTCTGACCTACACTTACTTACAGAAAGACATTAACTTCCAGGCTCAGTTGAAATTTAAGAATATAATAAGGAAAGATAAATCTGTTTCTGACACAAAACCAGGAAAATGTGTGAGGACTTTTAATTAATGAGAAGATATAAAATGGTCCCTTCTGACCAGAAAGTAAAAATAAAGTAGTGGGAAACAAACCTTTTCCTCCTTAAAAGCCTGCAGTTTCTAACCTGCTTGGAAGGAGGAAATACTTTAAATTCTTCCTGGTTAACGTGTTGCAGCAGAAGAGGAAGATCCTGACCAAAGGGACATGGAGGGTCCTGCATTTGACATTTATGAGTGGGAGGCAGCATTACCAGATGTTCATAAAAGTGCAGCTTCCAAATTGAGTTCCATGAAGCCAAATATCTCATTTCATTTGGTTTTCTGTTTCCCCTACTGACTGAGCTACAGCAGGATCTACCAAGAGGATAATCCCATACTGCAGGGGACTGGGATTCAGCAGCTAAGAGGGCTTTTCCATATCTGACTGCATTTAATCCTCAAGCTTTTATGTGACAAAGTACTGGAGACCACAAGCTGCAGATGGACGTATCACCACATATGACCTACGTACAAGCCTGTGTCAGCAAAAACAGTGTACAATCAGACCTCACCTGAAGAAAATCAGCTCAGGTACCAAATCAAGTCAGTACAACATTTTTCTTGTCTTCTTCTTTTTATCTGGAATGGGAGAACTGAAAGGACTGGACTTCACCCACACTAAGCCTCCTCAGTATCTGTAGCTGCATATCCTCCCTGTCCGGGCAGCAGGTTGGAGACACCAGTGCTCCTCAGACTTCATACAAGGAGCAAAGACACTCAATTTCTGGATCCCTCTCCAGAGACCTGGCTCCTAAACGTCAAGCATTGCAGTACATTACTTCTAGGCTCCTAAATTTCTTTTCAAACCTGACGTTAAGCTACTCTGAGATCTAAACAATGGTCTTATTTAGCAGCAAGACAGATGGCCTCAGTGTCTTCTGCTACCTCACATACAAGGGATCTATTAAAGCACTTGGTGTGGCTTTGAGTCATGTGGAAGCAAGGAAACGACTTCAGTAACGCAACTCCACACCCTTAAAAGCTGGAGCAGCCACACACACAGATCCAGCCATTTCTCTCTGCTTTTCTCTCCCTCACATGGAGAGAGTATCCTAAGGGGATGCTCTTATTGGGAGCTGAACAAAACATGTAGCTTTGACATCTCTAGCTCCACTGAGGCTACTATCATCCCAAAGTCCCTTATTATAACCCATTGCAATTAAATATGTGTGCATATGCACATACACATATATATGTCACAGTGTGCTTGAAAATGTCTTCCTTTGTGTATTGCTAGGCCCTAGGTTATAGGATTTAAACTATCTCTTCTGCCTCTTTAAACACTGTTCCCTGATGTTTTTTCTAACAGCTGTGGGCCGCATCCTGCCAGCTGTTTGGGAGATGTCTGGATCAGCTGTTTGAGCTGCACATCAGCTGGAGCTGGAACGGGGCCTCTTGGCTCAGTTACAAACGTCCTCACGTATCTTGGTTAGAGCTACTCCTGAACAAGCCTTGCCTGAGCTCTCAAGATGAAGGAATGAGTTTTCAAGTGAATTAATCATCTCCATGGGAAAACAAGGAAAGGAAAAGAATCACTAAGATGATGGATTGCTCTGAAAGTGAGTTCGGGTTGTGCATGTTTGTGTTGCCACAGATGGATTTCTTACATCTGTGCAACAAATGTTATGTGTTTCAGGTAGGAACCTTGGTTTGCCAAAGCCCAGCAAAGCTAGGTTGGTGGAGATTTAGTGCTGAATTTTCAAATCCAGTGAAATGGGACTGGTAACAATATCTTCAACTGCTTTAAATCACCTTGCTTTATTACATGCAGTCTTTGCAGCCCAGGCTTGCATGCTAGTCAAAGAATGGGGAGGAGGACTAACTGAAGCAAAAGGCAAAATGGGACCCTTCCAACTTTAACCTGCTGAAGAGTAAAAAATCCAGGCCAGAGTTGTAATTACTGAGAGCACAGATTAAGCACTTCAGCTACATGCTCCTCATGATACTGTGAGACTGCAACACTATGGGATTCACCAGATACTAAGAAACAGCATGATGTTGCACAGGTAGCCTGGAAAACAAGAATTGAGTGCAACCCAGGATGGTGACAGTGTTCTGATAACAGTTTAAATCCCACCATTCTTAATAACTTAGCTACTTTGCTGATATACCCATTTCATGTGCTTAACCTAGAGCTGCAAACTGACTCTCAAGGCCTTCCTAGGTGTTTAAAGCATCCTCCAGCTGTCAAAACCCATAGCTTCTCCTCTAAGAGCTTCTTTTATGCAATTTAAAATTTGTCAGTGCACAAGTCTATGGCATGCTGGAAAATGGCAATGCAAGGACTGCAAAACCTGTGCTCAATATAATGTAAACATCAATAACCAAGGACTGGGTTCCTCAAATTTAGACTAAATTGTTCCTTTCTCTGTGTCATATCATCCACATCCATTGTTAGAAGGAGGTGAAAGGGGTCACTGCCTCTCATCTAAGAGCTGGAAGTTGCCTTCAGATTGCAGGCCCTTCCTACTATATAGAAGAGCAGCTCCTGGTCAGATGTGCCAATGCTTGCCCATGCTTATCTGTGGGTTTTGTGAGAGAGCGATGAAAGCTAGGAGTTCACAGATCTGTCCTGCTGGGAGTTACTTCAGGGGAAAACGGGGTTGGGGAGAGAGTAAGTTGGGGATTCCTCTTCCTTATTTCCTATTTCTCTCTTCCAAAAGTAGGTGCACGTCACTGCGCCTGTGCCGAAATAACCCCCTGCTGAGCAGAGATGAAAGCCAGAGCAGCACAACCTCATTTGTGTTCCCTCTGTGTCGATGGCCAGCACAGGCAGGGCTTCTCAGGAGACATTTAGGCCAGACATGAGGAAGAATTTTTTTGCAACGAAGGTGATGAAACACTGGCCCAAGTTGCCAAGAGAGGTGGTAGCTGCACTATCCCTGGAGACATTCAAGACCAGGCTGGATGGGGCTCTGAGCAACCTGATCTGGTGAAGATGTCCCTGCTCATTGCAGGGGTTGGACTGGATGAGCTTTGAAGATCCCTTCTGTCCCGAACTAATCTATGATTCTATGATGTCTCTGAGAGTCACTGCCTGTGGAGTCCACGTGTGCCATTGTTACCCACATCAATGAGGCAGGTCAGTCAGAGACATGTCAGCTTGTTCTTTTCCCTCTGTCTTCATCATGCAACACAGATGTGGCATGAGGCCCCTTCCTGCCAGGGGCAGCATTCTGCATGGACAAAGCAGGGTGGAGCGCATGTCTTCACTGCTGGACAGAGATGAGAGGGGTGGTTAGCACAAGGCAAAGAAAGAGAAAAAAAAATCTCTGCTCACTCCATGTCTGATTGTTTTGTTGTTGTTGTTGTGGTTGCTGATTTATGTCTGTCTTCAAGATCCTCTGTGCAGATTAAATGTGAAGTTTGCTGCAGAAATCGCCAGTAAATATATGTACAGAAAGATCTGTGTAAACTTCATTATATGAACAAAAAGGGACTTTTAGAGAACTGAGTTGGTGGAAAGCAGGATAGTAGCAGAGCCCACGCATATGGCCAGAAGTAAAACAAGGAGACTATGGGAGTTAAGTAAAGCCTATTGTTTTTCCTCCACCAGATTTTTTGTTTTAATTTTATATTTGTTGCTAGTGGCAGACACATAAATGTGTGAGGCCCTTTTCAACCTCAGTCATGGCACAGACAAAGAAATTGGATAGAGATGAAGGGAAGGATGATGCCTCACAAGCAACTCCAGTGGCAATTCTTTACTTCCCAGTAGGACAAGTTTTAAATACACCTATACATGCGTGGGTACGCATACGACAAAGAGAGATTTCAGGTGCTTTCCTCTATGTAACCATGAGCTCCATCCAAACTTCTGCTGGATCAGGGCCAGCCCACTGAAAGAACATAAAGAGAAAACATGCAGAGGATGATGCTTTTAGTCCTGGCAAACTTTTCATTGTTCTGATTTTCTCAGCCCTGAACCCTCTCAGCTAGCATTTATCCACTTATCATCTGTTCATGAAATGAGCTTTCCCCCAGTTCTTCAAAAGACAAACCTCTCTTCCACCACCAGAGCCTAACTTTGATCTCCAGTCTCTGCAGGGCACTTACACAGACAAAATTGCGTTCAAAGACGTCCACACCTGTTCATGCCTTAAAATTCCACATCTAGTTATTTCAGACTACATCAGCACTTTTGCTCTGTCTCTCATTGCCTTTTTCTCTCAGAGCTGGCACTCCCAGCTCTTTGGCATGTGGAGCACAGATCAGCCAACAATATGGTGACTTTCCGATTTTCATGCCTGGACACCACTGCTATTTCTTCCCCTACTTATTAGCACTGCTTTTCTGAAAGCTTGAAAAGGATAACTGTAGCATGCTTTCTCCCACTCTGTTCCCACCAGGCATGTGCATATTGCTACTCAAGAGTTTTGAAATTTGGACATTAGATCAGTGCATGTCAGGAACAGGCATCCATCAGCTTTTTAAACAGGGACCAGGAGGATCTTGCACCTGCAGTTGAATAATTTGAATGGAGACCCCCAAAAAAGTTAAGGTGAAAATGAAGATGCTGACTGCGAACAGAAGGGCATTAGGGTGCTTTTCTATATGTTAACTAGTTCCAGAAGATAAACACCAACTTTAACTGAATGGAACAGAACATAAGTGCTTAAAGACAGCTAAGGAGCCAGGGGTGGGTGGCCTCATCCTTCAGCTGTTTCTTCCAAGTCTCCATAAGTGTTACCACTCCTGTGGTTTTCCCTTGAGACTAGTCAACAGCCTAATAGCATGCCACTATCAGGAGTTTTCTCAATGTCTCCTATTACCTTCAAATCATAAAAAGAGGGGTTTCTTCCTTCTTTTATTTTGCACACAGCCTCCAGTCACACATTTTCATCTTATGGCCATTAGAGGCTGGCAATGGCACACTTTTGGTAAGTGGTAGTTTACTTGAATTCCTGTAGAAATCAGTGGAGTTTAGTACTTCCATAATTAATCTGCACCATGCCTCTAAAATCACATTCTATTTGCTATTGATTGCTCTTCCTTTAATTGCTCTGTTTTCTAGTACCTCCCATAGTAAGGTGGCCGTTACACAGTGAAACTTTACAACTGAAAAAAGCACCAAACCCAGAATGTTTCAAGAAATAATCACTTTTATAGGTCTTTATTACTGCTCTTTTGTGACTGTAACTTCACATCCAAGTTTTTGCCCACCCTAATATTTAGATTCCTGTTGGCATACTGACCCCGATTTGAAGATCAGTCCTGAGTTTGTTCCTTTGCCAGTTCTGAGACACTTTTTCACTATATTCTCCAAGACTTCGGGTGGTACAGGCAACAGCTGGTCCTCTGAGTGCACTTTCATTTAGACATGTGTTTTTCCAACTGTTTTGAATCAAAAAACAACACCTTCTACAGGAAGTCTTAGGACAATTTTATGCAGTGCTGGCCCAGCAGCGTGTCATTTAAAGGCAAATAAAGATCAGGCTGAGCACTGAAAGCACTCTGATCTTCCCTGGCTTGTTTGCAGCTGTGGGAGTGGTGCGTTTGTTTCACTTTTATATTTTTGCAGTCATCACAGTATCACAGTATGCATAGTCATACCATGTATTGCCATATTGAGATTTATGTGCCACCACTGATCAGTGTCCAACCAAGTATATTGTTCTAAATCAGATTTCTATACATTCGTATTTTCATATGCTCTGCTCTTCTAGAAGGAGCTATTCTTAAGCAGGCCAGAGAGCTATCTTTATCTCTTTCTTTTACTTTTTTAGAGTATTTCCGAAAGTTTGATATTTTTAAAAATCCTGTTATCAGGAAGGGAGTTAAAATTACATTAATAAAATCTTGGTAACTCAAATGTGCTAGAAGAAATAATACAGGTCTGACAGCAGGTCAGCTGTATGAGGACACAGCTATAAAAAGAAATCTTTCCTAACTAGCTCCAGTGTGATCTATGTGAAACTCTCAGGCTTAAAAAAAGCACTTTTCTCCCTGTGAAAAAACAAAACAAAATGAAACACTAGGATACAGTTGAGCTGAAGGATTTTCACAGGTATTGCCTCACAAAATCTGTACCTTGGAAATTATAAAAATATGCATACTGGAGCCTCACACATTAAACACTTTGACTGAAAACAAGGAGCAGTTCCTGGAGCTGCGTGTATGCTCATCTCTCTTGCTGAAGCAGGTCTTCAGCCTCTATTCAAAACACTTTTCTTTCCCAGTGGAGCTAATGACACAGCCTGTCTGTACACAGAGGGAATTTATTCCTGCACACAAGTGAAAGAGCAAAGAACAGTGGGCTCCTCTTGACCAACCCTGGCGGGGGTGCTGGGTGGTGGGTATGTGAGGTAGGTTGGACACATCACTTGGCTGTGTAGGAATTGTCAAACTCTCCTTGGACAGGACAGACGGGTGGCAGGGAGGAGCTGACAGCTCTGGAAGAGGAAGTCTGAGCTAGAGTTTGTTATGCTTTTGCTAAAGGAGCTTAACTCCACGATGAGAGTGACAGTCAGCTGATACGGATGAGTAGCTTGTCTTCTGGAGCAAGGCAGGGTTTATTTTTTATCCTCTTTGCGAGTGCACACAAAGGAGAAAGGTGCCGCAGGTCAGCTGGCAGAGGAGCAGAATTATTTGCAGGAGATCCCATTGCAATAAGCAAAAATATGTTTCAGTGGATGACCAACGAGAAGCTGCCTCCCCGGCTGCCACTAATCCTTTACCACTCAAGAATATCTTCCTTGTTTATATTTACCTTAACTTAATGCTTATTGGTGGGAGAACAATCCCTGAGGCATCAGCCAACCTCCTCTTAAAGGCTGGACATTATGCTGTGGCTGGCGATGCAAACAAATACTACAAGGCTTTCAAAAAAGCCAAGCCAGAGTAGTCGAGTATCAAAGAGTTTGGGACTCTTCTTGGAGCACCCTGCCCTACAGATCACGTTGACCACATACAGAAAGTAGCCTGAAACCAGGGAAAGGCCTCAGCAGGAGCAGGATGAAGATTTGCCTTTGCCTTCTCTATACACTGTCATTAGACTCCGGGCATCTTTGATCTCACTACAAGGGATGGAAGGGAGGGAGGAAAGTACTGGGAGAACTCTTTGTTCCTCTTAACGCTATCTCAGCTCTTCATCTGAGAGGCAGCAACAAGTTTGATTCAAAGACAAATCATGTGAACTCCATGTGTGTTCCTAGCCCCAGAATCAAGGATGTTCTCAGATGAGAATAAATTACAAAGCACCATGGAAAAAGGGAGTGAAGTTACACGGCTGTTAGCAAAGTTAGAACCTGATACTCTTAATAATTTTAATAGCCTCATATGTTAATTCTTCCCTAAAATTGTTGTCTTCAGTGCAGACAGACGACAGACAGATTTGCCTTTTTATCTAGCCAGTTTCCCCTGGCGTGATGGAAGTGGCAGTGATGTCAGTGTAATGCCCTGAAGAATAGTAATGAAGGTTTAAAAAATTACGCTAACACAAAGAAACGCGGTGTTGTGACCACAGGTGGTCTACAGCTCCTTACTCAGTGTAGAAGCTTGGGCAGGGAAAGGGAGGAGGAGGTTTTTCTGTTGCATTTTCCAGAGCCTGTCATCAAGATCGTGAAACCAAAAGGCTACTAACTTAATGAGTGTAAGCAAAGCTGAACAGCAAAGTTCTTATTTCTGTACCTGTTTGTTCCTGTGCGAACCTTTTAACACAGATCAGAAGGTCCAGATACTGAACCCAGCAGCTGCATGAGTGAGTCACATTTACGTATGTGAATCTGTGTCCTCTCTTTACATACTTTTGCAGCTAGGACAATATTTAATGGGGCATCCTATGGCCTTGCTCATGCTCCATTCCCACTGCACCAAAAATTCATGGTGAGACAACCTCTAGATGCGTGTGGAGGGTATGATGGAATTGGAGGGTGATGGCTGCTGAGCAAGAGACACCTGGCAGCATCTCATGTCAAGTATAGTACCCACACTGCAAACTAGTGTTGTGGACTTCTGATCTTATGGTGCTATTTCACACCTGAGAAAAGATACTTGAATATATGACGTGTGTGTCTATGTTGCAAGGACATCTGGAAAATAGGTTTCTCCATTGACAACCCTGGCTCACTTCAGTGAAGAAGAGCTGGAGAAAGGCAGTCTGGGCACTTGCAGCTGTTTGGAGAAATTGATAGGGAACAATGGTGTCATAAGCTCCTAGTTTTGCAAGGTGCAGAAAATCCCATGTGAGCTTCTCAGCTTCTTCATTTCTATTGACCTGGAAGAATACAGAGTACTCAAAACAGGACAAAAAGGCTTGGTATCATCCAGATCAGCAGCTGATGATCCCTGAAATTTGTAAAGGGTTGGATTCCTGTCTAAAAAAATAAAGTAACCAAGGTCGAGCTTTATTCAGTTCTTTCCTGGCTATACTAGACCTTTAGGAGAGAACTGAGGTGCCTGTTTTAATCAAATCAGCACTTCTTTCTGGAGCTGTGATTTCAGACATGTACTTTGAATTACACAGATAAAGGAGGAGTATCCATGTCATCAAACTTCAGACATCTAAGTAAGATTCTCAGAGGAATGTTACAACTTCCATTGATCACAGCAGCAGCATCAGCTCCAGAATTACAGTTAGCAAGTGCAAATCCCATCAGGTGCAAACACCCTTGAATTGAAGGAAATTTGCAACCCACAAGGAGCCTGAATGAAATGATCCCAAGTTACAGGCACACTTACGTAGCGTGAATCTAACTGAAAATCAATGTTTCGACCTTCATGGGTGGCAATTGAGCTAATAATGACAGTTACCAAGGTCGCAGGTATGTGACTTTGCTTGTCAAGAGAAAGCGACTTATATCAGCAATAGTCCTTGAGGGTAGGGTGAAATTGTGCCTGATATTAAGAGTCACAACAGTTCTCCGTGGAGACAAAGTGAGAAACCAGCTCTCTCCCACTGATAGTGGTACGAAGTGATTTTGTCAGGATGTGGTGGGATCACTCCCCCTGATCCCAAACCACACAGCAGGTGCCGTAACTTGTTGGCATGTACCTGGAATCACTGGAAGCCTATGGCCAACAGCTGGTGCCTTTAGAACATATCATTGCCTTTGCTACCTCTGCTGAACTAGAGCTTTCTGAAACAGTGTGAATTAATTCCCGACAATTGTGGATCCTGCATAATTCATGCATTCATGTACCTGTAAAAGGCATTAAAATTTAAGAGTCTGAAATAAAAATGAGTGTAATTGCACTTGTTTTTAGATTCCTTCCCATTCTGCCCTACCATTTCATTTTTACTGCCGTATAAATGGCACAATGTTTAATTGAAAGCTCTGAATTGCTGATTGCTGTTACAATGCAACTTCTCAGTGGGGAAAAATATACCCTTTGTAAATTATTTGGAAATGAAGTGGTATCTTTGCTGTGCACAATCTCAGATACGGATGTGGAAAGCCAGAATTAGAGCTGTGATAGTGCCTCTAATTTCTGGCCTAATGAAGATTCATAGGACTGATTTTAGTGAGCAAACTGTGCAAACCTTGTTAGGGCTCTAGCATGTATGGGGACACAGAGTACACATTTCACCAGGGCTCTTCCCATGCTGGGTTAATTAGCAAATAGTAGCCTTTAGAAATGTGTTAATTTGTTTAATCATAAGTTCAGAAATTGAACGTGGAAAATTTCTGGAAAACAAAACAAAACATAAAATTTTTAAAAAAAAAAGCAACAACAATAGAAAACAACCTCAATGCACATCCATTGTTACGCATTTTCTTTTTAAACTTTGAAATATTGGGTTACCCTCAATGCAAACCTGGTGGAGAGGGCACATGAGGTGATATTTCTTGATAATATCTCTGGGAAATAAAACTGCTGATACTTTCGCATAGCTTTAGTTTCCAGCCACTGTTACGTTTTAATGATATGATCAATAACCATATAGATAGAAGGGATATTTCCTACCACACAAAATACAATAGCTTGAAACATGAGACGTGGTTTCTGCATCCCTGTAACTGGTGGTTAACCTCATTGAATTACTGCACCTGCCAAGGCTGTGAGAACTAAATACAGCTGGTGTCAGCGTCTGGCCAACCGAACCCAACCCTATGTTAATTTGAGCAGATGTAAGCAACCACATGGTTGACTCTGGCATGATGTGAAGAGACTGTGCTTCCTCACAAGCTGAAGTGATTGTTCCTGAGGTGCAGAAACCAGGACAAGATGCAGCTAATTGCTTCTCCCTCCTCACTGAATCCAGCTCTGACAAATCCATAAAATCAGGGAGTAATTCAGGCTGGAAGGAACCACGTGTAGGAAGTCGCAGGAGGACCAGGAAGCTATTTCCACCTCAGAGCCTCTTAGAGCAGTTGAGTTGTCAAGGGGAGACAAGGAAAGAAGAAAGGTCCTTAGGGGATGCCTAAACAAGGCACTGTACGAACAGGATAAAACAACAGCCCTGTACCCCAAGGGGCAGAGGACAAAGTAGATCAAGACTCAGAAGTGTGAGAACAAAGAGCTGTTTGTCTTGGCAACTAGCAGGCAAGGAGAGCTTTGAGAAGAAATGCAATGAAGAAATGAAGTAGCTGTGCAGATGTATTTTGAGGAGAGGCCCCATCTGAGATGATACCGCTCTTGTTCTTGGGTTTGGGTTGGCCTTTTTTTGGCAAAAGAATAAAGCACCATGCTTGAAAAATAAGCAAGAGGGTGAAGGAGAACAAGTGGAGACTTCCAGGGCACCTCCCTTTATTTCCTTCCATGCCTTACCCCCAAATGACCTATACTGATTCCTTCAGTAAGCACCACATAAAAGACCAAGCCAGCGAATTATTCCCTTCTTATAAGGAGTTTCTTCTGAAACTCTTGCACAGTTCCAAGAATGTCTTGATTGTCTTACAGTGAGTACAAGTTGGCCAGGAGAAGGATGATGACCCTGATGCAGTTCAACTCTCATTGACTCCTTTGAGGGCTCATCATATTTACATTTTTGAAATGCGGAACAGAAGCCTCTCAATGAATATAAGGAATGCAGCCATTCTGTCCATCTTCATCCAGTGCTGCATAATTTCCCATATTATTTTGTTGGGCTTTTTTCAGTTTTAAGTGGCATGACTGTAAGGTTACAAATTCTCTAATGCATCCTCACTTTTGTAGCAGTTGGGGGAATGAAGTTGATGAATTTATACAGCAATGTGCACTCACAAAACATATAGGCACATACTAGGCATTTAATGCCTTCTACCAGCTGATTAGAATTACATGGTTACTCTGTGTGTGAGATGTATCCTCTTCTGCACATGCAGATTAGGTAGAGATATTAGGTATGTACTATATAGACACAGTAGGATGCATCACTAAGAAAATTCAGATTAAGGCCAACAGAACTAGCCCTGTGTTTACAGTTCACACGCACTTTTTTTGTTGCTGAATTGGAGCCACTAAGCAGTCATCCATGCACGACTTTCTCTGGGCACGTATACAACAGGGAGTATGCATAAAACGGATGTGAATCCTTATTGCCCTTCCCCTCTCTTCTCACATAGAATCCCATGACCACATTGTTTACAGCTAAAACATTACTCAACACTGGTTTAGTGTCAAACTTCTTATGAATACTGAGGCTGTATTTGTTTCAGCAGAACAGGAAAATCTTCAGGATTATGGCTCAGATTGGAGAGATGCATATCACTGCAATGTCGTTATAATGCGACACATGATAACAAGGATGTTATTTCAAGGATTGCCACGCTCAGGTCAGGATAAAGTCTGAATGAGGTGTAAAACACATATGATGGGACTAGACAACCTCTTGACGTCCCTTCTAACCTGAATTATCCTATGGTTTATGATATTACGATTTTAGGAGACAAACAGCTATGCTGGGTGGCTGCAGCATGAAAATCAAAGAATGAATTTTTTCCTTGCATATCTGTCTCTTCATGTGGCTCCCATTATTTTCTTCACTGTTTTTTTCTGCTCCCCTGCAGAGTAATCTTGCAGGTTTTCTTAACTGGGATTTCTGAGGTAGAGGGGGACATCTATGAGAAATCGAAGTTTCATTATAGGTTTGGTGATATCCTGTTTCCCTTAGCTGCTCTGAAGCTATGTCAGGGTGAGTTAAACATTTTCCACCTTCAGCAGTAAGGAATCGAGAGAAGGAGAGCCGGATTCTCAGATGCTCGTTTCTGCTCCCCATGCCCACTTTTGGTATGATCAGTGCAGGATGCAGCTCAGGTTACTCTGCACTATGGATGGCTCTGTGCCCCCACCTCCCAGCTGACACCTTGGCAGTCACATCTTTGTTTTAGCTCAGTCTATAAATCTCAGTCATGTAAGATGGTTAGACCACAGTGCAAGAGGAAGTTTCTTAGTGTACAGTCATGGGACTAAGTCACATTCTGGAGTGTTTCCAGAAAGGCCGTAGATAAGTATATAGTTACAGTCCTTCTCATTTAAGGTGTTAATCGGCAACATGAGAAACAAACCTGCTTCTAAAGTAGATTGGTTAAATTTTCAGGTTGACTTCAGGTCATTAGATGAAAAAGTCCAAGATTTTAATATCACAAAAATTTAAAATCTGCCACTCAGTTTCTGCCTACCCAGAAGGCACCTAACTTTTTTTGCAAGGAAGTCCCTCCAGCAGCTACATGTTTGTTTGTTTTTTTCTAGCAATGTGCAAAGTGACCTGGTGATCTGCAAAATCTTGTCTGCATTCACAATTTGTGTGCCGCCCTCTGTCCCCACTCGTCTGAGGCCCAATGTGGTGAGCAGTCTGACAGCAGGGCTGGTCTCACTTCTGTCCTCCATGATTCAGCTATTACAGCCCATCTCTGCATCAGGAGGAACATGGCTTTTCAGTCTTCCAGACCAAAGCAGGAACATGATATCATGACTCAGCTCTAGGAGAGTTCTTGAGTCACCAGACTATTATTTTCTCTTCCTAAGGCTGTACAACTTTGCATAATGAAAGAAAGTATTTAGGAGGCCACAGGGAGGAAGGCAATGATGTCCTAACAGTTGTGGTCCTTAATTGAATTAATGGGGTCCAGATGCTGACAGGGTGAAGAGTGATTCCAGACAAAGTGCAAATCTTCCAGTAGAAGGATTGTTATTTTCAGTAGCTCATTTTGGAGAAATGCTCCAAATCCAATCCTTGCTCCAAATCCAATCCTTGCTCCAAATCAAGCAGAGGTTTCATTTGAAGCTCCTCTGTCTACAAAGATCTAACTTGGCCTGGGGGAAAAAAAGAAAAAATAGTTTACATTTCTCTTACTTCTGGCAGCTATTTTGGAGAGGCAGAGCTTAAGCCTCAGGTCCTTCTTATTGTCTTTACAATAGCTCAGCAGCCAGCTGAGCACACAGCAAAGCTTGCTGTCTATTCTCACACTCCTGTATGAGCCTGTGAACTGGCTTTCAACTCTTATATGTAAAAAAGAAAAACCAGCTGCCTCTCATGGATGCTGAGAAGTAAGATAGTGACCTTACACTGTAGTAATGAAGACCATGTAAGTATCTGGAAGATAAGGAAATTTCTTGGTTTAGACTACATAAGGACTAAGTGACCTTACCTGGTTAGACACTCATCTAGGAGTTCCGACTACCTTAATACAACACAAACCTTAATTCATTTTGTATTAGGATGTCAATGTTATCCTGTGAGGGAATACTAGCATGTAAAGTGGCCAAACCACTTATCAGTTCACTTCTATTAAATATGGCTACAATCTTACACAAATATAAATTAATCTCAGAATGATCCGACATGAAGAATTTCAGGTCAATTTAACAAATGAGAATTTCCTATTTCATTGACCCAAACTGTAACTAATAGGTAGCAAGGTCTCTTTTGCCAGAACTGGATTTTCTGTAACGTAGTTATTTCCACAGAAAATTCCTGGCCAGTCCTGTACATAAACTAGGAAAAACTCTGATCTCCATCACTCATGATGGCTCAGGTAGCTTACTAGCAATTTCAGCAATATTAGCCTCTCTCCAGAGCTGTATCTGGCATAAGTCTGAGAAGATTCTTGTAATTTTGGAAGAAATAAAGCACAATGGAATTTCTAGCTGCAAATGAACTTGTCTATTACAAAACTTTTTTGCTGTGTGTGTCACACTAGGAAAATAATAATAATAATAATAGCAACCCTAAAAACTGTTAGACGATGCATTTTAGTGCTGCTAGCAGCTGGTATAGCAAGTAAGATAGTCAGAGATGGAAACATATAATCAAAATAATGTTAACAGCTTTTGCTGGACTGCGCTTTTCCAGATGCCACAAAGCTAAATGACAGTTGCTAAATATTAGAAAGGGAGAAAAATTGAAGTTGTCTAGTTTTCTAAGCAGTTATCGCACCATTTGCTTTACAGCAATTTTGGCACAGTAACCGTCCAAACACAGGTAAAAACCCCACAAACATACTGTAATCAGAGCTTGGTTTATATTAAGTTTATAGCACTAGAAAAATATCTTATTCAGGGTTTTGTTCAGAACATAAAGTTCTGTCAGAACAGATGGTCAGGGATAGTAAAAGCTACATGAGGAGATTATAAAACACCACTGCTATGGACTTTTAACGGACTTTAAACTTCTGTCTTCTGCAGATGCCACCTTTCCTCCATACTGCAAAATTTATCAATTTACAGTCCATTCTGTACAAAGTGGCCAATTCCACGATGTCCAGTAACATTGCTCAAAATGTGAAAGCCTTTGAAAGAAACGAATTTTCAAGTGTGACTGCTCTGTGTGGTTGGCTTTTAGTTGTGCTCAAGTAGCGCTTGGAGCTGCATCTGCAATTAGAAGTGTCTACACGTAATGTGATTGCATTCTCTGTAGAAAGGGAAGAGGAATGGGGGAAAAAAAAATAATTGCATTCAGACCTCCTACTGAAGGTGCCAGACTAGGGGCTGAGACTACTATAGTTCTTTCTTGACTGATTATGGACCAAATGTCTAGCAGCTCTGGATAACACAGACACAGTAGCTCATTGTTAGGTGTAGGTGTCAAACAAGTAGTGATGGCGTTGTTATACTCTTATTGTAGAAAGTCTATACACAGCCTATATAGCCTGAAGCTCAGCTATGAAACAGCCTCCTACTGATTTCAAAAGGAATCTTAAGAGCGTTGGAAGTGTTGAGCCTGAGTGAGTCAAACAAAGTCACAAAGAAAAGCTCTGACAGAATGGAAGTTGAATCACTTCTGTCCTCATGCAATGCCTTCCTCCATGATCACCTTTCTTCTTAAAGAAGATCTTTAAAAGATGATTATTAATAATTCTAGTGATTCAAATCTGTTAACACAACACGGATGTGTCATATGCTGTAAAGATTTACAACCCAAGGACCAGCACCTATAGTTGGATCAACATTGGACAGCCCATGTGTCCGAAGGGTTCTCTCTGTATTTTTATTGCCATGACACCAAGTTGTGCAAAAACAGTGCACAGCAAAACTTGTAGACAAAAATATATATTATTTTTTTCATACCTTTGCTTCAAAAACGTTGCAATGGCCATCCAATGTACATTGTCCATACAGTACTCAGTCCATTAATTTGTCACTCATCATTCGTATCCACCACAACACATCTCCTGGAAAGATGCCCAATCTTCATGCCAAGTGTTCAGGAGTCTACTACAGAGCACCACAGACTGTCCCAGCAATTGATACCACCCTCAGTTCCACACTAAGATTTCCACTATATATTTCCAGCTTATAAAGCCTGATAATATCAGATAGCTACTTTGTCTTATCACCCATAAGCAAAGCTTCTTTTTTAAGACAACTAAATCAAGCCTTCTCTCGTTATACAGACTTTCTCCACACCTTATACACTATTTAGAATTTCAGTACTGTAACCATGCAGAACAGGGCTTGTTTCACTTCACATATGTTTATCTAAAAGTAGCATCTTGTTCACATCACCTCTATATTCAGCTCAAGAAATTCACCTCACCGCTAGGCAGCTGGAGTGAATCACCCTGGTAGGGTACTAGTCCAGCCAGGGACTGCAGGAGGAGCCTGGGCTATAGATTTTTGACTAGACATCAAATGTTTCGATCAAGACAGAGGCCCATCTTTTAAGTGGCAACAGTAATCCAGTGATAGCTAAAATACTACCCTGGTAGTCCATCTCCCAGTCCTGCCCAGAGAAGCAGACATTATTTCCCAAGGAAATCATGGTTGGCCCTCATTTCCTAATAGCTTGTTCTGGCAGGAACACTTGTACCCAGCCACAGATAAAAGGCTGAAGCTGACGGAGAAGAAAAAACTGAAAAAGACAGGCTGCTCACATAGCATTTGCAAGGCAGCAAAGTTAATTGCTATGTAATTACCACCCAAGTAAATTGTTTAATGTGGTAAAATGCGACCAGGGTTGTTACTTCTGTTGCAAGCAGTGGCTCATGATGCCATCTGCAACCCATCAACAGATCACATAGTGAATTTGCTGCAGATGTAAAGCAAACCCTCGACATCTCCAAGCATGTTGTTAAAAACCCCCATCAAGCGAATACTAACATTTCTGTTGTTTCAGATGTCACTGTGGCTATTTACACAGGGCTCAGTGGTGCCGCACTTGTTCATGTTGATGAGGGAAGAATATGGTTAGTTAAGAGAAGAGCAGGTTGGCAATGGCTTCTGAGGTTAGAAACAAAAATAAAAGGGGGGACAAAAGACACATCAGTGTTCAACCATAATTGGAAATCCAGCTACGCCATGTGGAGAGGGGAGCAATGAGGGGGAAAGGAATGCGGTCTGTCATGAAAGCAGCTTTCTGGCAACTTACTGTGGGATTGCGAGCAGTTCCTATAAACAGCAGGCAACTGCTGGATCAGCTACTGACTCCTCCTGGGTGCGATGTGCTCCCTGCCCGGAGCCAGCGGGTGACTGTGCCAGGTCAGAGTCATAACCACACCAGGCGCCGATGCTCGGATCTGTAAAGCTGAGCTCACACACTGAAAGTGGAGTGAAATCCAAGCGCGTGGAGATGCAAAGCAAACTGCTCATGGACTGCAGCGTCTTTTGAAGAGCGTTGTAAAGGGAGACACAGCTCCCTGTGTATCACAGGGTTTGGGCACAGTCTGCTGCTGCCAGCAGGGACTGCCACTATACAAGGGGAGACCCCCTATATCTTATTTTAACAGTATCATTTAATTACCTGCAATCTCTAGTTCAAAAAAAAAAAAAAAAAAGGTGACACTTTCAATCTGTCTCTTAAAACACTGACTTATTTCCTGTTGCTGCACCTCTTGTCCCCATACCACATATCCCTTGTCCCAGGTAAGCGCTTGGACTTCTTTCTCATGTTTTTAGGGGGGGTTGTTTGTTGTTTTGGTTTTGGTTGTTTTTTGATTTTTTTTTTTTTGAGAAGGGGAGGTTTGTTTTGGTTTGTGTTTTGTTGTTTTTCTTTTTCTTTTTTAATGAGAACATTTTAGAAGCAGCTCAAGGATCCAGAAACCACCAAGTCTCCTTAGTTTTGAGCTCTTTGGTGCCTGAGGTGCCTTTGAAAATATGTCCCACGGTTGACAGAAACCCAGACACTCAGCAAATCTCACTCAAATCAGAAAAATGAGCCCTATCAAAAGCTGTTCTTCCTGCTGAAAGGTATCTAGGATTATCAGCATGCATTACTTCATGAGAGAGAAATGCTTCTCAGCTCCGCTGACTGTGACACTTTGAGCCACCTCTCATGTCAGTGGCTGTAGCCTGACTTTGCTCCTCCGGTTACTTTGCACAGAGTTGTAGGGAGCATGATAGTAAAAGAATACAACCAGCAAGCAGTTTTATTTTGTTTTGTTTTAAACCCAGGTAACAGAACCACCCTAACACCACTTTTATGTATCTGATGGGGCTGCTGAGCACCTAGGAAGGTTTGTATTTGTGTAAAACTTGGAAGCTTCTCAAGTACATGCTTGATTCTCATGTATCCAAAACAAGCAGGTACAAGTATATACACCATTACCTGACACACACACTGTTTGCAAGAGCAACACAGAATCATAGAATCATTTCAGCTGGAAAAGACCCTCAGGATCATCGAGTCGTGTACATATATTTCTAGAAAATGAGCAACAGGAGCCTCTTGGTCTTAGAAAAAATGAGACCAATTTTGACTTAACTGGAGCTAAATTCTTCCTTCAGGTGAATGCACACACTGGGATGAACAGGAAACTTGTTTTTATTTGGGGGAAGAAAAGCAGCTTCTGTATTTTCAAGCTGTTTGCTTGCTTTCATGGAACAACTGGTCTGGTAAAAGAACTGGTGCGCATAAAGCTGCACCATTTTGTACCATGAGAGACTTTGTCTTAGTAAGAGACAGAAAGAGACTGATCCACAGCTCTCTCCAGCACGTGGGAATTAAACAATTTAAATTGGAGCAGAAATCTTGAAATGGAGTAAATTGCCATAGTTCAGCTGATTACAGTAGCTGAAGAGTTATAATATCATCACAGGTTTGAAGTATGTCAGCAAACTGGGCAACCTCTAAACTGTGGAGTGATGCTGCATACTTATAACACTGACCCTTGGTCCTCAGCTATGTACTTTTAATTTTCATGCACAGCATACAGTGGAAATGATCAACACACACTAGCTAAGAGTATACCCTCTTGCATTTTTTCCCTGATATTTGCAATTGCAAACACATTTTTATTGGAAAAGTGATTTGTAACGTACAATAATGCACAGCAATTTTCGTTGGCGTTATCATGGGAACAAAGCAGTGTCATAATAATATTTACTGTTGCAAAAAAAAAAAAGTAGTAAAAATGGAGCCGTTATTACTTGATCGCCTCCATTACAGAGGATTTCAGGAACCAGCTCTTTGGCTGTTTATGCACCAGGTAAGGACCAACGCTGGTCACACCTGAATCATGAGAGATCCACTGCAAAGGCCAAAACATTTACTCACTTTTATGACTGGCTTTATGAGTAGCAGGAAATGGTATTTTGTCAGCAGTTTAATAACGCCAGCTAACTGAGCTCTACTCCTGTTTTTACGATCCACATCTAACAGGTTGACAAAGATCTTGCAGTGATCCAGAGCACAAAATACTTCCATGGGCCCTGCACACCTGTTCTTGTCCTGTGGCGGTTCAGCACTGCAGCAAATACAGTGACCAGAGCGGGGGCTGTGATTTAAGTTGGCTGAGACCCAGCACGTGAGACATCGCAGAGGCTGCAGAGGAGGATCAGAGGCTGGCAAATGGGAAAGTTCTGAGATGTGAGTGAAGATGGGTCATGCTCATCTGAGCAGAGTCTTTCCTGGATTTCCTATAGCAGTTGAAAAAAAAACCACTTTTATAGTCCCCAAGACGTAACCAGGGTCCTAATGAGAATCATTTGGCAATTATGTATTTTGATGGAAGCTTCTTTTGATAAAATTATTATTTTCATTAAAAAAATAGGTCCTACAACTAACCTTCAGTTTAAAAATCACACAAGAGAAGACACATAGAGAGAGGAGGAAGACTGATGGCTATTTCACAGCAGAAAATTGTGTTCAACTTCGATGCCAAAATAAATAATGCTTAGGTACTTCTAAATCAAAGTATTTTGCAACATTTTTACAGCAGTGATAATTGGGTTTTCTATACTGAGTGAAGACCAAAATGAAATACAGATATTCCAGAATTCCATACAGGCTGTAAATTCCGTTTTCTGACTAAGTACAGCTGAAACAAACAAATTCAAGTGTGAATTCTTTTTTGTCTTTTTTTTTTTTTCCTTTTGGAAATTTATTCGTTTTGCCCAGAGTGTAAATCAAGAAATGGTGTAAATCCTCACAATAATTATTTTGAGGGAAAAAAAAAAGACCACAAGAATAAAGACAGATATGTTTATGGTATCCTCATTTTCTTTTTAAGAAACCAGGAAAAATAAAGCCTTCACAGGTGAAGGACAGTTTTGCATTCTAATTCCTCCCAGGTATTTTTTTCAGCGTTTTTTAAAGTTCACAAATCAAGGCAAGGGCATGTTCTCTTGTTCTCAGTAGGCAAAGTGTATAGTTTTACCACAAGGGGAAAAGGGCAGCAAAGTTGATCTGCAAATCTCTTACTTGAGCCTTAGTAATTTTAGACAGGTGCCCTTTGCTTAGCAATACTTTTTTCTTGAGAGAATGTATCTTGGCACAAAGAAGAAAAAAAAAAAGTAATTGTTGACATGTGGCCTTTAGAAAGTCAATGTCTTACAAATTAATTTTACTGGAGGCTGTAGCAATTACAAGATTTGATATTGCCATCCAGATGTTCACCTGAACCTCACTGCAGAGCCCATTTCTCTGTCCAGGTTTCTGCTGCAATTTGTTGAGGAAATGCTGCAGATCTTGACATATCCTAAAAACAACATGTTGTGGTACTCTCACTGTTGAAGAAAATCAAGCTCCAGGTCTGTGTGTTGATATTCAAAGCCTTTCAGAGGTAGGTGCTCCTTCAATGGAAGTTCAGCTTTCGCTCTCCAGCTGCCCTTGCTTTCTTTTTGACAGTCGTCTCCACTGAGAGCGAGGATGCTGCCAGCTGGGAATGAGCACTCATGCTCTCCAAAGAGCTCAAAATGTCTTTAATTAAACTTTTTTTATAGATCAAGGAGAGAACCGATGCTGTCTAAATGACAGCACCTGCCTTGGAAACAAAGTTTTTTTACAGAGGTGCTAGTGGTAGGGAAAGATCTACCAACAAGGGTAGGACAGGGGTCCTATTTCTGCTCAAAGAGTGGGACACTGTAAGATAAATCAGTAGCCTAGAAAAAGACAGTTGAGATCTGTCATCTGCCCAGTAATCACAAGAGCACTGAACTCCTGTATCCTGAGTGTCTTAATCCACGGGACACGGGCACAGTAGCTATTGCCCACTTTTTGCACACAAAACATCAAAGGATTGAGGGTCATTTTTTATGAAAAAGCCAGGGCTTTGTTTTTAAAACCCTGAAGCATTTTGTGTGGTGGAAAGAAACATTTCCATCCCAATCCCAATGCTAGGACAAATAAATAAAATAAATAAAATAAAAAATTTTTAAAATAAAATTAAAAATTAAAAATTAAATTNAGTAAATAAAAGTAAAGTAAAGTAAGACAAGAAAACATAACACGAGACGAGACAAGACACTCTTTTCCTGGAAAATAAGAGAAATCCAATGAACGATGATACTATGGACAAGATCCCAGTGTCATCAGCAAACCTGGCATCTAGCTTATACCATCAATACGATACAGTGTCTCCCAAGTTTGAAAGCCCCCTGTTTTGTAATCTGACGTTTGGATCCAGCACCCATAGACAGCACTACAGCCCACACCAGAGGCTTCTCTTCTGTCTCCAGAGAGTGTGGGACTGCAGAGGTCACCAAGCTCATGGTAGAGCAGTCATGGTACCTGTCGAGACAACTACGTGATATTCACCCAGCTGTGACCCTTCAAAGTTTGACGAGACTCAAAGTCTGGCCTGGTGACCTGGGAACCTCAACCACATCATTTCTGAAACTGCCTACGTGAGACATTTTAAATCCAAAGCTAATGGCACATGTTTTGAGAGATATTAACGTGTCGTGATTTCTTCTCATTAAAACCCCTTTGCGCTATTTTTCCCAGTTCTGTCACTCTTACCTTTTTGTGCTTCTTAAATATTTGGGTTCTTGTTACTTCTGTGCTGCTTTGGCTTCTTAAACTATCTGCTTTTGAAGTGCCTATTTTCTAGTAAATAAACACAAAATTTAAATAATGATTAAACAATAATTCACTAAAGAAGATAGTTGTGGCATGTTGACTCAAATCTCAGTTTATTTTCCATAATAAAATATGTCAATATTTATCCTTATTTAAAGCACCATTTTCTCCTATAATAGAGTCAATATTAAGGGAACTATCTATCTTAGAAATATATAGGATGCCATTTTTCATTGTCTGGAGGTTGCAAAGCTGAGAAATATTGTAACTGCTGCTATATGAGCATAGCTCTTGAGTCAGCTTCGATGGGGAGACATGAGATTTTTCCATTAATCATTCTTTTACTGCTACTCAGTTTCAGCCATTAACTTGTAATGCCCAGAAGGCTTCAAGCACAGAGAATGTGACTGCTGCTGACATAAAATCACCCAGAAGAGGCTGGGGTTTTTAAAAGAACTGTAGCAATTTGCAGAGTTTTTTAACAGCAGAATCCAGAAGGTAAATAATTCTTAAAGGTTTTGAAACTTGTGAAGCTAGTTATAAATTCTCAGTATGAATATTGATAACATTGTTACAATATCTTGTAAGAAGGTGCTTACACCCAAAGCCTGACTGCTTTTCAATAGCAATGAAACCAGCAGTGGCCTTGAATCAAAACGCTACATCTATGCAGCTTGGAATAATGAGACATTAAAAACACAGCTCTCAGTGCCAATCTTTGCTCTGTTCTAAACTTCAGGTCAATTTTGCCCCACATACTGAGGCATTACTTTACAGCTTGGCCATCCAGGGAAGGAAAAGGACATAACCCTGCAGATATCATTGCTTCATACTTCTCAGCACATCAGGGCAGACACATAATTTTAAATGACTCTGTTTTCTGAATGCTTTTCTGACCATTTTGCAAAGGAAAATAAATTCCTTGAATTCGATAATGGTATTTTTGTTCATTTATGTTTGTGCATGAGCATTGATGAGTTAGTACTAATCTAAATACCTAGGTAATGATTATCACCTTCGTTGTAGAAAATGATCAACATCTTTTTTTGTTTGCTGCCTGGCCACCATATAGCTAAAAATGGCAGTGCCCTGATCAGTGAAATCCAGCTCTAAGCAGTAGTGGGCAATATTTAGGTGGTATAAAAAGAGAATTAAATCTGTTGATAACAGCTTTTGCAGGAAGGGATAGTGGCTGAAATTGATTCCTGTGCATGGGATTGGTCCTCGTTCTCCATGTATTGTACAAAACAGCATGTATAAGCCTGAATTTCAATGGCTGTGAATTCTGAAACATAACCCAAATAAAAGGGCAAAGAACTCCAGATGTCTTGAAATAAATCTAGATTCTCCTGCTCCTGGCTACTGTTTCAAACCAACCAGCTTGTTGACAGGACCAGAACTGTATGGTGAATTTGATTTTAAGGTGAGTATTCTCCTTTTTTAACCTAGTTAATTTCCCTGGAGACCTTCCTGCCCGATAGCTATCAAGGGTAGAGATTACATTTCAGCCTGGTTTTAAGTGGAGACGTCAGATGGGTCTCCCAGAGAATATGAAGCAAGAAACCTTTCACAGAGAGATGACAAGAGGCAGCTTGACCTTTATTATATCAAACATTTGTCTGCTTGTTTTGCCAGTGTCCATTGAGGTTTTAGGGACATTAGCAAATTCATTAGTTGCAATTATATGTGATCACTGTGGAATTCTAAAGTTGTTTCCAGGCAGGACCAGTGTAACCCTATGGAAGTGGGTATGAGTACCCCAATGTATGGGAGACACCACCTTGCACCGGGTTTCGATTTGGCTTTCCTTCAGATGGGACATTACTGTCTGTCACAGCATTTTAAAACTCTCAGCTTCATCATTTAATGGGGAAAACTTCCCTAGTTGCACCCAGTTTTCCTAACAGGATGGAACTATCAGGGCTTATCGCTCCTCTTGCTACGAGTCTGGACTCAATGTCCTGCAAAACTGATGCTTCCAAAAGTGTACAAAAGAGTGCACTTTTTACAACGGGATTAATTCCTATTAGTCCCATGGGAGCTCTCCCAGATGAAACAAATGTCTCTGCTACACTGCTGCAAATGCAGCAGGTAGGTTTGCTCCACTTTCCCTCATTGTGGCAGAAAGCTTCTCAGCCCTGTTCACAACTACACTGGTGTACTTAGGAAGACACCTGCAGAAGACACTTGCAACCAGTCACACACATCTGTGAGTGTCCTCTATTTCAGCCTGATAGCCAGATGTGGCACATCTGCAGTACCTGAGGGAACTCTGATCACAGCGCAAGGCTTGTGTTCTCTCTTGCAGACTCCAAAATGGATGCACACAGCTCCTAGAGGGCAGATTTACTAAGGCTTCGTGAAGAAAACCTCCTTCCAGCTCCATCTGGCCCAGTGTGTGCCATGTGTCACATGCAGGAGGAGATGCTGTGGTGGCTGTTTGGCAGTGCCCTTCGGAGCCAGGCAAGGGCACTCCAGGCCCATCAGTGTGACAGCTCTGCTTCTCCCAGCACCCAAGTTCAACGTCTCAGAGCAGCACGACAGAGCAACAGACATGAGCTGAAGCAACACAGGCAGCTCAAATCAGTGTGGACCTCACATTTAAGTGTCTTTGGTCTAGTAGTCAGGGTAAGAGAATGTGGAGATGAAGGGGCCTTACACAATTTCATCCCAGGGCGTAGGTGTGGCTTGTGGGCAGCATACGCCATACACACATAGCACAAGTCTGTTACAGCACTGTGGCCGTGCAGGTCTCACTGCAGACAGCAGAGCGTCCTTTTCCTGGTTATGGGCTTCCCTTCCTCATGCACATTCACCATCACCTTCCTTTTCCACTTTTTCTCCATTGCTTCAGGGATGGAGCTCCCCTAATGGACTAATCTTGTTTCTGAAGGTCTTGATTTTAACCTTTACTTCAGCACCATCACTCCAGCCCTGTCTGGAGGACTTGACAGCAGTGAGTGCTCGGGACAGCACTGTCTATGTTGATCATTTCCTCCTCCCTTGGGTATAAAATAAAAAGCACTACTTCGGGTCCATTTCTACACTAACTTTAGCTGAAAGACGGGGCCACTTGCCTGAGAATATTTCCCAAGCAGGTAGGAAATTGCTTGGGCAATCATTTTGCCTTAAAAGCTACTTTCTAAGACAGAAATTAAGTGAGATCAGTTTTGAGGCCACAGCCGGTACAAAGATACAAGTGAAGTGAAGAAAGCAAAGCTTTAAGAAAAGTGCTAAAGCATGAACCCTTGTGACCTCCTTTTTTCCCACGTATTTAGTGATGTTTCACTTTTGCAGTTCTGTTATCAGCAGGATGGTTCATCTGAAGTGGGGAGCTGTCAGATCTGGCATGGAAATCAGGCATACAGCTAGAAAAGACGTTGTCACAGCTTTGGAAAACTGTTGCAGAGAGCCATTACCTCAGTGGTTAAGGTGAAAGAAGCATTAGAGAAGCGAAGTGGTGGTGTATAAATGAATATAGGCTTTAAAGGAAATAAATCATAAATCCATTTTGGTTTAAAATTAGTTACTAATTTAATTCCAAAAGGAGTGGGGTATGATGAGCTGGTCAGAGAAACTTCACCTCCAAAAGCAGGTAATTCTGCAATTGGATATTGAAGACAGATTTTCTTCTTCCTCCAATTTTCAGCTACAGACACTGTTATTCAGCATTTGGCTTGAAAGTGATAATTCCCCTTTTAATACAAGTGGGTGGAGAAAACAAAAAAAGGTAAAACAAGTCAGATCAGGCCAGGTGACAGAGCGAGAGAGCCCTGAGCTGATGCTGCCATTGGAGACAGACTTAAAACCTAGCTCTGTTGGGGGCAACCTGAGTTCGCAGGACGGAGATGTTGGCACTTTCCCATTTTAATTAGAAGGCTAAGATCATAGAATCATAAAACCATATAATAGAATCGTAGAAGAATTTGGTTTGGAAAAGGCCTTTAAGATTATCAAATCCAGCTGTTAACTTAGCACTGCTGAGTCCATCACTAAACCATGTCCCTAAGAACCTCATCTATACATCTTTCAAACACCTCCAGGGATGGTGACTCCACCACTGCCCTGAGCAGCCTGTTCCAATGCCTGACAACCCTTTCTGGGAATAATTTTTTCCTAATATCCAATCTGAACTTCCCCTGGCGCAAATTGAGGCCATTTCCTCTCATCCTACCACTTACTACTTGGGAGAAGAAACCAACACCCACCTTACTACAACCTCCTTTCAGGCAGTTGTAGACAGCGATCAGGTCTCCCCTCAGCCTCCTTTTCTCCAGGCTAAACAACCCCACTTCCCACAGCTCCACCTCGTAGAACTTATTAATATCCTGTGATCTGTGAGAGGCATCGGCTGGTTTCACTTCAGCTGAACAATTCTGATGATATTTAGTTTCTGTTCTCAACTGCAGTACACCAGACCCTCTGATAAACGTGGATGAAGATTCATCAGGCCTTAAAGTTAAGCCCCACTGGCCGTGTGCTTGGATTGTGCAGACTTTTTTTTGGTTAGGAGTGAGGAAGCTGCTACAGTACTTGGATGAGTCCATGCAGAAACATAACCCTTTGATTTGTGGGTAGTGTTGAGGCTCCAGGGTACATACAGGTCTGCTTCTGACAGGACTGTGACTTTTAAATACTATGCATTGTACAATAACCTTCTCGCTTTTTCTCCTGACTAGTGTTTAAGCAGGTATCCACACACAGCAGGTACGAACAAGTAGATGTAGAACATGGTGATGACTGATGAGCTGCAGGCCAGCTCGTATTTGTTCAGCCCGAGGGATCTGGCTGTCTCTGTGCCCAGGACAGCAGAGGCCCAGGTCAAACACCCCAGCAAGACGCAAAGGTAGCAAACAGAGCAGGAGGGCAAGTCCCTGCCTTAAACAGAGGAAATACAGTACTGAGTAGATGGTATCCTGACCCAAAACGAGGCAAGAGTTTCCTGATCCACCTTTTAGAAAGTCAGGGGAACAGGGGATGTGACTGCTCACGGAAACAAGACACCTATTTAAATTGAGCTCTGATGTCTCTGCGTGAGGCCGTGCTGCACAGCACAGTCCCAGCCACCCGCTCAGGGAGGATCCCCAGCTCTGCACCAGCATCGCCCTGGTGGCTTGGCCTCTCGTCATTAATCCAAGCAAGACCCGGGTAAATATCTTTTGGCATACAGCTTTGCAGACCAGCAAATCTGAGCAGATTCTTAAAGTAATTAACTTCCTTACAAATTGCTTAGATTTGCTTCTCTAATCATAAAAACCCACACAATACAAATAGCACTGGTTTTCTCATTACAGAAATGGCCCTGTTGCTGTCCAAACTGTTGTCATTCTGCTAGGCTAGGCTATAACAGTTAGAATTTAGAGTCATAATCATCATTCTTTGTCCAACCCTCTCAAAGGTAAACTGCTTGGGACAGATCCCCATGTTCAGAGAGACTTACAAAACTGAGGTAATGTCATTATGTTCAAAGAGTGAGAGAGAGAGCAGAAATCTCTCTGCTGGCTTCAAATACAATTGGCCTTTCTTTAGTAATAGCTAACATAGACTAATAGTTTCTTGTCAGACTTGTATGCCATTTTCTGCAGGAATGCAGCAAAGGGAATCTCCAGCTTGGAGGCATCAGTTGAAAATATCCAGGTAAAACAATAGCTCACCAAAAGCAAAATATAGTGTGTATCCACTGGCTTTACTGAATGTGAACATGAATAACTATCTAGTTAAAAAGAAACAACAGAAAAGGTTGCTGTGAAAAATTGAAACTAAATTTTCAACCTTTCTTTTGATTACCTTTCATAAGGGTTTCTATTATAAGAGCTCATTTAAGACTCTTATCTTTTAGAAAAAGGTTGAAGACTCACTTAAGCTTTTGTATTTACGTGCCAGTTATGTAGTAAAGAGCAGAATTAATAAAATGTGCTCTTCATGTGATTGTTTGTGGGTCAATTTTTACCATGCTTGTTCCCGAGGAATACAGCTTATCTGCATTCACTGGGTCTCGAGTTACATTAAGTTAATAGAAGTCTTTGGTTCCTTTTCACACAGTCTTAAATGAAAGGTTCTTGCTTATGTTGTCTCCCTTCTACAGTACTTCAGCTTCAAGTCCATGCTCCATCAGTCAAAAACTGACCCTTAGTATGAAAAGACAGTGCAACATTTATTATTTTTAATGCATGATCATGGCAGAATAGCATTCTTCAACTGAATTTTACACTCTGAACTGTATTCAGCATGGGGTCATTCCCAGTTTGCATCCTGTCAGAAGTATATGTTGAAACTGCTGTGTTACTAACCATACACATATTTTCAAAACATTACTTCTCTTGCTTTTGAGTTTGGGGAATAGTGGTGTGGAGTCCAGGATTCTTGTGTCCTACAGCTGGAGCCAGTGTTCTCTCCCCTCTGAATTTCTATCAATTTTATTTAAATTCCACCTAAGAAACCAAGGTCTGAAAAGCAATGAGTTCTGGAGAGTTTCATGGAGATCAGAGGGAGAGTGGGGTGTTATTGCGCAGATAAACAAGAAGTAAATAATCCACGTATTAGTTACCCTATACTGTGCAGAATAGTCCCATTGGATCTTAGCCAGTACAGGCAAAGTTCAAGAAAATATCTCAACATTTCAAAGAGAGTGAAACAGTTGTAAAAGTAGAAAGGCTGCTGAGCATTACTACTGGATATAGGATACCCATAAATGTATAGATTAAATCAACAAGCACCTTTAAAAATCAACTAGAACATTGTCACCAATTATAGCAGACCAGATGTTCAGGCAGACAGGCATGAAAACTGCAGCACAAAGATTTGCAGAATCTTAGCAAGCATGTACTGTATCGAAGTCCTTAGGTGTAAAAATACATGCACTTACTAAAACCAGTGCTAAATGAAAGGTGAGTCACCATGTAAATTTAAGCAAACACCTCCTGTATTTACTGATAGAGTCTTACAGCAGATGATTCCAGTGAGAAAGCAGTCAGCATTTCAGGTCTGTATTCAGCCACGAGCTTCATCTGTTTGCTCTTCCACCTCAGAGGCAGAGAGAGATTAAAATGGCAGGTGGGAAATGGTTTTGGTTTATGTACAGTGTCACTTAACTACTGTTTCATATGACTTAGTTCTGATCAAAATCCTCTGGTAATGAATGGTACCAAAGGATCTGAAGAAAAAATAGGTGGCCAAACCTCACCCCACATCTCTGGAGGTGTTCAAATTACAGTGTTAACCTGATCTCATTGAGACTTTGAAAAAATTAATGATAGATAATGGAGAGAATAAACTGCAGAGTTGTCACCCCTCACAAGCATTCCTGCCCGATTTACTATGCCAGTTAACCATTGTTGCATGCATGTACTTAACTGTGATAAAAGTCCTTTTTGAAATGCACTGATTGCAGCCTCTGAGAGATAAATCTCAGTGTCTGACCCTGTAATTAACTCAAGATTTATTAATTTATCAAGACTCCTGAAACAAGCGTGTGTAATTGCCTTTCTTTATTAATACATTCAAGAATGTTTAACATTTTACTGCCATTTAAACAAGAGTTCTAGTAAGATACAGTATCAATTAATGGTGCTGTTAAAAGTCAGCTGCTATTTTTACAATAACAGCAGAACTCCTTGTTACACATTAAACACCGTGGAGCAATCATAAGATTTGTGGTTTTGTTTGGAAGGGTGCATTGCAATGATACATTGCCAAGATTTTAACAAGCATCTCCCACAAGACATTCCTTCCTTAAGAGGATGGTAAAAAACTTTAGTTTTGGGCTTGCCCAGAAAAGGAATATGAAGGAACAGGAATTCCATTTGTGTGCTTGTCTTTTAAAAGAAATATGCTTTTCCAAAGCTCTAAGGATGTAAATGCACTGCAATGTTTGTGCTTGGTTCTTGAAATATGTTGATCTTACAGTCTGCACTCAAGCCTTTATTTTTTTCTTTTTTGGGAGGGAGGTCACCAGTTTGAACCAAACTGGGATTAATTTACTTCCCTATCCCTATGCTCCTCACTCATGGCATTCCTCACCTCTGGAAGTGTGATGAAGTCCACAGCTGGGTGAAGGCTAATGTTGAAAAGCCTTAGAAGTGGTAACTCCTGTCCCATGGATAGAGCAAGACCTGGTATCTCACTTGCACTAAAGTGGACTTGTTTTGGAAATACAAGTAACAGGCCAAAAGCAGAGAGCTGACCATAATGGCTTTTTTAAAAGGAATACTGTTATTTTGTTTTCTACAGATGGACTTTTTTCCACACAGCTTTCATTAACAGGCTTTCTTTCAACTCCTGAGACTTGATGGTGACATTGGTATAATTAAGTTGTTAATTATGGTGTCAGTTAAAACACTGGCCTGTGATGCAGACAACACACCACACACGCTCTACACTGTTTTACAGTGGCATTTATCAGGACACCTACAAAGTAACCAGACTGAATGATTCATGATGATTTAGCAATCAAACTCAGTTTCTTACTTCAGTACTG
Organism: Pampusana beccarii; assembly: GCA_013399365.1. NCBI lineage: Eukaryota > Metazoa > Chordata > Aves > Columbiformes > Columbidae > Pampusana > Pampusana beccarii. Next base: position 327,402 of record VWYH01006019.1, read on the forward strand.
GCCAATAAACTCATACTTTTACTTACTGGAAGAGTTGCTATAAACTTTATATGTTAGACGCATTAAGTCAATTGAAGTATTTTTATTTCCTTTGTGAATATGTCACATAAATTTCCATAAACCACTGAACACTGAAGAACTGAACACAATAAAGTTGGTAATGAGTTACTGACTCGGTCATTGTGGATTATTCAAAACCCACCAGATACCAGGAGCTACAGTTTTGGCTGCTAAAATCCTTTGTAGTTTTATCTACTGAAAAAGTAATTTATAATACTGGAAGATCACAACCTTTTCTTCTTCTGTTTCTGGTTGCCCAGAAACCTCTTTCTGCATAGCAATAGCATAGACAGGCTAGCAGATTGCAAAGGAGGTCTTACTTCTTACTCCCTAAAACAACTGTTGAAAGGATCTCAAGGGTAAACAGTCAGTTTTTTACCTGGAAATTTTTAGTTTTCTTCCCTGAGGTGCATATAAAACTCTGGAGTTTTGCTGCTGGAGTTCTTATGCTCTTGCAGATCTGTCCTAGTCTCTTCCAAATTGGACATAATGTGCCCAAATTCTTTAAAAAAATAGTAATAACAGCAATAACAGCAAAACAAACTTTAAATTGTTATTTAAAGGAATTTACCTCTTTCTTCCTCAATGTGACTTTTAAGAAGCCTCCTGTGTTTGAGCACACACACAACTTTTATTTGTGTGAATAACTTCACCCAGTGAAAATGGAAAAAATTTCCAATGAACCTTGCTGAAGTTCGACTGCTGAGTCAGGTCCAGGATACTTTGCACCGAGACCTTGAGCCAAGAGATTTCATCATCATAAACCTCTCCTCCTGGCATTGTGCAACATACTGCTCACCTTGTCCTTCAGGCAGGAGGTCCAAATACTATCATTTAAGTGGGCCAAGAAGAAGTCAGTGTTCACAGTTAAATATCCACCAGGCAAAATGCTCTTCTTTGGGCAGTGTGTGTTAAGTCACCTGTACTTACTCTATCCATATGCTTGCCTGTCCCTACATTCCTGTCTAGGAAGGCCTCAGCTTGACTTCGTGATCAAAAGTACCCACGTACACGGCTTGATGAAGAGGTATCTTGATCCTGTAGAAATTTTAGGGGCTGCTCACCTATGATGTAGTTGAGCTTTGTGCCTCCAGCTCTCTTGTGCCCCTCTAGCGATGATGCCAGCCCAAGAAGAGAAGTGGGTTCCTTCTCAAGAGGATTTGATGGGACCTGCTGGGGAAACCTTCAGGGTCTTGAGACCACTCTGGTCCCCAGAGGGGATGTCCAGCCCACAGGCAGAGCTGGGAGGAGATGGTCAAATCACTGCAGAATCAGAAACAGTGCAGTCACCCTCAGATTATCTCTGCCCATATTGACATGTTTTCCTTGATAGGCTAATTTGGTCTAGTGGATATTATGATAAACTGCTGATACAGCCATTGGACTAGAGACCAGCCTCATGTAGAGCCAGTACTGCAACTGGGACATATAAAAAGACTCAAAAGAAGTAGAATACATTTTTTTAATTATCTGTGAGTGTAAAGCCAAAGATTTTCAGTCTTCACACCAGTGAGCCTGTGCAAACCCACAAATGCCCCTTGCCACAGTGTCAGGTTTTATACTGAGAGAGCGTCTTGCACTGGGATTCCATTACCATTTTAAAACAAAGCCTCCATAATTGCTGGAAACAAACTGCTTAGCTTGGATGGAATGACTTGCATTGTTTTAAAAGACATTAAAGAATACTTAGCAATGCCATTATGATCTAATTATGACATGCTGACCGGTAGAAGGGATTGACTGCTTAAAATGCTGCCTGCTTTTTCTAGCTATCTCATCTGGTCTAGGAAAATATTTTGCCCTTTAGTATTAAATGTGCTGCTCACATCTCTCATACCTACCCGTAACAGTCAACTCCTCAGTTCCATAAATAAGGCAAGAGCAATTCCCTGGGGTTTTCTCTGAGGAATGCGGTATCATCACACTTCCCTAAGTGGTTCTTTCACTGTTTTTGACCAGTTGTACAGGGGTTATTGTTGCTTGTTTGTTTGTTTTCAGACTATTAAGGCAAAAGGAATAATGTTAGTAACTGGTGGCACTCAACAGGATTTTAGATGATTTGAGTTTAGTTCCTTCAAGGTCATACCTGGGTCTCTGCAACTCAGGTTTAATCTCTCAAATCTCCATTGATAAGTAGAGGATAATAATTTCTTTGTCTGTTTAGTCTGCTTGGATTAACACCCTGCAGTTCGAATCCTTCCCTGGTAAAGGCAGCTTTTGCATGGCGTCTGAAGGTACCATTGTAATACACATAACTATTAACACAAGATCCCTTTATTCCCTCAGAAAAAGCCCTTTAATTTAAAATCATCACTGCAATTTCAACTTCCTCAAACTTATTTTATTGACAACCAAAAAACAATTGAAAATTAAACTTCATAACAACTAACTGTGGCAGAGGCATTTAAATGCAACCATCAGTGAACAGGGGAGTGTGTGCAAAGTGGTTTTGAAACTCATCTCTGCAGCTGGTTACTTTTCCAGTGTCCTTTGGCTTCACTGCCTTCAAAATGAAGGTAGTAACAACTGTCTTTGCTACCAGTCTCTTTGAACCATAGACATTTCAGTGCCCTCTCTGAAGAGCATCTCCCTGCCTGCTAGTGGAGACTTGTGAGATAAGGTGAGCACCCAGCTTGTCAACACGCTGAAAGGGAAGAGTCTGTCAGGTAAGGAACAGCACTGGAAAGATGCTGAGTTAGCAGTGACTAGCAGAAGGAAGAGGTTTACGTTCCGTTTGCTACCTCATGGCATTATCAATCTACTTCAAAGCTATTACAGTTCTAAATCCTGTTAAAATCAAAATACTTTTTTTTTTTTTTTTAGGGTTTAGGTGTTTAAGGTAGGGATTTGTTTACTTTAAGGTGTTTCCATTTATGTTAATACTCAGTTTTTCCCTGAAAACTCTGAAACTGACATTTTTAATGTAAATACAAATACAATTTCAGCTTGTCACAAAACATCTGAAACTTCTAATACCACCATAACATTATGGGATTTCTTCAGGAAAAAAAAAAATATTTTCCACTGCTCTGTGAATCCCTAAACATCCCCTCTGCTTGGGGCTCACTTGTAGACTCCAGTCCACAAGACTTCAGCAAGCACAGTATTTTGGTTTCAACGCAACTGACTGCACTCTCACCACTTAAACAGCAATATATGAAAGAGCTATTTGATGTCCCTCAGGCAGAAGCATTTAGTTAGAGCCCATGGAAGCAGCAGATTTTGCTTGCTCTTTCCAGAGTCCCTGTGATATGAAATTGCTTCCTCTTATGACAATACTACAAACTGAATGGTCCCAGATAGGGGCAAACCTCAGAATTACAGGGAGTATGTCCAACCCTGTTCTTTACATAGCCATTTCTGAACACACAATACCAGAGCAACTGGTTCAGAATATCAAAATCAGGACAAATTGTGCTTGGTTTACGGCTGCCCAGCTCAAACACATAATTTTGTGGTCAGGAAAGCACTTGTTGGTGTTCCATAGAGACTTTAGTCATGTATACGAAGACGGCTCCTCTTCTGACTGTCCCATGGGAGAAGAGCAAGAGCTGATACCAATGGTACAGCTACTGTCTCATAGGGATTGGGATTCTCCTGAATCCAAAAGGACTGAAAATATTCTACAACCTTCCTAATATCCATGTGCTGAGTGTAAGCCATTGCATCCTTTTCAAGAATAGTCTGCTAAGAGAGAAGTCGTTTACACCAATGCCAGGGTACAGGTTAATAGTCATATGAATCCATCACTGTTTAAAGAAAGCTTATGATGAGCAAGACTTTGGGAGTCACTGGAACCTAGTGGAAACTATGGAAAAGCATCTATGTGTCAGTAAACACCTTGGAATAAGTTCAACATCATAAAAAAGGTTAAGTGTTATTTAGTTCCAGATTATGTTGCTTTGTCAGATCTGTGCATCAGAAATGTTTAGAAACACAAATAAGTGAGCTAATGACTGTTGAAGGATCCACCATGGCAAACAGGGCAAGAGTCACTGCACTGTGAGGAGCCCTAAGGCATCCAGGATGTCCACAGGGGGCTGTCAGGTACGACGCAGGACCTTCAGACCGTGATCTGCAGTACACCCAGTGATGTGTGAAACGGTGCCACCTCCCCAATTGAGAGTGGGAGCTAAATGACAAACTTTCTTGTGTGACATGTTCTATACAATGAGAGCATATCTTCCTGGACAGACTTATAAGCAAAACAACCACCTGAGGACTAAGGGGAAAGCAATTATCATCCTGTTCTTACATGAGTAGGTAGCAAGAGGCAGTAGGCAGCTTAGAGACACTGAGGAAGTCTATGGTTCATAGACCAGTCTCATAAAATCATAAAATCATTTTGATTGGAAGAGAACCTCATGATTATC
>VWYH01006019.1:331859-497598 GCA_013399365.1 Pampusana beccarii
TTGCTTGTTACTTGGGAGAAGAGACCAACCCCCTCCATGCTCCAGCCTCCTTTCAGGCAGTTGTAGACAGCGATCAGGTCTCCCCTCAGCCTCCTTTTCTCCAGGCTGAACAGCCCCAGTTCCCTCAGCCGCTCCTCATCAGACTTGTGCTCCAGACCCCTCACCAGCTTCATTGCCCTTCTCTGAACTCGCTCCAGCACCTCAATGTCTTTGTTGTAGTCAGGGACCCAAAACTGAACACAATATTCAAGGTGTGGCCTCACCAGTGCCGAGTATGGGTGGGGATATGCCTCATTCTGGTGCATCGTTCAACAGACCACAGTCCCATAGGCCCCTGTGTGCACAGACACCCCATAGTAGGGTGCACCATCTGGCAAAGGGCTGCAGACTTACCCAACTATTTCTCAAATGCTGTATTAGGACTATGAGGTTACAGGAGTGTGCACAAGACAGAGCCCCTTCTGGGTCATCCAAATTTTGCCAGAGAGAAGCTATGCCAGAAAGTGACCAAGACCAAGGAAAAAACAAATATTGCTTTAAGTCTGCTTGGATTCCTTCCAGGATCTGTGTTAACTGCTGCTGGATGAACGTCAGAATTTTTTTCCTCTCCTCCTTATTCTCCTCCTCAAGCAGTGACGCTCCTGTACTGCTTTTAGGACACTGCAGATAACTATCTGCTGTGCCAGGAGTCAGAACGTCCTGACTCCAGCCGTAATGCAGAATCCCATCAGGCAGCATCACTTATGTGTGGTTAACATGGACACAGAAATGCTCTGCTCTAAGAGCCAAAGAGACACAACCAGCTCATTAATTATTTCCATTCCTTCAGAAACTTCACAGAGAAATAGATAGTCATGGAAGCTAATGCCAGGGTTTGAACCTCAGATAGCAGAAGACATTCAGTTTCCTTGGAGCCTGTCCCCTCAGGACTCTCAAGTTCCTTTCATGAACATGACAATTAATGCCCTGCAGATAGGATGAACACTGATGGATTGTGTGTCCTCAGTGTTTGTGAGTTCTTTCTTCCCCTCATCCACTTATAATCTAAGAACTTCCATCTTCGACATTTCCTCCCCTGCTAGATGTATTTTTTCAGCTCCACTTACATAGGTAAGGGTTTGTTCCAAAGCAGCCTTTCCTCCTCTAGCTCCCTCTCCCCCACCAACTCACTGTGAATAAGACTTCTCTGTCTAAGGCAGCAATCACTGAAGAGCCTCAAGAGTTCTCGTTTCTTATCATCCCCTTGTTTTGATGCACCGATTATCCTCTTGCTGGATCAATAGTCCATCTGCTTTTAGGAGTTTTCTAGCACTCTGACGCTAAATTAAAACAGAGAGAATCAATCCTCAGTTAATTTCCTCAACCAAAAGATTTTTTTTCTGATCTGCCATCATGTCGATTATATACTACTGCCATACCATGAGGCATCCCCAGAAAAAGTAAGCACTTTTATAATGCTGAATTACCCTTTTTATTAGTAACTCTCAAATGTGACAAGCCAGGAGATTTATTTTATAATGTTGCGTAGTCCTTGGTTGAACTTGTTAAAACTCTCAGCTATTGTAATGGAGTAAATCACTAATTAACACTGAGTTTTGCTTTGTTTTTAATGGACTTTGGGGATACATTTCAGACTTAGATTAAGATTAGTGCAAAAAAGAGTTCTCCTTAATTATTTCAAATTGAGTGCTATGCTAATAGTAAACAATTAGTTCTTTCTTGACTGAAAATTAATGTTCTATAAATAATTACAAAACCAAGCTGCTATGTGAGTCCCAAAAGGAGCTGCCAGACTTAGTGGTTAACCCACAATAAAGAGGCATGGATCTTTTCCATGGCCTCACACTTTGTCAAAATTAAGCATACACTTTGGTGGTTTTCTAGGGTTTTTATGCCCTGGTTGAAAAAAAAAAATAGTTATAGATATATAACCCGAAGAGGATGGTCCTGAAGGCAAAGGTGTGTGGCCTAATGGTTTGCCAATTCTCAGGTCAATTCTCAAATCAAAGTTGAATCAAAATATTAGCATCACTCCCAGTGGAGGTTTCTGCTTTGTGATGCTTTGTGCTAACATTTGCACAAGGAAAACTGGGAATACGGAAAACTGAGCTGATCACAGAATCACAGAATGGTCGGGGTTGGGACTTTGGAGATCATCCAGTCAAACCCACCTACAGTAGATCACACAGGAATGTGTCCAGGCGGGTTTTGAATGTCTCCGGAGAAGGAGACTCCACAATCTCTCTGGGCAGCCTGTTCTAAATCCCAGCTCAAGTTTAGTTGAGGAAATACAAGACCATTATACGAGTTCTAGATCACCTTGTTATCTCATTGAACTCCTAGGAGTTAAGATTTTCCTCTCTATGGTTTCAAAGATTTGGTGACTCATTTCGATTTATATTAGCTTTTTCTCAGGATCCTGAACTCTTCAGTATCTTCCAATGCCCTTACAGAACCCTTCCGCAGTCAGTAGAAAGGGACAGGCAGCTCTCATGCATAAATCAGTAAAAAATGAGATTTATAAACTCACAGAATAACGGCTTTCTTATCAGCAAAGACAAAGCCAAAGAATCATAGATTCAGATAATAGTTTGGGTTGGAAGGGACCTTCAAAGCTCATCCAGTCCAACCCGCTGCAATGAGCAGGGACATCTTCACCAGATCAGGTTGCTCAGAGCCCCGTCCAGCCTGGCCTTGAATGTCTCCAGGGATGGCGCATCCACCACCTCTCTGGGCAACCTGGGCCAGTGTTTCACCATCCTCATTGCCAAAAATTTCTTCCTCATCTCTAGCTTGAATCTCTCCTCCTTTAGTTTAAAACCATTACCCCTTGTCGTATTGCAACAGGCCTTGCTAAAAAGTTCATGTTGGCAGGGGAAGCAGAGCAGCTCCTCTGGACATCAGCATTACCTAAACAACTCAGAAGGACAAAAAGCAGTTCCCTGTTCTTACAGTAGTCCACCACAGCCCTGAACTACCTGTCCTCAACCCATTCCTCTGCCACAGCTGGTGGTGCGCACACCTTGCTGTGGGGTGAAGGAGCGATGGACACAGCCCAGAGCCAGTCCTCCCACACCTGGCGTACTCTGTGGAGGCAACCCCAAACGTGCACAGCCTTTTCCTTCCATGGTGGAAGACGCAAAGCTGCCAGGAGGGTGGCAGCCCTGGACTGAGTACATCAGCACTTGGTAACACTCCCGGGCATTCCACTCTGTCCTGACGCACCACATCGCACATCTCTTACAGAGACACCGGTGCTGCTCCAAGACCAGAGGGGTGTCTCTCACTGTGTCTCAAAACTACGATTTAGCCATTTCCACTTTTCCATCTTGGACAATTACCTACTCGTCCTTTGTCTTAATTACCTCCGCAGCCTTGTGCTTTGTCTTACACAGCACACCAGAGTCATAGAAATCAATAGAATTTGCAACAGACTCTTGCCTCAGTTTCCTCATAATTTGAGAGCATTTGCTCAAGGCGTCTCAAAACCCAGCGATAATCCTCTCCTTTCTTTCTGCTGCCACCTTATTCTGGCATGAATGAAGATATCAGAGGTTCTTCAGAGCAGATGTGACATTTTGTTCCCTGTCATCTTCTTTCTTCATTCAGCCTTCAAGCTCTCCCCAGAAAGGGCAGTGCACCTCATCTCTTGCCAATGTGTTAACCAGCTAAAAAGTCCCTACTACCTCCTACAAACCAGCACTCTGAAGTGCACAGAGACCTCTGCCAAGGTGCTGATGATCCTTGATGTCCAAGAAGTGTCCAAGCCACAACAGCCCAATTTTTGTAGTCTCTCATCTGTGTTGTGGGAGAGAAAACACAAGAGCATTAACTTAGAGCTTGATGAGCATGTGTGTTTTCCTAATGTTCCTCCCAGACTTGTGCCAGTCCTGAGGTCCTCTTCTACGCCCAAGTTCTCAGGTGAGAGGGAGATAAATTCTGTCTGCTCTGTAAGTAGAATAAGATTTCAATTTGCTGTCAGAACTTTAATTAAAACACTTATAGATCAACTTTACCGTGGTGAATTGTCTGTGACACTATTACTACAACAAGATGAATGTTAGCTCTGAAAACAGGCAAAGCACACTCCCCTAGACTAATGTGTAATTTCATAGCCAATGATTTTTGACTTTGAAAATTCTCCCACGTGTTTCTGGGAATTAGAACTTGCTACAGGTGACCTGGCAGCAGCTTTAGCAACTTTTAAAACCTTTTGTGAATGAGGAAGAAGAATCATTTTGTCCATTCACGTTTTCCCATGGCAGGCATGACCTGCAAGCACCTAACTCCCAAGTTCTGAAACCCAGAAAAATTGTTGGATGACTACATTTAACAGATAATACATAATCTACAGCTTCAGTTTCTGTGGAATATTGATAAACAAGCACCATATCCTGTTTTAAGACTAAGGATCTAATTTTGCAGTTATTCTGAATATCAGCTTTCTTTTGGGTAATAATGAAAAGTCAGATCGTGTACTAGGATAAATTTAATTACTGGAATGATTCTGCTTATGCCAGTGAGGTACATTAAAAGAGCACAAAATGTAAGTAACTATTACTGACTTGAGAGAAAGTGTGTGATTTACTATATACTATTTACTGTATTTGAAATGGTCACGTAACTAAGTGGGCAATTTTACTACCAAAATCAACCATTTAACGCAGATGATAACCATTGTGATGCTTTTGGTAAAGGCCAAATGTTTTAAATCAGTCAGTGTAGCATGTGAGCACCTCGCAGTCCCAGAGACATCAAGTTTAGGTCACCTTCCTTGGAGCAGCTACGTTACCCGTGGTTGTCACTTCTCTGCTCTTTGCTCAGCCCCGTGCAGCGGGAGGTTAACCCCATCAGCGCTCCCGTAACTGTGGAGGCACAAGTAGTAGTTAAGGGTAGGCTGTGCACAGAGATCTGAGCCACAGACAGACAGGCAGACACCCATCTTCCTTGCATTTTCTGGATGTCTAAGAGGACTATCCAATGCCACATAAGAAACCAATGGCAGAGCACCAGATTTAACTGAGACCCAGCACCACTCTTCACCCAGCAGTTGAACTCTGGGTTTCTGCAAGGACAGGTCATACATTTTCCATCTCTGCAGCACACCCTGGGGTCACTCAGGAAAGGAAGATACAAGGAACAAAGAAAGTAAGCAAAAAGAATGAAGAGACGGCGAAAAAAATAACCTTCTTTAGCCAGAAGATAATGCACTTGAGGTTGTTCACTGTTTTAGATCTGCACCACATATCTGCACTGCACTGACAGGACCACTTGAAAGTGCTGGCAATTAAGATGCACCTCCTGGCAGTCCCTGTGATGGGCCAGCTGTAGCACGTTAAGCAGAACAGAAATAGGTTGTGGTAGTTCCAGCGTGTTCACATTGTTAGCTGTGGCAGAGGATGAGGGCCACCATTTAGACCAGATAACACACAGACAAGGTTCAGAACAGAGGTTAGGGTAAGGGCCAAGGCCTCTTGGGGGCAGCTGGACCTTGGTACAAAGCCTGCAAAGGCAGCTGCCCGATGCTCCAGCCACCTCATACCACAAGTCCTCATGCCACAATGAGAGAATTGTACTCTGACCACATCTACTCAAAGGCTTGCCCTGGCACATCTGGGACTTGTTTTAACTGCATTTATCTGAGATCTAAGTTAAATCTATTAAGAGAGAAAGACTATACCAGCATAGACGCGATCAAGAGTCAGGCCCAGCTGGCTCCATGAAAGTGGGAAGACAGCCTGGTGAGTATGCAGTTGTCCAGCAATACCCAGCATTATCTGTGACCCACGTCCAATTAAAGCAACTATGTCTACACACTAGACATGCAATTGCATCAATCTCATCCATTGGCTTTATTTACATACTTAACATCAGTGGCAATTTTTTCCTTCTGCCATGGAGCTGTCAAAGACATCCTATCCATCAGTGCAAATGTGAGGACTTAATTCCAGCTACTGCATGCGTGGCCTCGGGGCACTGATGAGCAGAAAAATAGTGTGGTTTGATTAACCGAGTTCCTGTCTACATCGTCAGCTGAGTTCCCTTCTTGAGCAAACATACTCCAGCTGCTTCTTGTGTCGTTATGCATTTAGATTTGCCACTATTATACAGCAAATGAGAAATCAAGGGTAAACAAGAAGGTGAGGGGTTTATTAAGCTCCCTTACTGTGACTACTGCTTCTACTGGCATTTCCTTTGACTTTTGACCTTCCTTGATGCAAAGGCTCTGGTCTCCTTGCAGCTAAGCTGCGGCTTTCTCTGAAGTACATGGGCTGTAATGTGATACCTGCGGATATGGTACCTAGGGTAATTAAGATGTTTGTTGACTTTGGTTCTGCCCCCACCAGTGTAGCTACATCTGTAGGAAACCAGTGTTTGCTTGCTGATGGAGTGCCAGACGCTGGTGCATACATACAATCACCAAAGTTCCTAGTCTTTAATGTTCCATGTTTCTTCATTACTAATTGAATAAATTTAAAGTCAGTGTGTTTGGTGAAGAACACATGAAGGTGCCATTTATGATGCAGGGAACATTTATAAATTGGTTATTCAGTGAGGACAGTACTTGGCTTGCTCTCTAAGGATAAATGCCCGAGGGATCATGGAATTACTCAGTCTTGCAAGATTGAGGTCTGATGAAATACACTTGGCCAAATATTATTTTTTCCTAAAAAAATCATACTGCACCCTAAACTCTGCTGATGCTACTAACCAGTTCTGTGCTGACTACAAGGGAGCTAGCCTAGCCTGCTGTCTGACTTTTTAGTTACTGTTCAGTGAGATTAATCCTCCTTTTAAATCATGAGCAATTTTCAGTACCATGATTTCTTTTCATTGTTGAGTAAGCGATTCCGTGCCTCCAGTGCTTCACACATCTACTGATCTTGAAGCAGATGACATCAGCACTTTCCACATCTCTTGGTTCCCCATCTTGTGGTCCAAACATCCTCAGCCTCTCCCTTTTTCTGTTCTGTGGATGCAGAACATTATTGATGCTCTTGATCTCTTCTGCTCATTTCCTTGCTCTTTTCTCTAGCTCACTTTCTATGGCATGCCAGTTTTGACGGCTGTCAGACTTTTTTCCTAGAAGCCTTTGATAAACAAGAAATCATTGGGAAGGTGTCATGGATGTAGCTGTTAGAAATGGGGCAAATTGAATGCTCCATGGACCTTCCTTACCACTGATTCCAAGGCCTGGACTGAATCATCAACATGATCCTTTTAGTCCAACATGTCTATTGTTTAGTGGCACATGGTGATTTCTATCCACTTTCAACAGGATCCTGTGGGGCTCAAAAATAAAGTAACTACAGGTATCAGACATAATGGAAGCAGTGAATTTTTATACCTCTGCTGGTGCGATCCAAGAAATTCAGGTTCTTCTTTTGACGCACAGAACTAGAATTAGTTATTGCCATTTTTCTAATTGTACCTGGAAGCAAGCATTACTGGATGGAAGTTAGACATATTGAAGTCTTCCCCAGTATTGGATGTGGCAGCTCCAAAGGCTCTGGAAAGCGACAGTGGGCTTTGGAAGAAGCATGTGTCAGACATGGTTGGAAGCTGTTATTAATAAAACAAAACTGCTGAGAATGAACAGTTAGAATAGTTAGCAGATTATTTGTAGTGTAACTGATAACAAGGTCAGACCAAGGCTATCGCAGCAATAGGCTTGACTTGGCAAAAAAGTGTTGATACTTGCAGGTCAACTCGAAACTCTACTTTTCAAACAAAAAGTTCAGTAAAACCAAAGGGAATTGGATTAAAAATTCATACCAAAGCACAAAGATGAGCTACAAAGGTCAGCAAATGGCCCAGACAAAATTTACTTGCTGCAAATATGGCATTAATCACAACAAAATAGGAGGGGGTCCATTGCCAGAAGAATGCGACTGTGCAGGGAATACATACAGCTTGCAGCCATCGGATTAATTTTGTCTGCATATTCTGTCAGGCAGCACTCCAGCAAGCTCCATGTAGTTGTTTTTCTCTGAGCTAACCATCTAGATTTCCTTTACCATCAGTGGAGAGAAACAGGCTTTTCTGGGGCAAAATTCATCTCACAGTGAGGTAGACATCTAAAATACATAACAGGGACAATGTTCTGAAAACTACTGCTTCTCTGCACTGACTGTGAAGAAATCCGTGGGTGATGGGTTCATACACATGTGTTTCTACACTGTGGGCATTTAAGCCAAAACAAGATTAATCCAGCTTTTCTGGGAAGCCACGGACCTGTCTAGCACATCAACTGCACCAGTTCTGGAATGAAAAGTTGCATAACCATCGCTGCACCTAAACATTGCAGAGCTTCTGAATTTGGTTGTGAGGGAGGGCATTGCACTAATGTCACCACACTGCTTTGGGGATCTATTTATTCTTCACACGCACAGAGAACTTAAGTAGCTCTTAGATTCGCTCTCTAATGTGTACAGAAAAACCACACTTCTGGACTGGCAGTCTCCATCCACTAATTAATGCCCTCATTTTTACACAAACTGAGAGTCTTTGCAAATCCATCTTCACTCGCCCTTTCTGCATGACTCTTTTCCACATGATGAGTTGGCTTCCCTTCTCTTTGACTCTCTCTTTTCACTGAAAGGTGGCCAAATGTCTTTCTGTGGGTACATCCCCACGGCTTTCCCTCATGCACCTACCCAAAAAGCTGTCCTTTTTGATAACCTCACTCCACCTTTAACAATAAACAGGTATGTACGCACTGATGGATAACATCACTGTAAAGCAATGCCCATAGAATTGGAAATCTACTCGAGCCTGCTAGTGAAGCAGCTGTTGACCAAATAATTCTGAACTGAATTTTCACTCGCCAGTGAAAATTCCTTGGGTGATCATGGAACTAGCAAGTTTAGCAATAAATGGAGTAGAAAAAAAATATTGCCTTTCTAGGTAAATAGCATATCTGTTTTTTCTATATTTTACATTGAGAATTTCAAAGGTTTAATGTTAGTCTGTAGAAAAGGGGTTTAAATGCGTGCCCGAGAAAATGAGTGTACGGGGATGAGGAAAGAATTATATGCTGCACACGGATGCACGAATATAAAATACACAAACTGTTATCTGATCTTGCTCACAGAAAACTCTACCACTGAGTTCAACACAGTTATGAAGGTGCAGAGGGAGGGCTAAAACCACGCGTGATAAAAGGAGAATGTAGTTCGTGCTGTTTCAACATCACTTAAAAGTGACTGTTTCCCAGCCATGTTTGTTGGGGAAAACACTGACACGTGCTCAAGAGAAGGAGTGTGTGCTGATTCGGGCTAAACCTCCCTGAAAAGAGGAGCAATTGCAATCTCCACCCCCAGTGAGTGCATGAGCCCACTCCAGTCATGGCCATATGGGAAGCATGCATGGGCCAGGAGGTTTCCACTGAGAAATGTGTTCTGTAAGAAAGGCTGATAGAAAAAAAAACACCAGATCCAGTCCAGAGAAGACTATCAAATGAAGCTTACAGACAAAGAGGGAGCAAGTGCCGGTGTAGAAAGACGAGAAATTGTCAGAGGAGATACTGTGTGGGGCAGGCACTATTCAAGCCATTGATTTTAGGTATCTATTTTAGGAAATCTGACTCCTCCAGCAAAAATCTAGCCGTTGCCTGTGCAGATGTGTTCAGGCTCCATCCAGGTGTGCCTGCGGACACGCAGGTGGGCAGTCTGTCCTCCCACTGAAGATGCAAAGGCAGGTACCTAAAGCGAAGTGTTGTGAGTCTCCCCAGCATACCTTACCTATCCCACCAAGGAATGATGACCTCACCCTCCATTGGCATAACGAGTCTACAACAAATGGAAACCTGACACATCCCCTTTTTTTTTTTTTTTTTTTCTTCTGTTAACGGGAACAATCAGTGAGACCCTGAATTTTGGGTCATTCCTACAGTCAAAAACAGTCTCCTGTACCATTAAAAGCAATGACAACCTAGTAAAGGTGAAGTTGCCTTGTAAATAAAAAAGGATCTAACGAGGAAAAGAGGAGCAAGTGGGAGAAAGAAGGAAAACAAAATAAAGGAATACTGTTTCTTGTTTGCAACTAAGTGGGAGAATGTGGTTTAAATTTTGACCATTCTAATTTTAAATAATGCAACTGAAACAAAATCTCTTCACAAGACTATGATTAAAAATACACATTTCTCCATTTATCTTTTTCTGATCAGTCTTTGAGACTTGGGTGATTCAACCCGCCTAGAACTGAATCTATCAGCAGACCCCTTTCCCAACCACCGTATAAGGAGCCCCAGAGATCAGTCAGTCACTCAGTATTATGGCAGGGGTATCTCCTCCAGTGTAAGCATGCTGCAGACATGGAGGTTGGACACAAGTTATCCATCCAAAAGACTGCGAATGCCAGGGTGTCTCCTTCAGTCTGATGGATTCTTTAACCTTTTGATAAGGGACTATTATATAATAACTTATATAATACTTAAACCTAGGTGTCAGATGCTGTTTGAGATGCCCTTGTGTATCTGAAATACATAGATGTATATAGATGCTAGATGTATATAGATGCTAGATGTGACACATAAGCTACAGGAGACTTGTGCCCTTCTCCCGCAGCAGAAAGTCAGGTGGGACGAGGTGGTGCATCTGAAATGTCACCAGACCCTATATTTACGCTAATGACTGAAGTGGAATACAACTCAAAACTTGTCCTAAGCAAGAACCTTCTCTGCCAGCAAAGTTGACTCTCTCCCATCCTTCACGGGAAGTTTAACTTTTGCCTAGGGCTTCATTTGGAAACATGCCAATGGAGGTCCTGAGATTTCCATTCATCCCTTTCTTAGGCCATTCCTGTCCATTTTGGCCCATGATTATCTCTATAAGCTGAAGACTCTGCAGTGAAAAGACACAGTTACCTCCCCTGGTTTGATTTTCAGTGAGCTAAAACATGCCCTTGAGTATAACAGCTCCAGTGGTAAAATCTTCCAGTTTGGCTTTTCAATTAAGTAAATAAAACAGGGTGGATGAGTTCAAATATTAGACTTTCTTAGTCTAAGATCAGCATGCCATGGCCATGAGAAATCTTCTCCCTTTTAGCCCAGAATTAAGCCCATAGTATTTGTAAGGTACATGTATCTAGAAAGATATAGTCTGAGATTGAATTTCTGCTTTTTTTAACAGGGACTTGTACAAGTACATCCACCTATGAGGAACTGATAACTGCCAGCTGGTTAATGTGACTGAGTGAAGGTCACACAGGCTGTGTTGATGGGTGTGATTAATTGTGGAGGGTCAGCTCAAGCATATCCTGCAACTGGGTAAAGGTGTCACTAATGCAAGTTGGTCAACTGGGAATAAACATCATTAATTCCATACGACATGTCAGATCAACAGCCGATGGAGAGGTATGTATTTACAAAGCATCAAAAGATTAACTTGTATAGAGTTTATCCTGAGATAGCAATAAAAGTAATCAATTTGGATTTAAACATGTTCCCAGAGATATGATGAACCAATAGAGATGAATGGTTAAACCATGTACCTGTGAGCTTGCTTCAGCCATCATAACAGTATCAGTCAGCAGTAGCTGGCACTGTAAAGAGCAAGGTTTGTACTGTACACTTGGCCATCAGTGAAATTTCTGCTCCAAAGAAAGCAGCAGGGTTTCAGAAGAATATTAGTGCCAGATGGGACCAACAGTAAAAAAACACCAAATCATCCACAGGGCATCCATCCATTCCCAGAGCACATTGTATGCGGATTTACTGGGCTATTACATTTCCTAGTAAAGCTGATTTATCTGTGACTATCCTGTCCATCCCTTCTTCTACCACTAAGTCTCCAGCTCAGATGTAAGACCAACTGCTTCCTTGGCAAGCATCAGAGAGGGCAACTGAACATGTCACTGGACTCCCAGATCAGTAAGCACCCATCATATCTTCAAATTCCCAAAAGAAAACTCAACATTTTCATGAAAAACTCATGTTTTCCCTAATGAAAATTTTAGTTCTACAAAACCAGCATGTCCTAGCAGAAAAATTTGTAACCATCACCATACACAAAGACGAATTCTGGGAAAGACAGTCTTAGACCCTCTCTGACTTTCTTCATTTTCTTCTGCACCCATATAATGCCTGGGACACAGACACTGAGTCACAGCTGGAACTGTTAAGTACATATCAATTAATAAAAAATAATAGTTTCCCATGAGTCATAAGAGCTCTACTGCAGTGTGCTCCTAATAATGTAATTAGTTTAATTCTGGTGGGGGTCTCTTTGCTCGAAACAACTAATAAATTGAGATCTAACACTGGTGCCTTTCATACGTTTCTTTCTTTAATATATTTTGCTATATGTACAGAGTTTTCCTCTTTGTTGTGGTCCTAACAAATATTTAAAATAGAAATCCAGCCTTCTATAAGTATCCGCCTGATAACTAAGCCCAATTTGCAGCTAAAAAAATCACATACATTTGATCAAGACCTTCATACAACCAGAGCACAGATGCCATGAGCTGGTGTGACTCTACATACATTTTGCAAAGCAGCTGCTAACACTACCTTCTGCATTTACAACACCTCTACAAGAGCACTCTAATACATCATTGTGGCCTCCAGGCCATCACATTCACAGGTCCTTTGCTTTCCATCGTAGTTCTGTATTTAAATCTCCATAGATCTGAATGTGGCTATTGTGTAGGTGGTGCATATTGAGAAGGCAGCACAAACAATTTTAATTTTTATTATATTTTTTTAATTAACTGACTGTTTTCTAACTAGATTATATGATGCATAAGAAATCAGGCTCTGTAATAAAAGCTCATGAGCTCAGCCACTTGAAAATGGAAACATTTGCACTAGCACAACAAATGAGCAAAGAACAGAGAAGCCACTGGCTGTTTGCAGCTCTGAAATCCCTGTTATCCTGAGAACATGCTCCTGTCTAGGAATGTCTGACACCTTCCTTTGGTACCAACATATCAACATAAAGGAAATATGCAAATACTTCAGCTGGGAGGAGATCTGTTTGTCATGTTGACTTTGTGTGGCCTGGAAATGTCTCGTTCTTTCTCTATCCTTTCCTATCTCCATCACTGATGACTGAGAAAAGACAAACGGTGTTTCGCTTGTCCTACAATAATGTTGCAGTGCTGGATAGGACAGTGAATGCAGATAACTTTTTTTGATCTCCTCGTGCCCCTCATCAGACCAAAAGTGAAAGAACAACTAGCTCCTTTTTGAAACCTCATATTCCTGCCTAGGTTTACAATTGAGAGTATACATAAGAAATTGTGTTTACCCAATTCAGATTTGGAAAATACTACATTTATCTTCTTTCTCTGTTTTCTAAAGGTCTGAACTTACATATTTTATTATTTAGCTCTACTACAATGGCTGAGAATCGATTTCCAAAAGCTTTCAAGGAGAAAGTAAGGAAGAAATCTTAGTAGTCATGTCAAAAACTCTTCTGTTTCCTGCACAAAGAGGAAGTCTGAAATATTCTGAATTCCAAGAAACAGATAAAATAAAAATGTCACCTGAGCTGACCAGAGGAACAAGAATGAGATTCCTCTTCCCTAACTCTGCCTGTGATATGAGTTTCCATCTAAGCAGAGTTGTCAGGTTCTCTTTATGGGCAGTTTAGGGAATACAACATTTCTAACCAATGTGGGTGACCACTTTAGGAAGTGCCCTTGATTCCCCGAACTCTGCTGACAGCTCTCCATTGATTGCAAAGGCAGCCCAGGTGACTAGCTCAGATACAGATGCCTGCACTGTAGACAACCACTTTAGGCAGATAAATCCCTCCCTGGAAGGCCATACACTCCCCTGTGGCCTTATGCTTCTGGGAAGGGGAGGGATGGTTAAGAACTGGGCCACTAAACTATCCTGGGTTTGTAGGACTTAAAATATCTGCATCTTCTGGTGGGTAAGATACTGAGAAGCAACTGAGAGATGGTCGTTTGTGACTTCGTCACCGTGCTCTGTGCAAGTGCTGACCATGTTTTGGATCTGAATGTTTAGGGAATATGGGAATTGGGCAGAGAGAGAAGGTGGGGCTTGGGAATGGAAGTGCATCACTGGAGTGGTTAAAGAAGGAGTCCCAGGGCTGGGTTCTGGTTGAAAAAGAGGGAAGAAAGCATTTGACAGGAGACAGGAGCTGAAAAGAAGAACCAGAATTAGACCAGACATTAGGTGAACTCAGGGAATGGGCTGCCCAGGGAAGAATAGGAGAACTCACTCCCTACAGAGTAAATGGGAGCCATGACTCCTTGTTTCAGGCTCCACTAACTGGCAAAATAAACGCTGAATAAATAAATAAATAAACAAACAAAACATTAATTTTATTCTTGCTTCAATCACAACTAAAGCGCCTCAGCAGAACTATGTAGCACTTCTAGAGGAGTAGCTCCTGGAGACCCACAGCACCCAGAGGCGGGGGGGAAAGCCAGCTCTTCCCAAATGCATGTGGCAAATCAATGCCTGCTGTTTCACATTTCATCTCACAAGAAATCTCCATACGAAACTCGCATATATCACCATGGATCCCACATTCCCCTCTTCTTCCATTACCATTACTGGTATTTGCTCTTTTGTGCATCTTGCTGATTCAAAAATACAAACTGGAGTTTTGCTGCGAACTAACTACCGTAAAAGCCAGCAGCAACCTCTGTGGCCGTTTCCATTCCAAAATTAAGGAGAGTTTGCCATCTAGAGGGCAACCAAGACAGAAATTTTGATCTATGGTGGGGAGCAGCTTTCAGTTTGAGTCAGACAGTTCAACATTACAAACTGGGCAGCACGACAACGACAGGCTTACACCAAATAAGGAAGAGGGATAGTGGTTTCTTTCTGAGTCTGGGCGGAATAGTAATTTTCTTATCTAAATTCTGCAAGCTGAAATAGCCAGACAGTTTAATTAAGCTCAGCAAATCAATAGCTTTCACACTCAGCAGAGGAAAAACCTTGCCAGAGATGTACTTTTTGGGCCAGTCTGCTCCACTACCCGTGCAGGCAGAGCTCGGGTGATAATCAGCAGTGGGTAAAACTTTTTTTTTTTCAATGCAACTGAGTGTTGGTTGCAAATTTTTGTCAAATCCCAAACCTTCATCCCATGACAGTGGAAATCTTCCATTTTTACACCCAGATTGCACAGAAAATTAATTACTTTTCTCCAGTCCTACACCTTTCCCAGTATATTTCTTCCATGATAGGTGTCAAAAAGTGCTCATACGGTCTCTTTTTTTCCTGGGAAAGCTAGAGGTTTTTTTCTCCCTTTCCTTTGTTTCCTTTTGCTTCTGGTGTTTCTTGACTTCATTAAGATGAAGAGCATCATTAAGATGCTCCATTCTTAAAAGCCCTGAGCTATGTTCCCATCCATGCAGTGGTTCTGCATTTCGCTCCACCGGGAAATATTCCTGCTTCCTGGAGGAGGAAGGACTAGGTGATCTCCAACGTGTCCTTCTACTCACCATTTCTGGGATGCTGCGGAGCACAGACAGAGTCCAGAGCAGTCTCTGCTCCATACAACACACCATTAAACATCGTGGGCCCCATGTTGAACGGGACTCATGGGTCTGCAGCCAGGGGGTGGTGGCTCACTTAGGCTGCAAGGCAGCTGAGGGACACCAAGCTGTTGAACAAATATCCCTTTTCTAAGCTACCTGCAGGTGTTTAGAAATGATGGCAAAGACGAACACAACGCAGAAACCTCCAATCATTTCACAATTTTGAATGCTTGTTGGAGTCCATGTCAGGCCCTTGGACACCAGTGTACTGGAAAGGCAGGTTTGCACACCAGCAGAAAACCAGTTCTCCACACAGGTTTCAGCTGCTCTCTGGCTCATTCCTCTGAGGTTTCAATTTGCTGATTTTGTGAACCTGTCTCTGCTTTCCCTGTGTCTCCCGGCACTCACTTCTCAATGTGCTTACAGGCTACTGCGGGTGTTGCTGCCGTGACCTGTGCAGTACTAATAAAACCATCTGCTGGGTCAGCCTGTCGCTTTACATGCCATTCCACACTCTGATCGCATGAGATCACGCAGGCAAAGTAGCTACAGGCCTCACAGCAGTGCTCTCATGTGATTTTTGGAGGTGGCCAGGCTACAGGAGAAGTTCTTTCGCCGGATGAGGTGCTAAGCTGCTGTTGTGAACGCTTGTGACCTTTGAAGATCACAGTCTGCTTTCTGTAATGAATAAAGCTTAACTTAGAGGTTTGATTTCTCGTTGCAGAAATGTGAATTTTGCCTCCGTTTGCCCTTCACTTTCAAGTAACATGGTAAACTGCCTTCTGAAGTGCATCCAAGCCCTCTTCTAGCTTATAAAATGTGTCCAGGGACAAATAAATGGGATAACAATATAGCGATTTAGACCTTTTCCACCCATTCCTATTGGGCTGGGGTGCATGAGTGAATTCAGGCAGTTAATCAAGCTGCCGATTGTCAGTTAAGCCATGGCAATGGTCGATGCCTGACAGTGCATGTGTCCTTAGCGTAATGCAGCTGCAAAGTAAATTGTGATAGCTTAGATCCTAATTAAAAGGAAATCTGCTGTAGAGACAGTTTAAACTAACACAGTCCTCCCTGGGTCAAGCTTAAAACGTGCACGTGGTCACTTAGCAGGTTTCATATGATGGGCATCTTCAGTAGCTCAGTTATTTCCTATCATGCGATCAGACATTTGGAATAGTGATGTAAGAGAGGATTAAACTGGATGAAACTGGTCTGTATAAAGGACTCACACAGCCTGAGTTATAACCATGCATAACCTTAACTACAGACATGGCGAAATTCATTGGAAGTCTTTTAAATCAAGACTGAATTTGTCTCTAAAAATATACAGACACTCAAACAGAAACTATGAGCCTGGCGTAGAAAGTTTGGCGTGAGTTTCTTTCACCTGTGTGACACAGAATGTCAGCCTAGATGGCCACAATGAATCCTTCCTGCCATTAAAACCTATAAAGCTATGATTGCCTGTGTTTCAGTAACGTATAATCCAATGCCTGCAACAACACTCCCCAACCCGCTGGCACCTGGCCCACTGAGGCTACACATCTGTAAAAAAAGCTGTGTGTCATGGTTCTAGGAAAAATGAATGGGAAAACCTAATTGCTTATCAGAACAAAGCTAAAACACATCAGCTTCCACTCCCTGATGCACTGGTATGTGGAGTATTAAAGGCATTTGGACCACAATCCCCACTTAAATCAGTCCATGCATCCCCCCTGGACAACACTGCAGCATTCCCATTTCTTGCTGTGTCAGTGATTTGCTTGGCACTAGCATGTTAAAACTCCCTAAAATGAAACTCGGGTGATAGTATCTCCATTTGGTTCATGCCTGCTCCAAAATATTCCCCATGTTCAGTTTCTGCACTGTCTCTGTCTTGGAACAGATTACATGAGAAGCATCTTTATCTGTCACAGAAATACACCATAGAAATAAGCTTTTTCAAAAATTTACGGTAGAGGACACTTGATGGACAAGTATTCTGATGTCTTGGATTTAAAGGAATTTTTGTTTTTACTATTAACATTAAACTATGAAGTGAACTCAGCTTCTGAAGCTCAGCTGGTATTTTGCAATTCTACCCTCCAGCCTACTTTTTTTTTTAGTTGAAACTTCTAGAATATACACTTTCTGTTCAGCTTTTGCAACTTCCTGCATGAATGAAATATCCCCTAACCCTGACCAGAAAATCCTTCCACATCTCTTTCAGAAATTCGCTTCAGCAAATGTAACATCCTCACCAGAAGGAAACACAAGCTATAAAACATCCTGCAGCCTTCCTTTCTGTCTGGCTTGCTTCAGACTTCATTCATAAAAAAGGAAAAAAAAAAGAAAAAAGGCAAGGGAGAGAATGAGAAAAAGTGACAGTTGATTCAGAAAGTTGTAAAATGTAAACACTCGTCCGCAGATGATGCATGGATGGTTAGTGTTGCATATCTTTGGGGACAACATATGCTTGTCTTTCACACTTGTCAAATCCTAACGGCCATTGTTATCAGCACACAAAAGCTTCCAAATTCCTACCTGTCACTGAAATTCTTAGAAAATGAGAAACCATAACAGACTGAGAAAAAATAACTGTGATCCTTCCTATCCTGCCACCGCCGGGGTCCCCAGCACTTGCCTGCAAGCACAGTCCTTACTCAGCAGAGTAAGGCTCTGAAGACTTCTAGCTTCATAAGTGTTTGCAAGGTCAGATGGCCAAGCAAATTTCTCAGTCTTTCCAAAGGCTGCAGACACCTTGCTGATCTTTTTTATCTCTAGCCAACAAGAAAACACTCCCCATGTGACAGAGTTATTAATTCTTCTAATTATTTTTATGGTTTCCACTTTACAAACGGGAATGAGAGAAGGATAGCCTTCCCTGTCAGTCCTGCTCAGGAACAGTGAAGTTGAGGTTTGCCAAGCACCCAGAGTCTGGACAAAGATTAAGTTTTCCACACCACTGGGACAGGAAAAAATGTCACTTTCTCCTGAATTTTAAGGCTGTATGAGACCTTGCCCACAGCACACTCCAGAGACAGAAGCAGTGCCCTTCCCAGCTCCACCTCTGTGTCCCTTTGGGATCAGAGATTGGGGCTCCCAAAAAATCCTTCCCCACCCTTGCCTCTATTTCACCCTCCAGCAGATGGTGGGATTTACATTGCCCTGGGGCTCTGGGAAAGCGTGGGCATCCAGCCTGCGGGTGCTGATGGTGACTCCAGATACCCTCTGCTGCTGCTGCCCAGCTATATCTGTCCCCAGCACGGGTGGCCCGGTGGCTCCAAATAGAAAGGCACGCCTGGCACAAGGGACACGAGCGGGAGCAGCGGCCACCCCCGTTAGCTGGTCCAAAGGTTTTCTGCAGCCTGTGACTGCTGGAGCTGCCTGTGAATGGGCTGCGTGTCAGCAGGCAGCAGGAATTCGGGGAATGCTAAACTGCAGGGCAGTCCACTTTGGAGGATTAAGGCACATGACTCTCAGACAAGAGCAATAGCCACTGTGGAGGCCAAACCCCACAAAGAGCAGTTTCTTCCCCCGCAAGCGAGCGTCTGTAAGCGCCCGCTGTCCTGGCCAGCACGAGGAAGCAGGACTTGTCTGCGTGGCACTTGGAGCTTCCTCCTTTTCATTGAGAAAAATGAGTGTGGTCAGTGTCTGACAGACTATCTCTCCTGGGGCAGAAGACTGGGTTAGGAGATGGGTAGGGACAGGGAAGGTATTTCTTCAATGAATTCAGTTTCCCACTGCGTGTAAAGGTTACTTCCCTCTGTCACCTCGCTGGGTCCTGTCGCAAGATCCCCACTCTGAATGAAAAGCAGAAGCTGCCTTTCCGAATGAAACCACTTCTTATTTTGCTGTGTTCGAGTGGCCAGGATCTCCACTCCTCCTCGTGGCCTGCTGCAGCTCGGTTAAGCGATGAAATTCCCATGTCCCTGCTGGAAGCTGTTGTGACAGGACACCTGGGAGCCCTCTGTGCGTTTTGCTACTAAAGATGTTTGTGCCACATGGCCTTTGCACTGTGTGCTGCGTTAGAAATCAGGTTCTCTCGGTGATGTTGTGCTGTGCTTGTCCTCCAAACCACACACTGGAAGAATACAGCCCTCTCTCTATTTCTTGATAAATCCCACAGGCCCCCTGTGTGCCGGGTGTACTCGAGGTCAGATGTCTGAAGCACACCTTGAGAGGTCTCCTTCTTGTCCCCAGGAGCACAAGGAACCCCAGGAGCCATCCCTAAGCTTGCCCTTCCTCACACATCACCTGCCATTACTGCCAAGAGTTTCCCACCAGAGAGAAAACCCTCTCTCACCTGATATAGCTCCAAAATCATTAAGGGTGATAGTGTTTATAAGCACACAGGACACACTGTGGGCCAGAAGTGGGTAATGGCATGGGTTTGAAAATCTCTCACACGGTCAGCGGATGACCACGAAGAAAGCAACACGATCAACGGTGCTGACCTCCTCAACTGCAAAGCATTTGGGAGGTGGAGGAATGATGGAGGCTTTTGTCTTTTCCTCTTACTTAAGGAGATACGTGTCACAGAGCATTTGCAATAAAAGCCACACTGATCCAAGTGTTCCTAATTGCCATTTGAGAGCTACACCTGCACTGCCAGTGGAATGGGCAGAGGACAGACAAGAGGAGCTCTCCCTGGCCCTGCCGTGTCTGACTCAGGAAGAAAGGCCACCAGGGTACCCATGAAGTACTAAAGGCCTGATCCTGCTTGGTGTCACATTGCCCCACATCCACCAACTGCAACAGAATCCTTCTCTATTTATCCCCGTGCAAGTAAAGCCAAATTCAGTCTCCAAACACTCCTTAGCAATTTTCAGTTACAAACACTTGTTTGTGGGAGAAATAATTGATTGTAGTTAAAGCTGTATACCAAAGAGAACAAGTTTCACATTCCTCCTTTCTTCCCAAGCATTCGGTGTCCACAGCAGAATAGCAGCTGGAGTAAAGGCACCGGAAGTTTGATATGGCCTTATCTTTGCTGTGCAGGACTGGATAACTTCATGTTTGTAAGCTAACACCCAGATCTTATTCTTCCTTGAGAATACAAGACCATACAGTTTGCCAGATAAGCTACTGCATTTGCAGGTGATAATTTGTGCACGAAGTGTGACAATGCACATTCATGTCTTAAGTTCCACTCACAGATTATTAAACTATTGTTTATGAAGTGTAGGAATGACTGTGCTGAATCAGATCAAAAGCCCCACATCCAAGTTTGCTATCCTGAATCTTAGACCCTGACAGATTAAGGAGAGAACTGAGAAACTAAATTAGGATTTAAGGCAGAGTGTAGAGCAGGTTATGTGCAGAATGGCCTCTTTCACATCAATTAGCTAATAACAGCCTTCCTAAGATCATCCCATTTAATAGCTGTCATTATGGCCCTCCTCCATGAGTTATCTAAACCCTAAAAAAACCACTCCTTTATGCTTTTAGTCTCTACAACATCCCACAGCAGTGAGTTCCACTGTTCAGTTCAGAAAATTATTCAGAATAATTTTCATATTATATGAAAATATTATTTTCTTTCCTTGAAATTTAAGACCATGAGTTGACAGCCCCAGGCAGCAAAAGGAGAAGCAGCAAAGGGAACTCACTGGAGGAGATGCTGGCACTGATTGAGCCAAACTGCCCAAGACAGCGTGGAAGTGTGAAGCTGGGCAGGGGTTATTGCCAGGGGAGCCGGCAGAGCAGATCCCTCTTGACTGCTCTTTAACATAGGGAGTTAATGGCCCAGCACTGCAGAGCTGAGGCAGGCAGGAGGTTTTAGCTGTATGGAGGATCTAAACGGCTACACAGGAGGCTCAACCTGGAGCTTCATGCTCCCTTCAAGCCAGCAAACAAAAGGAGTAATGCTGGTCTTCCTCACTGCTCCCCAAAACTTATTTCTTCTCTGGTGCCGCCATGCCTTGGGGCCAATGCCTGTGGCTGTACAATACATTAGATCAGTTAAAGTGACGTTTTGCTGCTGTTTCCTGGATAGTTTTAAATCAGGTCACTTCCAAGACCCACTTGCCTGCAGAGCCAAGAAAAACCTGCTCTTAGCGCTGGCTGCAGGAAGGGCAGGGAAAGGCAGAGCTGCATCTTTTGGTGGCAGCAGCCGCTGCTGTTAGCTCACAGCCAGCCTGGGAACGCAGCGCTGGACTCCTGGGCACCGTCTGCTTGGTGGTTGTGCCCTTTGACCACAGACCAGCTTAACTCGCAGCACTTGGATCACCCCACCAAAGCAAACACAGATCCCAGCAGTGTGCTGGACACCGTCCTGACAGACACAGGCTCCGAGCGGAGACACCGGCTGCTCCGCTCCCACTTGCTTTCCCTCCAACAGAGCTTTTCCTCGGGTCTTCACAGCCGCATTTTGAGCAGTTAATATACTTATTAGGAAATAACTGCTCTTTATTGGCACTGAATTAACCTCTTTGCCTGGCTGAGACTTGGGAATGTAACATGTCATTTACAAAGCTGTCCCGAGAGAGCACAGGCAGATTACAAAATATGCCTTGTATTCAGTCCATTTAAATGAGTAAGATGACAGCATGGGGATTATGCATCGAATTTACAGGCTGAATGGTCACACTTAGAAACCTGACAAATTGCTTTGGAAAATGAAATAGTATTATTACCTTAGAGCAGGGCAGTGCCAAGTGTTCTCCATAGGAAAAACAGAAGAGTTGAAGGAAAACTGCAAATACCAAGATAACCTTATCTGCTTCAAATGAATTGCATAGTTTTAAGAATGGTGGTTTACAGGTACACAGGGCGCAGTCCCTCTGCTGCAAGTGAGACAACTCCCAGCTTCAAGATACTAAAAGTAAACAGGCAAATTCATTCCTGTTTTAATTTTACCCACCGATCTGAATTTGGTTTAATAAGAGTGAGGATCTGGTTACACAATTGTTCCTGTCCGTTAAATAGCAACCCTCATGTGATAGCTGACATTTTTAATTCGGTTTATGCACATTTAAGACAATACCCCGTGTATTGCTTCATGCAGCTGAAATACACTCTTACACACTCGGTGCACAACCCATGCTGGGCCTGCAGTAATTCAATCTACACCCTCTTTTAGTACGAAATATGCCGTGTGATGTTATCAGCCTGGAATAACACCAGTGACACAGTGTATCTAATCTCCACACATTTCTTGTCAGAAAACAAAACCAAAAAACATGCCTATTCCCAGTTAGGAAAACAAGCACCAAAGGCACAGAGATGGGGTACCCAAGCCAAGTATCTGACATTTGTTTCCAAGAAAAATGGTTACGAGTTAAAAGCAAATGTTAACTACCGAGTCAGCTGGTCAGCTTTGCTAAGATTTGGTCCTGGGCCTTTGTCCTTTTTCACAAAACGTCCAACTCTGATCTCATTCACAGGAGTTTGCACCCATATAACTTCCCCAGCTTGGTTTCATTACTCCAGTTGTGATGGAAATGAAAACAGGGTCAAGATGAGGGAAAAGTCTGATTATTCAAAGAAAGGGCTGGTGAAATGACACAAGAAAATGATGTCAAACTCCTCCCTGCTTTTTTAACGTAGGTTAACAGAAGGGCTTAAAAGGCTTCCCTGTCTCCCCCAACCAGCAGTGGGAGATCACAGAGCTACCACAGTTGAGCTCAGACACATTTCTTCTGTTTCGTACAGAAAGTCAAACAAATGACGATGAAGACATTTATTTACGAAGCACCCTCAAGAGCTGACATGATTGACAGCCCTGTACAGAAAGGTGCCAACTCACGAATCAATTGAATTTTCATCTTGCACAGCGGTTCAGAGCAAGCGCAGGGAAGAGAGCAAAGAGAGGTTGGGGCTTGCTGGGACAACAGCTCCCTCTAATGAGGGCTGGGAGTCAGTCTGAGGGCAGGGAGATCCTCGCTTCCATCTAGGGAATGTGTCAGGAAGACCCAAAGAAAGCAGCTCTCCTCCCAGTAATCTGGCACCCAGATGGAGCTAGCATCTCCATTTACTAGTCAGTCTTTACTGACAACCAGCAATAAACAATATTTTAACAGGAGGAACAGATTAGGGGTTGAACTGCTGTAGTCACACACGTGCACTTTTTTTACTGTGGCCCTGGCAGCTTGGGCTGACTTTTGGTCATTGTTGGAAGCCAGCCCTTTACCCACACAGAGAAAACCAAACATAAATAGGTACAAGCAGTAAGGCTGCCTGTGAAATGAAAGAAAAGCCAAGTACTACTGTGGTTGCATCAAAAGGATGACCACTGCATAGGTTGGAGAGAAGCATTTCTGACCAGGCTGTGCTGGTTTCTGACATAGCTGCCTAACACTATTCCAGCCTCAGTAAACATATTTTTTTTTCTCTGATCGAGCTTTGCATGTTTGGGGTAACACTTTACGGTCTGATCTCATATCTGCAGAAATCAGCAAGAGTTTTTATGGTGGTCTCAGGCAGACTAGGGCTGACAACAGTTCTTAATTCACATAGCCAGGGGGAAACCCCACATAACTTAGCACACACACAAAAAGTTCATTGGTTTCTAGTCTTCGCTTCACTAATGCCTTTAGGTAGGTTGCAAGGGTCCTTTTCTAGAAGACTTCTGAACTCCTACCCTCTGGAGCTATCAAGGTTCCCAACCGTCCAGCACTAGTTGTTTTCATCCATGTTATTAAGTGCTGTATGGTGACCAGCAACTGCTTAGATGATCTGGGATCAGCCCGCACACCTGTAGGATCTCATTTAAGAAGACTAAATCAAGAAACTTTTCTCTTTGAGTTTTGTCTCAGTCACCCAGAAAAGATAGACATTTACGAGCAGTCCACAGCAGCTGCACTCCTTACTCTGGTGCTGAAAGTAACCTGAGCTTAATTTGGACTACAGTGTGTGCTCTCACTGCTCTAGGGTCCGTAGGGTCCTTTACGTCAGAAGAAAGCAGAAGGCAAATGCTGCAGCTCTGATCTGGCAGAACATCACACCCACTCAAACTCTTTGGGCACCGACAGTTCTCACCCTATGTGCAATGTGATAGAGACCATCTCCTACCCCCAGCTATAGAAGAAGTTAGAAATAGTGTCACAAAGACCCCATGGCCTCTACCTTGGAGCAAATCAATCTAATAGGAGTCCTGACTATATGAAGACTACGGGAGGGGGCATTTAATTAGAATTAGTAAATTGGCTACTGCTAACTTAATGGCGGTGGGGAATACTTCTAAGAAGTGTAGAAACCTCCAATTACTATTTAAGTGCCCCTTTTTAGTTAATACCTTTGCAAAAAATACGCTTAACGATAAAAAGCACATATAATCTTTCTAAAATGCGTATAGATCTGAAGCTGATCACCTACAGGATTCATTGGCCTGCTTTTCTAAATTATTTAGTGCCAGGAAATGGCCACGCAAAAGGTTCAGTTTTAAAGGTGTCTAAACAGGATGTCCAAATATTGGAACTAGTTACTGAAATCAAAATTTAAGTGCTATAGCAGCTAAAAATCAGCTTGATTCACCTGCTTTCCAACTTCATGTCTCCTCCTGGGGCTTTATTCTGGAAAATGGGATGTGGGCATCAACCTTACGTATAGTTGTGCGTAGTCCTACAGACCATAAAGGAGTGAAAAGGTTTTTAATAAACTGTGCAACAAAACCTTGAAAATGCAAGGTCGGGCTACCTTATAGCAGTCCTTTCTGCTTTTAAAATCGATGAATCCTAGCAAATGTGGTCACAGCACTCGTGCTGTGCATCTAATTGATTGCGTGTTTACCCTACACACCATTCGGGAAATGGGACACAGCTGCCGTGAGCATCACTGCACAGAAAACTCCTGTGGGGAAGGCAGTAGAGTCAACATCTTCTGGCTGTCCCTAACAAATGGCACGACTCTCAGCAGGCACTTCTATGAAGGCAAAAGGAAAGTGAGAACAAACAATGAGTGGAGAATGTAAATACCAGGCAGTCGAAGTGTAAAAGGGAGCCGGTTTCCACAAGCCATGTTTTGACTGGAGTCCGGGGAGGGAAGACAGCATGTACCATGAAGCAGTCAGATTATCAGAAGGAGCAACCAAAAAAAACAACCCACAGCTATTGCAGTTAGTTTGAATCATTCATCTTAGCAACTCGGCTCCCCTCTTTACAGCAGAGGTTTGTGTGGAGGTCACAGCCCTGCAAGGCTTACCTTTACCATTACTGCTAACATTTGTTGTATCCCATTGTACATACTTAGTATTGAGCAGTTTTGCCACCCTAAAAAAGTCATGTGGAACTTCAGTGCATTCTGTACTCATCAATATTACCGTTGCTCAGTTGAGAGAGCGAGAGAGCCTTCCTCCTTCCCTCTGAACTGCAGGGAATACAAAGTGAGTCATATAAAGCACTTCTCTGATCACTGACCCAAAATATCAAGGTCCTGAACACTGCTTAATATTAGCATCCATTTTTCAGTTCATAAGCAGGAGAAAGTATGTCAGGATCTGCATGTTTTAGAAGGGACCATTATGTTATTCTGCCTTGTGATGTCTGTGGGAACACCACCTTCCCAAACTGTCCTGCAGATCAACTCTGAGTTTAGTCTATCCAAGAGACTGCCTGGGACCCAGCCAGAAATAGTTCATGTCCATCAGCAGCCTCATAGTGTTTTCCCTGTGTGCAGGTCCATACACTGTGTCACCTGTAGTGTAAGTGAAGCACTGAGCCACCACCTGGAAGGGGAAGCCACGTCACCAGAGGCACAGTGGCAGTGTCCAGTCAAGGTGAGAAAAGCAGGTCAGCACAGTGCTGGGGATGGATGATACTCGCAAATGGGTGAGCCACAGGGTATGGAAATGCAAGGTGTAAGGTTAGATACGTTCAAAATAAAGGGTATTAAGAAGAGGAGCAGGGCAGATTGGCTTCTTTCTGGGGCACAGTCACCAGAATGGTCAGCACTATTGACTGCTTGTCTTCACTGAAGTGAGAGTGCTCTCCTCAGCAGGCTATGGAGCCAGGTCCTCTGTGCTAACAAAACTCCTCACATTTATGAGTGCTTTTAACAGCCCGGCCCAGCAATGCCAAATCACTTGTCCAGCTTCGCTGCAGACAAAATAAAATAACTCTAGCAAGATAAGCGTATCCTGGAAGGCTGGGATTTTCCAGCAGCGAGGGCCAAGTCTGCGTTGGTGGCAATTGGCACGGTGGTGCTCAACTCCACAGACAGGTGCCAAATGACCATAGCAGAAATTTTGGCAGTGCAAC
Source organism: Pampusana beccarii (assembly GCA_013399365.1). Taxonomy (NCBI): domain Eukaryota; kingdom Metazoa; phylum Chordata; class Aves; order Columbiformes; family Columbidae; genus Pampusana; species Pampusana beccarii. The sequence continues at coordinate 358,499 of VWYH01006019.1, forward strand.
AGCAGTCGTAATAATAATTCTGTGAAGCCTTGTGAGCACTTCACCTAAAGTGTTCCAGCCAGCCCTGCCCCTCGAAAGCGCTCCAGAAGTGTGGGATTCTGCTTATCAGCACAATGAGCCAGCAAAAGCTCATCAGGAAAGTTCACCACCAACCTCAGCAGCATGAAAGCAGCAATCACCTCACCCACAGTGAGGAAAACACCCAACTACCTTTCCAGAAGACTCCCATCACACGCCACCAGCCCCAGGAGAAGGAACGACAGTGTCTGGACCAGGCTTCATGGAGGGGAAGGTTGGCACAATTACTGCAGCCACAACTGAGCACAACAGAACTATGAGTGCCTCTTGTTCTTCTAGTTGCAAACGGAGAGGGCTCCTAGGCAGCCATCCTCATCCCCTTCCACCTGCCTGGGAAATCAGTGTTTGCAGAGAGACAATAATCACAGCGATTCACTGCCAGGCTCAGGCTTACCAAAGGGCCTTAGAGAAGCTGCGGATCTTCTGGTGGTACGTGGCATGTTCTTGGGCTGATGTGTTGAAGGAATAGTCATGCTGCTTTGCCCACTCATTTCTAGGGTGGCCTCCTCCTGATCCTCCATCATTCAGATGTCTCCCATGCCCACACGTTGACTAAGTAAAATTGCTTCTTACACTAAAACTCTCTGGAGTTGGACTTTACAAGTCTTCAGATTCTCACAGGTGTTTGGCTTTGGAGTCCTGGACTGTCCTGTCCCAAAGCTAAAAAACATGTGCAGGTCCAAACTGATTTTTTCCCTAGCTTAGCTGAAGTGGTCAGCTGCTGCTAAACTTGCCTGGCAGACTGGGAAGTGAGTAAGGGAGCAGGAGTCAGGCTTGTCAGTACTTGACTGTTCATTACTCACCCTGCAAAGCCCAACTTAAACTGGATCATGCTGAAGAGTACGAAAATAATGGGCAGGTGTGCCCTTGTGTGGCTGAAGCATGGTGGACTTTCACTAATTAGTCCCTGATACTTCACAGCTACATAACTGATATTCAGCATCCTAAGTAAACTCAAGAACCGAATATTTCTGAGAACCCCCAGGTGCCTGGTGACATCTTTAGCTGCCTACCTGCTCCCAGACAGCACCTGGTAGAGGCTGAGCCTCCACACAATAACTGCCAGAGTGATTTTATTGTATTTTCTTTAATTAATCTCTGCAGGGAGCCAAAAGCCTTTCCTGCCCCTGGAACCAGATCATTAGCTGGCAACCCAGACTTCACAGAAAGCAGCAACATTACAATGGTAATGAAAACAAGACAAAACCAAAAAAACTCTGAACATATTTATTGCCACTGGAGCCATCAGCATCCACAGAGTATATGCAAAGCTGTCAGCAATGCCTCTCCTCATTTGGGACCCAGTCAAAACAAAGCTCCAAGTAACATTTCTTGCCTGACCATTACATCAAGTTTTAGTTTCATTCTCTGTCATGGTCTGCCACTGATTACATTATTAAATTCATTAGGGAAGAGAAAATTGCAGTTATTTCCTTGATGGAGCTGAGTGGTGCTATTGCAGAATAGCCAGGAGCAACCAGGGAAAACATGCCCATTAGAGGCTGGTGTAATCCCACCGGGATCACAGCCAAGCAGTCACAGGACAAAGCTCCAATGTGAGAGATGCACTGACGGATCACAGGGTGACTTTTTAAAAAGGAGGGTGTTTTACAAGGCCTCATCTTCTGGGTTGTATTGAGAAACAAATGTCCACAAAAGCCTCAAGGAAGTTGAAAGAGTGAGAGACTATATTACAAAGGTTTTCCTGCTGCATCCACGTATTATAATAAAACAACCTGGTGGCATCTTTTGTTGTTATTGGTGGTTTAATTAGGAAACATATCATCTCCCATTGCCCAGTTCCCACCTCACTGCCATTAAATGGTTCATTTCTGATCGTTCTCACAGCAAAGGTAATGTCAGAACAATGATATAAGCGAACAGAGGCTGCTCAGTTTTGTTCAGAAGGTGTCAGATGGAAGGCACTGAGATCATCAGATCTTCACCACAGACTATGTCACACATTGGCAGAGACATAAATGAAAAATAAATAAAAGAAAATTAAAAAATTAAAAATAAATTTTAAAAAATCTCAAGGGAAGCCTTCATTCACGTAGAGTGGTTGTGATTGAGCGCAGGTAGTTTTCACAAGGCAATGGTTTTCTTTGTGGGACAAATACGAACAATTTCCCACCGAACAGAGCGGCCGTGCCGGAAAGGTTGAAGCCGTAGGCTGAGGACCCCGAACCGGCAGCACAAAGGGGCGCAGAGCCTGCTCCAGTCCTGACCGCCTTGGATAAGAGCACAGTGTAATTCTCACAAACCACAACTGACAAGGTGCACTGGGAGATTGGAGGGAACTTGTTTCTTCTGTTAGTAACCACAGGAGTTTCTTGTGGTCGGTAGTTCTGAGAACGGGAAGCTGGACAAGCCGTAGGTGAAGGAGATTCTCGTCGCCGCGGGGGTTACCCACCCAGCCAGAGCTCAACTGATTAGGGGGGTATCGGAGTTACATAATGACACTTCTGGGCTGTTTTACTGTAAAGATGTGGGGGGCCTCTTTGAAGTGAGGGATGGGGGTTGTGGATAGCAAAACCACAAGAATTTGAACGTCTATGGTAGAACAACTTAACAAATTCATCTAGTCTATAACGTACAATAAACACATATATTTGTATAAGTAAAATATAGGAAGTTAGTCTTTAAATCCTATTGAATCTATTAGTGTATTTAGACCAGGACTTCTGTTTCTAAAATGCCTATAAAATTGCTTTGGATCCCTAGGGATCCATCTCTCCTAACAACACACATCTGAAAAATTGACATCCATCTCTGAGCTAATCTCTGAGAGCTCCTGAAAAATAAATTAAAAGCCCATTAAAGGAAATACACACTTTTAGGATGTTCTTAGGATGACAATTTTAGATGTTTTCTTCAGGATGTGTCAGACTGTTCTACGGTCCCCGGTGGCTACTGAGAGTGTGCGGTTACTAGCCCAGATGTAGAGATAAAGTGCTCTAGACTCCTGTGTTTACCCACAGGAATGACATCCCAAATGTTCTAACATATGTTTCATAACATGATAATGATAACTTTCATCAATATTTTAATGGAAGGTAATTCAGCTTCCTATAGGAAGTCTTTTACAGGTTTTTTTTCACTATAGGAGGCATCAACCACCTCCAAATTGCTTGTCAAATGGGTGCATTGTGCAGGATGTATTCATCAAAGGCCACCAAATTCAGGTTTTATGAGGCCAACCCGTGTCAGAAGGTATTGCCACCCCTCACCGTGGAGTTACTGCACATCATTTTCTCAGCAAGGCTGTGGTGTAGCTCAGCTGGTTTTGCAGACACAGCAGTTTTCTGTGTGGAAGAACTACAAGCAACTTACTGCAAAAATGGCCATCAGGGATCAGAATACCTGAAAACAGGCCAGAGGAGAGTTAGCTTTCATACCCATTCCTGCCTTGTAAGCCCAAGTGTGGCAATAGTTTCAGCAATATACTTTTTCTTTTTAATAGGGAATTATTTTGAAAATACCCATGTTTTCAAATGAGCACCAGCTCCACAAAGCAGGGCTATAATTTCTCCAGAGTGCTTCTTTCCTGTTAGGTTCTTCATCATAAAGGAAATTCAAGTCTCCTTCTATATACATCCTACATCATTAAAATTGTATATGGATTTCAGATAGCAATATTCATTAGACGCTATCAACCCACATCAACACAGGGAAAAACATTCCTCCATCCTCTCAGTTGGATGTGGGAAAAATAACAGAAAAGCTGCAGTTGTTTGAATGTTTTATGTGATAATACTATGATAGACAAAACATTTCTCCTCCCAGCTCTAAAGCTATTGAAGAGATTTTCCTGACACACTCTAAAATGACTTATGGTAGGTCAGAGGACAATTGCAAGAGAAAACTATCGATCACATAGGAAGAGATAAGTTTTTCCCTCTTTCTCTTGATCTTTTTTGGTTTGTTTGTTTGTTTGGTGTTGTTTTGGTTTGGGTTTGAGTGAACAACTTCACTAGTAGGATTTTAAAACCTATTTCAGGGTTCTAATTTCTTCAGTGATCTTATAGCTTGGTGTGTACTTACGGTTAAGTCATTTTATATCAGAGGAGGTAAGGTCACGGTTCTGACCTTACGAAAGCAAAAATCCAACCATTGCACTGTAGCAAATAGTCAGCTGAGATGTTGTGGTAAATAAAATACTTTTAGTGACTGGAAAAAGTTCTCTGCGGACAAAGAGAAAAGTATAAACTAGTCTGCAGTACTCTGAAACACAACCCTATGATATTCTCATAGAGCTACATATTATGGTCCCACAGAAGCCACACCAATTCATCGTGACTAACGTTATCACAGCCAGTCCCAAGGGTTGCAGTAATGATTGGCCACTTTTCATGAGGAGCTGTGAAATAGCTTTTTTTTTTTTCCTGCTCTGCATGCCAGACACAAAAATCATTTAAGTGCAATAGACTGAACAAAGCTGATTACATTCATGTACAAATTCACTGCATTCACCACGCAAATGTTTTCTTTCTCTCTACTATTAACGAAGAACATTGTCCTTTCATTTCTCAGGGAATCAGCCATGCAGATCCTATTGCCTGTCAGGAGAATAGCACGGCTGATTCCTCAGTAACCATACTCAAAACATATCCTTACCTGGTAATTCATATTTATCATACTAGCATACCGCAAGTCCAAAGAAATAGGGAATACAACCGTTTTGTGTTCATTGCAATAACGACAACATTAGGGATTGCTTTCATTAGCCAGATATTATCTGCATAGTTGTAGTGTCTACACATCCCAGCACGAGCAGAACTGCAGATGAACTCTGCAAGAGGCAGAACCTCCTCCAAACTGTTTTGAAGTCAAGTCCACAGGACATCTGTGGCATGAGAGGTGTTACAGAAGTTGGGATAGGAAAATTGATTCCGTTACGACAATGACTTACCCAGCCAGTGACAAACAGAGCCAGCCACAGCAGGTTATGAGGCCAGCTCCAGCAGTCAGCCAGGTCTGACCTAGTGGTGCTGCTCCTGGCTGTGCTGCTGGTTGCCACTCTCTCCACATATCACACACCTGGTGCTACATTTTCCTGGCAAAGCCCAGGTCACGGGAAACAAAGCTGAGGGTGTGCAAAGCAAGGTCTGGATACCACTATGCATAGACACTTACTTAGAGATAGGTGCACAGCGAGCTTCACCACACATGCAAATCAAGAGGAAAGAGCCCTGGACCAGGCTGCCCAGAGAGGCTGTGGAGTCTCCTTCTCTGCAGACATTCAAACCCACCTGGACACCTTCCTGTGTGATCTGCTCTGGTGAACCTGCTTTAGCAGGGGGGTTGGACTGGATGATCTCCAGAGGTCCCTTCCAACCCAAACCATTCTGTGGTTCTGTAACTCTGCACTTCAGCACAAGCCTGGAGCCAACTTCAAACTCACCTCCCAGAGGAGCAGCTTCGCTTTTGGCCCGTACAGCACTCAGGCTAAGTAAGCCAGAAAGAAATTCATCACTTTCATTCAGATCAGCTGGCAGCAGATGCAAAAGCCTGGGTTGCTAAGAGTATTTTATGCACCAAAATCAAGTTTTTAGGTACAGTGCCATGAAAATGTCCACTGTTTTTGCCCTAGGTAATGTCTGGCTCGTAATTGTTAAGTTGAGCAACATATGACATGGAATTAAATCACACCCTCACCAAAAGCAAGAGCAAATCATAGAGAATTGTCACGCAAGCCAGAATTTTAACCAAAGGTTTCACTGACGCTCATCCACGAAGGGTATGCAGGGTCACTCTGGCATGTTGGGCATCCTTCAAAGAGCCTGGCGTCCCATAGTGACACTTGGAATGCAAGTACTAGGAGTTCTGGTGTTAAATGTAGTTGCTTATAATGGAAGCATATACACCTGAGCACATCTCTACAAAGTCAATGGAGGGCATGTATCCTCTTCAGTGCACAACACACCTCAGCCCTGACTCTGGTGAGTTAAATCTCACTCCGAAATCCGTGGGCTGCATTGACACATCTCCACAGCCCGTCACAGAGATCTACCGCCAGCCAGCTTGGGTTCAGACACCTACACTGTGAACACCTACAGTTAGAATACATGAAACCCATGCCTAAAACCTTCTCTCGTTTGAGCCTTGGTGAACAATGACAATATAGAGAACGGCAGAGTGAGAAAGCAAGACCACATGAATGCTGATTTCAAAAACTTTGCTTCCTTCCTCTGTCCCCCAAAAAATCAAGAAATTTATGTTACTAAACACAAGAAAAGATTAAGCCAACAGTCATTACTGTTCTTCATATTTCTGTAAAAATCTGGAAAAGGCATCTCATTAATTTCCATTGTATAACATATCCACAACTCTGTTTACAGCCACTGTTCTCAGTGTCTTATTTTCTTCATGATAAATCATAATAGCCTTCCAGGAATGTTTCTTATTACTAGACTTTTTTTTTGTCTGCTGGAAAATAGCTGAGTAAATAATTTATCCTCTCTGATTTTCAGTAATAAAATAAATTATTCAACATAAACTAATAAAAGACTTAGCTTTTCCATCTTCTTCAGTTCTCTTCTGAAAGCTGGCTCTCTTTTAAGCCCCACCTGAGTTAACTATGTGATTTACCAACTGTCCAGGTTCATTGACATCAGTCTTGCACTTGTACATTTGCATCTTATTTTTCCCCAGGCTATCTATACATCAGTAACATAGATTTGTGACCAATTAGTCAATCTTGTTGGTAGAATAGAGCTATATCTTTCTGTTCCTGCCTTTTTTTCAGCATGTGAAGGAAAGCACCTGAGTCATTTGGTCACCCTGGGTATGTGGGTCACCCTGTCACTTGAGCCACCTTGGCCACCACAGGCAGCTACATCTTCCCTGTCATCTGGATTAAATTCCCCAGCTCCCAGTGGACCGCGAAGCCTGAGTGCTAAATCCAAATATCCTTGAACTCAATGGAAGTTAATCTGAATGTATTGCAGGCAAATAAGATCATTATATTCAAGATATGCTTAAATTCAGCTCCACATTTGTGGAGATGTAATACTTCATCAGAGAAAAAATTGGGGAGGGGGGTGTCCTATTATCCAGATCTGAAATTCATCCTGCATTATTTGAGACGTAGAAAACTACAGCAAAGTCAGTCTACATCCACTAGTGATTATAATCTATTGAATATGGTGGCGCTGCCGCTTTTTCGCTGCTGGCTTTTGGAATACAGAAAATGTCCTTTGACAAAACACCTATGGTGATCCGACCATTCGCCTCTGTGGATGATTTGTGAGGTGAAGAACTAGAATTTGTGAGCGCAGAGCTGCACTAGTGTGTTTTCCCAGTACTAAAGGATCCGTATCAGGCAGGTGGTGTGGAGACACCATGGATGGTCAGTGGCAAGGGAGGAGAGCAAAGAGCCGAGTTAGTCACAGTCCAAGAGGAGCCCCTGCTGATCACCAGAAGGATTGCAGTGAGTACTCAGGCAAAATTCGGGTCTTTTTCACCCAGCCAGGCAGTGAAGCTATGTTAAAACAAATTAAAAAGAAATATAAAGAAGAGGAAGGCTCTAAAACAATTGGAGAGTGAAAGACTAAAACAGATTCAGCCAAATATGCTTTTAGTTGGTTTTGCAATGGGTATTTTTACAACTGGGGATATCTGAAAATTGTTTTGTCCAAGTGCATTCTTTTATGAGACACAATCAAGAAAACACATGGGCTCCTGTGGTTTATGTTTATTCACCTCATAATCACCCAAAATAAATATTACTCATCAGACAGACACAATAGGCTGTAAGATTGGTGGGAACAACTGATGATTTCATAGTGAATTAGTAAAACCAAATAAAACATCACTTCTGTGTAATTTTTTTTATTTCCTTGTTGGTTTATATCTTGAAGGATGAATAGTCTATATTTCCCTTCCCCCCTCCCCCTTACTTCTAACATTCCCTTTGTGTTTCATTATGATTCTTCATGAACGTATCTGAAAGTTTGGGGGGGGCGGGGGGGCCTTGCAAGCACGGAATTAGACCTTCCCTCTCAGATGATCCTCCAAGAATTTCTGATTTTAAATATGAGCAGCTTAAACCTGCTTTTATTTGCTTAGGACTCACACCATTCTGACCATGAAGATAAAGTAGATTGGTTATGGAGTTATTAAAAGTCTATTTGTCTGATGACAAAAGGAGGTCCAGCTGTGTTTGCATTTCTAGAGCCCAAGACCAAAAATGAAATATGTGTCTCAGGAGAGAATAAAGCATGCAATATCACCATCTCTTCCGTTCACTGTACTCCATCTTAAAAAAGAATGAAGATGAAGAGCAAAAGGCATCAAAACCCATACACAGTATATAACAGATTGAAATTCAATCAATTGTTTGCTTTGGTTTCCAAGAAGTATTGGGATTTAATATAAATCTAGGCAGGATGGTCCCTAGCATCTAAAATTCCTTCTGCACCCTGCCTAGAGCCTGGGGACCAAAAGCAGATAGTCTGACCTCCCTGATGCTTTTGCTAATGTGAATCTGTAGCTTTCAACTTCTCCTGAAGCACATAGCCATGGATTCTACTTTCTAGGATGTGTGCCTTGCCCTCACAGCCTCATCAGCAAAATGGGGGCTCTTCACAGCTCACACAGCTCTTGCTATGCATGTTCCTGTGGACATAAAGGAACAGGTAAAGGATTAATAACAGATAAAGCTGCAGAGGATAAGCAAAGCACCCTTCTTCTCTTGAGAGAAGAAGGGTGTCCATGGGAGGATAACAATGGCAACTTAGCAAGTTGCAGAGATTTGAAATATCAGGATTTTTTTGCAGAATGCCAGGAGATCTTTTATGAACATGAGTAGCCATGGCTCCTCTTTATTGCTGGTATATTACCCGGGAACTCCATCAGCTTTATACTTTTGGTGCCAGCCAGTGCACTAAGAATGCTCCTGCTAAATCAACCACCTTCTTCCATAAGTTCCTCTGCTATTCCCTAGAGACCAGAGTCTTACCTCACTTGCCTTAACTTAGATTTGTATCTCCTGGTGCTAGTGTGAGTGCAAACACATAAAGCTGATAGGGTTTAATAGCACGCAACATTTTTTTTTCCAAAATGTGTATAGTCAAAGTCCTACCAGCTCTGTTGTTTACAACTACCTGAAAGGAGATTGTAGCATGGAGGGTGTTGTTCTCCCAAGTAGAAAGTGATAGGACAAGGGGAAATGGCCTCAAGTTGCACCAGGAGAGGTTTAGATTGGATATTTGGAAAAAATGCCTCACAGAAAGGGTTGTGAGGCATTGGAACAGTCTGCTAAGGGAGGTGGTTGAGTCGCCATCACTGGAGGGGTTTAAAAGGTGTTTAGATGAGGTTCTTAGGGACATGGTTTAGTGCTAGAGTTAGGTTAAGGTTGGACTCGATGATCCTGAGACTCTCTTCCAACTGAAATGATTCTATGATTCTATTATTATAAAAGATTCTCTGACTGTGGGAGGACCAGGGCACTCTATTTCAGCAGTGATATTGTCTGCACCAAATCTTCTCAAAATCTTGAAGATGTCACTGTGTCATTTTTCTAAGGTTGAAACACACTGGAAAATTTTGATCAAAACAGTCTGGGTTTGGGTTTCAGAGAAGGAAAAATATCAAAATCAAACAAATTTGCTTGTAAAATTACATAAAACTCAATTTTTCCTGCAGAAATAATTAAAAAAAAAAGTTTATTAAAAATTAAAGTTAAAACTGTCTCATTGTGGGAAAACCTTGAAATTTCACAAGAGACTTTTCCAGAGTGATACATTGTACTATCACTGGTCACGTATCACAATACAACAGGAAAGCCGAAAGCTATTTTCGCTTTTTGGTCCGGCTTTTTAAGCCATTAAGAGTAACCAGCAAATCTTCCCTAGTTCAGTTTCACATACCTACATAGAAATTATTTTTCTACTTTGCCATCACATTTGAATCCAAAACACACTTCGACCATTCCTGGAGAATGGAAGTTCCAAGTTTCACCTCACGTGGATACCACTTGAGTGTGCCTGCTCAACCTTGTGTTCTCCAGCCTCCTGGACCATCACTGGAGAGGAAGAGCATATGGGTTCCCACTCACTACCAGCCAACAATGACTTCCTCTGGGACAGCCGAAGCACGAACTCCCTTGTGCCTAAGTTACAGTTACAGAGACACATCTACTAGAGATGTCTGTCATGCCAAGAAGAAGTTAAGGTCAAGACCAGAAGGTAACAGTTAAGAAAAAAAAGCCATTAATAAACCTAATTTAAGATACATTTTGGAGGGCATCTGCCCAAGGCAGGAGCGTGCTTCAGTGAGCCACTGTCACAGCACAGAGGAAAGCACTGAGGCCAAAGGGATGAGTTGCACAACCTCAAGGCTCACTTCACGTGGCCAGCATCTAATGGGAAGTAAAAGTGCCATTTTTCAACCAGAAACTACTTTTCTTTGCACGGTCCCTTGCTGATAATGAATTACAAAAACTCAGCACTGATGAGAGCAGGAATGGTCTGGCCACTCAGCTGTGTCAGGAAAGCCTTATGTTGCTGCTGGTTCTGTGAAGATACATGTAAAAAGCAAATTGGAAAAGTCTGAACATGAAAAACAGAGCAAACTGTCTCAGAGAGTCTGATCTGAGATGAGCACACAGGCCTGGGAGGGGGTGGTCTCTAGGGATGTGTACATACCCACATTACTACTAACAACAGCAGTACAGCTGTTCTTTGTTCTTACTGAAGGAGGGAGAACGTATGTGTATGGATAGATGTAATTAACGTACAACTCCAGATGTTTAAAAGGAAACTTGGAGATATCTCATGTATCCTCAACATGTTACTCCTTATGAAACAGCTAAACCTGGATGTCCTCACCCACAGGAGAACCAGAGGTTAGTGCTCTCAGAGTTAGTCAAACAAAAGTGAATTAGGGTCACCTTAACTCTGAATAGGAGCTTCTGTCCTGGCTTTTAGTTACACTTGACAAATCCATTTCAATTTCACATCTTTCTTAGGCTTAGATTTGTCTCCTTATCTCCTGGTATCCTGTGGTCAGTGTGGGGATAGAAAGAGCTTCTGTGAGCGAAATGCCGTTGAATCACAGCCTTCTTCATCCTATTAGTACAAATTTAGAAACACTCAGTGATCTGCAGTGAACCAGGTCTGGATTTATCCTAATGCACGCAAATGGTGACCCCTGCTCACTTTATTTGTTATGATCAACAGCTTTGATTTCCAGCCAGCTCTAACCATGTGAGTCTTTCTCATGACCTGCTACCTATTTACAGTATTAGAGATGCATTATGTATGCATTAGATCTCAAAACGAGCCTGAACTCTCACAACCTTTCACACTGAGGATGTGTCCTCCCTTAACCCTCCTGCACAGCTACTTGCTTGACGGCATTTCCTTCTCTCCCCCTTCTGCCTGCACAGAGCAACATAAAGCAGCAAAACAGCTCTACAAACACTAAAATGCTATAAGTGAACAACAAATTCATAATGGCTTCCAAACTATTTTGCCCTAGCAGAGCCACCTGACCTCTCGGTATCCAGGGACTGGAACCAGATTGATATTAGCTCAGCACCCCCTTATTTACCCACTTCAGCTCAGCACAAAGCAGGGGAATAAGCTCAGCCTCAAATCGATGCCATGACAAGGGCGTAACACCAAGCACCTTGTCGCCCACTCCTATACTCATTTGCACGTAACACCCCGCACAGCTTTGATGCCAGACTTCTTGTACAGATGACATGATAAAGAAAATCAGAGCATGCAACAGTCAAAAGCAGGAATATAGGATCATGAGTTCACAGGTAAAAAGCTGGGGAGGTGATGAAGTATTGCAAGTCAATACATGTGTTGTTGACACTTCAACAAGCACAGCACACCTTGCCCCCAGGCCCTTTTTCTGTGGGAGAGGTGTCCTTTGTGATGTGCTGGAAGCACAGCGTAGCTGCTCCATATCACCTGCTCTATAAACTATTTCAGATGCTCATAACCTTTGTGAAACTTCTGCTATTTAGGCTTAACTTTTTATATGTAAAGATGAAACAGTGAAAATCTAGATAAACTGACTGACATGTTGCAAATATTGAGTAGGAAAAAAAACGACAACAACAAACTTCTTTTGGTAATGGCAGATTTTTGTCATTTTATTTTAAGATTCTGGGACTACACATGCAATACGCTGAATTTGCAATGCTACATGGCGCCAAAGGTGAAGGTAATTACAAATGAGTGTGCCTAGAAAAAGAAGGGGGAAAAAAGAGGGAAGAACATGGAACTGAGAAGGCTAAAACAGCTCTGATCCCATCAATCCACAGCAAGCAATCAGATCAAGCTAGAAGATTGTCCCTTCATGAAGGCAAGTGAAGATACTCGAAAGGGTTGTAAAAGCAGCCTTTTCATTAGAGAATCAAAAATCTTGCTTGATAATATGCATGTAAATGAAGATCAAACTAGTGCTGAGTTTATGATCAAGACGTTGGAAAAAAACTTCTTTCTAGATAGAATGAAACTTTTGAGAGAGAACTTATGACATCTGACAACAGATCATATGAGAACTCAAAAAGACAGAAAAAGAAGCTTTCAAGGCTTTGAGGACAGAGTTTCAACTGTTGAATCAACTGTGTTGTTTCAAGGGTTTATGGAGTCCTTAAATTGAGGCAAAAGTTGTAATGGAGAACCAAGAACAAAATTGCAGGAAAGATGCTGACTTAAGTTTGGAAAAGACAACTAGACCATAAGTGAAGAACATGATTTGGAGACTGAAGGCTCTGAAGGAAACCAGGTCTCATTCAGAGGGTTGGGTTAGTCAAAGGAGCAATTGGAAGAAACTTGAAAACTCAAAAAGGAATGGGAAAACTGTGCACAAAGGTTTGAAAGAAGGAACATGAAGAAGTGCACAAAAAATGGAAGAAAACACAAAGTTTACATCTAGCCTTTGTAAAGAGCTGCTATAGTTTGTAACAACCAAAACAATTTTGCAAAAGCCTGCTGGAAAGACAGCGAACTTACCAAAGTGGTTATACAGGACATTACCTCTACACAAGCAAGTTTAATTCATTATGGAAAAGACGTGATATCTAAATGGAGCAGAATTTTATCTTACACACTAGAACATTCCTTATTAATTTTATCTTGCATGCACAGAGCAGTGTGATATTTGATTTACAATACAGACTGTGAAGCCAGAACCAACACCACCAATGCTGAGCTCATACAGGGCACGAATCATTCCTGAAGAGGTTGCATGTAAGTATGACGGGACAGTCACCTGGCTGGAGAGGTGGAACTGCCCAGACCTTCCCAGGAAGTGTACACAACCCAAAAAATGTTATCTTTGCTTTGAATAAAAACTTCACTATTTAAATTAAGAAAACACAGCTTAGTAAACCAAGATGGAAGGAGAAATGTCACAACCATCTCCTGGCCATGGTCCCTGCCCTTCTGGAGGGTCCTTGCTCCCAACCATCAGGGTCCTTGCTCCCAACCATCACGATCACCTGTTGTGTGGCAGCAAACACTGACCAGTACCCTCTGCTCTCTAGCAAGGATTTTCCATTCGTTCCTGGCCCCTAACCAAAGTCATCACAGGCTCAGCACACACTGCAACCTCCTGGGGTCCAGCTGCATCCTCCATAATGGCAGAGCCGCTGTATTCATTGATGCTCTGGGTTGCTCCCAATGGAAAGAAGAAGGAAAGGGTCTAGGGATGGGAACACATTCAGTCAGTCTCCTTAGTGGATCATAAGCATATCTGTGAAAAAAACAATACAAAACAAACAAAAAAACCCCACACTTCTATCATGAGGGCATATAAATTGAGATAAAACAAAATGCTTAAAATATGAGGTTTACAACTGCTTTGGGAGAAGTGTGAAACATAACAGGTTGCCAGCGGGACAGTGCAGATCAGAAAAAGAACTGCAGTGAAATAGGAAAAGAGAAAGCAAAAAAAAGAGAGATAAGGAGAAGGGAGAACTAGATTAAAATATGGAAATTACAAAAGAAAACTCAAAATATCCAGGATGTGGAGAAATGCTATAAAGAAAACAATACAGATTAATACACTCTGAATAATGCTGCAAAGAAAAGGCAGTTTTAAAAAATCAAAACAGTAAAACAGAAGCAGCCTGGAATGGTAACTCCAGAAAATTTAAGTCTATGATACAAGACTGGTATCAATTATTTTGTGTATAGTGGGGGAAAAAAACTACCTATTCATTGTAGATTATTATCTTTTGTATCTATAAAAGGCATTATTAGAGAATACAGCCACTAAACATGCATTTTAACATGCAAAATCTTTCTTTGCGAGCCCATAGCATACCATCTGCAGCAATAATGTGTCACAGATCACAGTTGCCATTACTCTGTTTTTAAAAAAAAAAATTGATTTAAAAGTAGGATTATTTCACCTCTACAATATATACATTTTATTGCTGCTTAAAAAATACTGTTAAAAGGGGCGTTTAAAAGAGACAAAGAGTCAGATCTGGAGCTTTATTTGATGCTACTAAACTTCAGAGCAGTACCCTCTGAACAAGGCTGCCACCTGCAGAGAACACTTCAGCCCAGACTGACAGGTTATTTTAGGTCCTGATTCTAAATGCTGGGGCATTTTCACCAAAAAGTGAAACAGAAAATTTACTGTGATTATGAATAACATTGATTTAATGGGGCCACAGGACACTGGACTAGCATGTTACATCAGAGGACAATAGTCTCTTGTGAAGTAGCCTCCCTCCCACAAGATGATTACTAATGGAAGACAGACCTACAGCTTCTGTAACAAAAGGAAGAGGGGAAAAAAGAATGAGTCTGAATCCTTGACATCAAAACTGGAATTGACGGAAGTGAAGGATAAAGCGAGAGAAGGCGCAACACTGAGCAAAGCAGAGCTAAAAGTCATGAGATGCTTCAGACATCCGCAGAATGGAGGTGGTCGGCTTGGGCACTGGTTGAGACCCGGTGATGCCTCATTAGAAATCTCTATTTTTCCCCCCGAGTGAGGATGAGTTGTTCGAGTAATTGGCTGTTTGGGAAGCTTAAGATAAAACATGACATACTCCCTGCCAGCACGTTTAAGCTGAAAGTGGCTGCTGAGGGAGCCAGCACTGATGTCAGTGGCTTGAACAGCACACAAAGATCGCCTGTCCTTCCTTCCAAGCTCTTCCCTAAAGTGCCTTTTTGTTGATCTCTTGTTGCATTAAAGAATCACCACAGTTCTATGCTCCAGACCCAAATTCTCCTTAGTCTGTCCTAAAGCCACTTCCCCTCCACAGTTTGAGCCTCTCCTTTTTCAAATCTCCTCATTCCTCTGCTCTCCACAAACATCTGGGATGCCTACGAGCCACATGTTCCATTTCCATCGAGGCAGTGGGGAAGATGGGGACCCGCTGCTGCTGAGGATTACCCTATTAGCACACTTGGCAAGGCTTTACACAGTGAATTTAAAGTGTTTGGTCCAGCTGATACCAAGTTCAAATTCCAACATGATCTTACACGTTATGTTTCCGAATTTTTTGAATGTATTGAAAATGTAACGCAAAACCGCACACTTAAAGATGCACAGTCAAAGATACAAAGGAATATTTAGGCTATAAAGTTGATAAATACATGCTGAAACAAAGGTCACATACCCAGTCCGGTTCTACTCATTTTTAAATGCATAGTGCTGTATTCATCCTGCTTTTCCCATGTTCATTCAGTGCACAGGACAACAGAGGTTTGCAGCTGCTGCTGCCTCAGCTGTAACTGGAGGTGCAAGGAGCTGCACCCTGAACACACACAACACACCAAGGGCTCAAAAAAAACATGGCCTGTAATTGGTGACTATTGAATCTATCTCTGCCACCGAAAATGAGAATAATAGATTAACTTCATCTTTTGGCATTAGTGAGAAAATGTTTCTATAGAGTTGGCATTTGACTGCTACCATGACAGAAAAGCTCTTGGCAAATGAGTGGTGATGTGCTTGGACCATGGCTTGTGTGGTTCTGATAAGTAAGATGAGCCTCACACTGACCATGCTGAGCTGCCCAATGTCAAATGAACACAGTCCATGGGAAACCTAGGAGTCTGCAATCACATCATTAAACATGCCCTGTTCACATGAAGAGATCAAGTTGGGGCTGACTATACAACATTATCTTCTTAATCTTCTAATTTGATGGTACTTAGACTGTCCACCACAGTAGGCTTCTTTCAATACCTGTGAAAGAGGAGTGGCTCAGGGATCTAGGGTTGTTTAGTCTGGAGAAAATGAGGTTTGTGGGAGACCTTATCACTCTCTACAACTACCTGGAAGATGGTCGTAGCAAGATGGGTGTTGGTCTCTTCTCCCAAATAGCAAGTGATAGGACAAGTGGAAATGGCCCCAAGTTGCACCAGTGTAGGTTTAGATCAGATATTAGGAAAAATTTCTTCACTGAAAGAGTTATCAAGCACTGGAATAGGCTGTCCAGGGAAGTGGATGAGTCACCATCCCTGGAGGTGTTTAAAAGACATGTAGATGTGATGGTTAGGGACAGATAAGGTTTAGTGGTGGACCTGGCAGTGCTAGGTTAACAGTTGGACTTGATGGCTTTAAAAGGTCTTTTCCAACAATTTTATGAAAGGAACTGTTTCAGGGGTTTTAACAAATAATATTGTGCCTGAGGTCACAGTTCTCATTTGTCAGAGCTGATGGCCAGTAGCTGCTGCTTTGTCCTAGGAGTGTCCCAGGGGCTAAGATGTGGTGAGCAGTGAGTGGCAGAGGAACAGGCAAAATCTCTGTGCAGTGACAAGAAACTGCTCCTGGCTTCTGATCTTTACACAGTAACTGCTGCAAGGGGCTGTGGAGGGGACATCAGGTTTGTTAAAACGAAGGACATTTCCCATGTAAATGGAAGGGGAAAAAGGGGAGCAGGTATAATGTGCTCAGCCTCTCCAGCTCCTGCCAGGAAGGAAAATCAAGGGATAACTCCAACATCCATTTGAACTTATAACAGAGTCGAAAAATCGGGCATTTTTAAGTGGTTATCTAGGGTTATGATAAAGTCATGTTATTAATTTACTTGTACATGATTGAAACTGGATTAAGAAACTTTATTCACCTGTAACACTGACTATACTCCACTCGACCACACCAGGTAAGTGGTTTCAGCTTTGGCCAGGCTCTGGATTACCTAAAATCCCAATAGCAACAAGGACAAGCCACAGTCACAAGGGATCACTAAAGATCAGTTTAGTGAGCAGAGAAACACTTTTAGTCTGAATGGAGATTAATCAAAGCAAGAAAGCCTTATGGACACACAACAAGGGAGAAACAGACCTCTGATACATGGGATCAAATACGAGCTGAGAGAGGGTTAAAAGTATTAAACGCAAGGTTACGATGAAGATAAATAAAGGTATCTGATAAGCTAAAGCAGTAGCTTTTCTGTGCGTGTATATACCACAGATCTGAATCTTCATTGCTTTGCAATTTATTTTCACCTGTGATAAGCTGGGTGTAACATACTGAGTTGGCAATAATTTACTGCCCCTTTATAAGGGCTTAAGAGATGAGTGTAAATGATTGCCAGGAACCAGGGTGTGGTGAGAGATGCACTGGCCAGCTTCCAACACTAGAAATAGCTCTTTTTTCTTTGTATTTAATAACTTCCCAGAGGAACACACCACTCTTATTTCTAGTCCTGGGAAAACACATTTTAAAGTTATGATATTATTATGTATCAAAAAGCTATTTTGCATCATTTATTATTTATTCACTGAGGGCTCAAGAGCACTTGAGTTTCATCCATGCATGCAGGAAAGATACAACCCACTCCCAAGAAATTTATTAGCTAAGACATTTGCTATAACTAAACTTGCGTCAGATTTACTTAACAGATTTCTAAATTGATTTAAATGATTCAAAGCTTTCTGCAGATAATGTGAACTTAAGTTAGATGTTACTTACAGAAATATAGTATCCATAATTACTGACTGGAATCAAGTAAATTGAAGTGAGACTCTCAAGTTTAAGATGTTTATTATGTGTGTTGTGTATCTGGGATGTATAAGTGAATGGCAAACAAAACTTTTCAAAGGCATCAGTTCTCTAAAAAATCAGTTTTGAATTAAGTGACCTTTTATGTCTAGAAAACTCCTTGTAAAACATTAACCAGTTTTTACCCCATCATTTTGCTGCCTGATTTTATACTTAGCTGCAGCTGCCTGGGTTTTTATAAGGTGTTAATAAAGCTACCCATACTGTTTTCAAATAATTTGTCAGAGAAATATTTTGTCATTCACACCATGAAGAGCGAACCTGTCTGGGAAGTACTTGGCTGCTATAGAGATGCACACTGTAGAAAACCCCTTAATAAAGATAGCTGATTGTGTTGTAACCAAAAATAGTTTCTGCAGTATTAAGGACACACACTGAATGGAAAATCTGACTCTGAAGAGGTGCTTAGCACCTGTGCTTGGTGCTAATCAGAGCCAAACCAAAAGCAGCTTGCAACCTGACAGCCTCTCTGCCCCTTCCTTGTCTTCCTCATATACAAATATAAGTATAGCTGAATTTCTGTGGGAGATGGGGGTGGACTAAACAGCTCCCATGAAAACCCTTCAGGCCCTGATTTTTACTGTTTTGCACTGAGAAGCTGAACTTTCTTAAGATAAAAGAAATGGAGGAAGAGGAGAGAAGGTGAGTGGGGGAGTAGCCAAACAAGTGGAGAACTGAAGATGGCTGATTGCACAAGCAAGATGGAGGTGTACCTTTAGTAAGAGGGCAGCTTCTACTGCACCGGGGACAAGTTCCGGCCAGGGTGGCTGGAAATCATGTCTGCCTTCTTGAAAAGGGTAAATGGCATCTACGGGCCTTCCCCAAAAATCACTGCTGCTCACTGCAATGGCCCAAAGAAGTCCCTCGTGGGTGGCTGAGCTTTCCTTTGCAATCTGAATATCCTAGTAAGTCTTCTTTGTTGAGGAATTGGAGAGAGTCCAGCACAGGGCAATGAAGATGATGAAGGGAGTGGAGCATCTCCTNTAACAGACACTGGACCAGGCTGCCCAGGGAGGTTGTGGAGTCTCCTTCTCTGGAGACATTCAAAACCCGCCTGGACACCTTCCTGTGTAACCTCATCTGGGTGTTCCTGCTCCGGCAGGGGGATTGGACCAGATGATCTTTTGAGGTCCCTTCCAATCCCTGACATCCTGTGATTCTGTGATTCTATCTGCTACATGGTGCAGCCACTGCATTAAGCCCAGCAGCTGCTGATGGACCAGGGGCTTCCCACCACCCAGCTCAGGGCTCCCTGCTGGGCTGCACAGGCTCACGCGTGTCTCCTGCTCTCCTTAGGGACACAGTGATGAGTTCAAAATGCGACTCGTGCTCTGTCTTGCTGTGAATGCCTTCTGAATGTGCTGGGTAGGATGTTCTCCTGACACATGAGGACAGCAGGTTCAATTATCCAAGGGTGCATGACTGGCACCCATATGAGTCCCATACGAGCTGATGTGGGAGAAGGGCACTAAGTGATGAAACAGCTCAATAACCAGCCGTAGTCCGGACCATGTGAACCATGAAATGACACAATTCTGCATGTGTTCATAGCATATTTTCTCTACTTATCTCAAACAGCTTTCTACACCCTGCTTGCAGCAATGGAAATGGATTTGACTCTCACTTCCAGCTTTATGGAGAGGCCAGTGAAGGCTCCAGTGAATCCCAATTTATGCAGGTGTGAGAAATTACACCCTTGGCATTGATGACTTCCTACTGAACATGGAATATTGCAGCTAAAGAGAGTATCCAAAAGACATGCAGCAATGGCTAAACAAACAAGCAACTCCCTTGGGCTCACACTATCTGCCTCTTTGCAGTTACATACTCAGGGCCTGATCTTGCTTCCATTAAGAAAGATGGAAACACTCCAAGTGCTTTTGGTGGGAGCAAATGCCTGCCTCTATACACTCCAGCCTCCTGGGGTGTATATATTGTAGACTGTATTCAAGCTACGTGCCTGCATGTATTTCATATGCAGTTGCAGTTTTCATAAACCTCTGGAGTTTGCAGCTTTGTCAGCAGTGACAATGACGAGTTTCGTTCCAACTGGTGTGTTCCCAGGGAAAGTTTTTATTTTAAAGAAATGTCACTTCCCAATGAAAAAACTGTTCTGGTGAAAAATTCTTCACTGATTCTATGTTTTGAGCTAACTCAGAATCAAAACACCTGTTACTACAGTGATTATAGTCTTCTTCTGGCCATCTTCTGCAAGTGTTAAAATGCACCAGTGTGGTAGCTGGAAAGGGACAAAAAACTGCCTCTGGTCATTTGTTCCCACCCATCCTGTACAGACAGTAGTTGTAGAGGCTTCCAGTTCCTTTTCTGGATACTTTTTTGGGACAAAAGTTAGTAATCTTTGGAAGGTCTTCTATAGATAGCAACTCAGCTCTGTCAATGTCCTCAGCATAAAAAGAAAACACCCATAAGTATTTTTTAAAGTTTAACTGGAAATTCAAATGGTTTCTTCTAGATTTACATATATTCTTGATTTTGGTTTTTCTATTCATGCTATGCACTCCTCCATGCATTTCTCAGTCTTTGCAATCTAACATATAGCATATGTTCCCTATTTAGCTTGTTCTTAATTCTTGTTGGCATCCTGTCTGTGGCAAAGGAGAAGCAAAACAGTTGCTTTGAAAGAAAACGTTTGTTTGCAAAACAAACTTTTCTTTATATTTGTATGTGAAAACAGTCAAAGATGTTATATTCTTTTTTGAGATAGACATCACTGCAGGAATAATACCTTTCATGACCATTTAAGTTATGCAGCAAAAGTCATGTTTTAATGGAGCTTATCTAAGAAAAAGAAAGTAGAATAGCATGTGCCGAGGTGTGTTTATTGTTTTAAACTACCTGTATTTCATGTGGATAGGACCAATCAGCTTCTGCAATGATGCTGGAATATTAAAAATGCAAGAAAAATGTTCTTCAAATAAATTGCCTTGCCCATAATTGAAAAGTTCTTGAAAAATGTTATTTTGCTAACATTTCGGTTTTTGTCACCTGTTTGCAAAATACTAGTCTGCATCTGTAAGTCCCACAACGAATGGGACCTGGTCACCTTCAGGGAGGGAGGACCAGGAACATATGGAGAGAGCAATGTGTACTAAGTAAGCACTTGTAAATGTCACCAAATAGAAACAGGGCTTGGAGACACATGTATGTGAAGATTGAATAGAGCAGATGTTAGAAGACCACAAATCTTGTGGGGTGGGTGAAGTGGGGTGGTGAAAGACGCACCACCAGCATCAACAAGTATAAGATCAGACAGGAAGAATTCAGAGTAGCTTTGGGGCTCTTTTTCTCAATGGCCACGAGCATAGAGCGTTGAAGTCAACACCGATAATTGCAAGGTTTTGCCATATTCTATAATGAAGCTGATACAGACCAGACCTGGGATATTTTTAGCTAGGAATAATGTCCCAGGAGTTGCAGGTGCTCTATTACTTCCCAGAATATGGCCAAAAACTAAAACATCCTCTTGCATCGGTTTCAGCGGAGGGCCATGCTGGTAGAAATACAAAGGAAGCCTCAGATGCACAGACATATGAGCGACCTTCTTTCCCGGGACTGGAAAACACTCTGAAAATGTCATGGTTTTGGCTCCTGCAGAAACCAAATGGGACTCATATCACAGCTCTTTGTAGAAGACACAGGCAGGGAGGAGGCCTCTGAGTTAGTACCACTTCAACCCTCCATGCCCTCTTGTCTTTACCAATATTTCTTAATGCCAAGCCAAGGGGTGGTGGTGAAGGGGTGGGAGGGGGTTCTTTTCAGGGGAGTGAAGGGGACAGCAAGCTCTTAATTCAGTTAACGATTGCAGGAAGTGGTTTGTCAGTTTAGAGGTAGTCCCTGCTCAAAGCCAGTGCCCTTCTCAGAAATCAGCTTGCAGTTCTCTAAAGATAGATTGCGCAAAACACCAGGGGGCCCTCGGGAACCTGCAGCCACAATTCCCCAGACAAGGAGCTCCAGAGAAGCGGTGAAATGCCCCCCTTTGTGCAGCTGCTCTGTGGAACAAACCAACGCTCAGTGGAGTGGGTCTCTTGTGCAAGTTCTCAGGTTTCATATCCGCAGTGACCAAATTTTGTTAAAAATATGACAGCTGCTCCTGTCACTTTCTTTCCACGTAATTTTAACCGTAACTTCAAACTGCACATGCATTGTTTGCCTTTCAGGGATGCTAAAGGGAGGTTTGCATAAAGCGAAGGACTTACCAGAAGTTGTTGGCTTTGGCACGGGAGGATCAGGTCCCCTTGGCACATCTCATAGGTTGCATAAAAGAGTTTGCAAACTACAGCGAGCAATTGATATGCTAGGTGATATTCAGAGCAGTCTGTTCAAGCAACATGGCAAAGCAGGATTTGGCTGGGCATAATTGCAACAAAACAGGAAATTGTTCGATGGCACTTCAAGGCGTAATTCCCAGGTTGCCTTGAGCAATAGTGAGGATCTGATCAATGTAATTATAGAGTATCAGGATGTCTCATCCACGTTCCCAGAAACTGTACAATAAATCCTTTCATCAGAGCCTCTAACATCCCCTGTGAGAGCTTTTTATTCACCCTTAAGGAATCACTTCAGCTAATCCATCTGAATGACAACACTTTGCACTGGTGTAAATCTAGATTATCTACACTGATGTCAAGAGATTGACTCAGAGCTTAGTATCCTTACAAGGGGAGAACAGAATCTTTGCATTATTTTGAACTCAACGATTCCTGAGTTAATTTATACTCCTTTTGTTAACCAAAGCTGCAGAAACCGGCACAAAGGTGAAATTAGTGCTCCATGTAACCCAGTCTCCCACTCCTGGCAGAAGTAACTACTTCATGAGAAGACATTTTGAGTAGGTCCATCTTGCCCTATAGCTGCAGGTCAGATGTGGCCACACATCATGCAACATAGCAGTGTTATTGGGAGAACTGTGGTCCTGTTTCTATCCCTATTCCCATCTCAACAAGTGTATATCTGTCCTAAGGCCCAACAGTAAGAGACCGGCTGTCCCTTTCTCAGTCGTGGTGGCTGTATCTCAAGAGAGGAACATGTCAGTCCATCATGATCCTATCACTATGTCTCTCCAGAGTCACTTCAGCAGTGACAGCTTGCTTGTTATTTTCTCTCACAGAGTTTTTGCCCTATTGTAGGCCAAACACTACAGGCAAAACCAAAACAACTTTGTGTTTTTTTTCTGGTTTTGGAATCCTTTTTTTCATTTGGTTTTTAGAGAGCCACGGAGACAGGAACCTACCTGGTTGATAATGCAAAGAAACGGAGAATGTGCAAAAAAAGGTGTCAAAAAGTATGCAGCAGAAATCAATTCACTAAGTAGATATTCCAGAGCAAATAATAATCATTAAGCCAGGGTTCAACTGCTTTACGAAAATAGCTTTCCTCCATGAGAAGCAGATATCATCATGCCCTCTCCTGGCCTGTGGCACTTCTACAGCTCATCTGCAAACTTTTCCCATTTCATATCTCTCTCCCTTAAGCACTCACCCTTAGCTTAACGTGCCCTACTTACCCTTTCTTCTACCTCTTTTCTTGTTTCCTTGTCAACCAGCTACACAGACAAATAAACCTTTAAGAGATCTACAGAGGACACCTGCTCCAGTGAAAAAAAGCTTGAACACATGACAAAACATCTCAGTAGCTTCCCACCACCAGGTGCCTCCCACACCATGACTGGTCTCCCCAGCTGTATCCCAAACACAGGAGCTGGTTCCAGCCTTGGGAAAGAGGGTCATTTGAGATGGTGCTGGCCTTACCAGGACCGCAAGCACCTAGGTAGTTTGTTTGTGGTAGCAACACATCACAATGTCACTGTGATCCTTTTCCTGAATGTTGCTCCAGGACTCTACACATGTGAGTAAGTGCTCCACAAGCTCATCTGGCACAGCGCACAATGCAGCTGGCAGATGTGGCCTTGAATCATCGACTTATTTGCTACCGAACCCTCCCCATGTACCTCCTGCATCCTTTTAATGGAAAACATTAGCTTCCAGGAGAACCCATAAGATGGTCATGTATCGACCCACAAGGGATGGGAGTCTGCTCTGCTCCCTGGCGAATGAATCAGACTCCTGAATGAGGGGGCTCTGTCTTTCCAGCTTCCACTTTCCCAGTCATGGCCCGTTCTTCTGTTCCTCGCTTACGTTGAATTCCCACACTGGGCCCTTCTTGTGTAATTTAGACTGAGATTTTCTTCCCTTTCTTTTCCCTCCCTCCCCTCCGCCCCCCGCATCCTCTGTACAACAGAGCTGGCCACACAGGAACAGAGGAAATGAACAACATCTGGTGAGACTGATTCCTCGTTCTTGTAAGCAGTGTGAGCTAACAGCTGTGTCAGGCATTTCATCCAGCTCTGGAAGAGAAAAGTAATCAATCATGCATTCCCCTTCACCACACCTCCTCATTCTGGCATCTGTACCAGTCCTGCAAGATAATTGCCTGGTTCACTTTCCTGAAATTATACGATAATCCTACCCGTTGTACAGAGGACACTCCTTGATACAAATACAATGATTCTTTTAAAATACAGAAGAGTTGATTTTTTTTAAAAAAAAAAAAAAAGCAAAGCATGTGCCTGCCTTAAAGAAAAGGAGCTCATTTGATTTAATAAAATTATGCATGAGTTTATGTGTGGGTTGAAAAAAAAAGTTTGTGGGGTTTTTTTCCTATGCATTTAGGAGACTAATGGCTCTTGTATCCTATAGCTCTTGGTAGTACCTTGGCACTTAGAAAAGACGCTTCTAGGTGTAGACGTGAGTTGTACCATTGTTACCAATGATGCCATAAGGACGACAACGTATCTTCTCAGATTGCAACCTTACTGCTGGCCGTTCTCGAAATCAGAGCATGGAGACAGATGAGATCCAAATGAGTAGTAGCCATAGGATGAGCAGTAGACATAGCAAGAGAAGGGCAATTTTCTTATAACTTATGGGTCCCTGAGCCAGCTTTGGAGTTAAGGATTAATTTCTTCCTCTGAGTGTTTCTACCAAGGAGCTGTCAACTGTCTTTGGTTGCCTGGGAAGTTTCTGTGATGACGACATCTGACCACTAAGAACTCACCGAAGATCCACCAACAAGCCTTCAGTAATAATTACTGTCCCACAGCCTCAGCTGTGACCACATAAAGCACAGCACAGCTCAGGAAGGAGGATTAAAAGGTAGTTTTTAATGGAGTCTGAGATAGCTGAGTATTGGGCAACTTGCCCTTTCTGTCTCACAGCTGCTCATGCTCATGGTCTCGCAGATAAGGCAGCTGCAAAGAGCTAAAAGCATCTTCATATTTCCCTTGGGGTGCCATTCACCGGCATGATGGTTATGACTCAATTTCATTGGGATTTGACAAAAAGTAAGGCCACAGCAGTCTAGGAAGAGAAGCCTACTTATTATCAACCTGGCCAGGTATCTGGTCTATGGTGACAGCCGAAACTTGGACCCCTCTGGCAGGTTGGCTGTGCAGGCTGCATGATGGACTTTTCAGCAGAGATTTAAGCAGCCTGTGTTCTCATCACCCTACTTCTTTCTTCAGAGCACTTCAGAGTAGTGAAGCCCACCTCCAGGTCTCCAGAGATGTTTCCTGAAGGCCCTATAGGACTAGTCATGACCATGAGCAACTGAAAAGCAAAGCATGATGTCCTTCTCAAACAATAAGATATGAAGTTGCATGTGACACACTTTGCTCCACAGTTTTGCTCACACTGGAAACACCGACCTTAAGAAAATGAGAAAGTAAGAACACCTTATCATTTTTTTAACCTCAGATACTGTCACAGGTGTGTCATGCTCAAAGTGAATTTTTCAGTGTGTCTGCACTGACCTTTCTTCTGAAAATCTGAGCAGCAGTGAGCACAAAACTGCTATGAAGTAAAATGCAGGACATATTGTATAGCTCTTTTTGCCAGCTATATGCACATGAAAACAAGTCCTCTTCTCCAACCAGTGAGATTCACTACTATAAAGTGGAATGGAGAATTTGGAAGCAGGGAGAGAAAGCAACCTATGAGAAAGTGGGAAGCAACCAATAAAAGACATATATAATCAAGAGAAGCAAGCTATATGTCACCGGGGTTTGCTTGGGGTTGAAGATTTTCCAATAAGCAATGTAACAGAACAGATTTATGATTTCACCATAAAGTTGCATGATACCATTTAATGAATTAAACATTCGCATACGGGTTCAGAGAAAATATTACTGACTGGGAGAGCATAAAAGCGTTGTGACATTCTTCACGTTTATTACTCATGAAAGCTAAAGAAAGCAAGCAATCACAATAGAAATGAAGCATACTTTTCCACCCACATAGCATCTGATCAAATATTCACAGATGGAATTTATATAGGGGTTTGTGGTAGTTTTTTTAAGCTGCAGTTGTAAGTTAAGTCCTGCTAAAATCCAAATATACACATATATCTTTAGGTATTTAAAGGAGTCCTATTACCATAATAATTGAGCACCTCACCTCTTTTAATATATTTATCCTCACACCATCCTTGGAAGGGAGGATAGGCCACCATTTCCAATGCTGAGGTGGGAACTAAGGCACAAGAGAGGCTATGGACTATAAAGTGCCTTAGCTTCCTTCAGTTTGGATATTACAATGCCTAGAAATGAGGCATTTAGACACATCAGAGAGCTTGAAAGAGGCAGACCTAGACAGCTTCCTAACCAGTCAATAGGAATGGCTACATGTCCCCTCAGACACAGCAAGAAGTATCTAAAATAAAATTAAATTCCCTGAGACATTCACATTTCAGAACACTTCACCAGAATGGGAGAGTCCTGCCATTCAGCAGAATTCAAGTAAAATGCAGCTCATGAATATACAGATCTAGAAACCAGCTGGTTGGGTTTGTTTTTTTTTACCACTCGAGCACTGTCTTTGCAGATCACAAATATCCTTCAGATCCTAAATTCCGCCTAAGCACCTCTGTGAATTCTGACTTAAGACAGTCTCTCCAGATGAGTGGAAAAGGCTGTGATGAAATTATTGTCTCCCCGGAGCAGCAACAGTTCCACCAAATAAAAGCGAAAATGCCCTGTGGTTATGAACACGCTCCATCACCTTTGGTCCCACCCCATCACACCAGTGCCTTCATCCCAGAAGCACTCAGCTGTGCAAAGAACGGCTCACATGAGTGACCAAACACTGCTCGGTCACATACCTGAGCGTTTTCCACTCTGACACCCAACCTGAACAGCTCCCTGATGAGCTACATTCACAGAAGTCGCAAGATCAATATTTCTGAAGTTACTGAGCAGAAGCAAATAACTCTGCTTTTGCAACTTCCAAACCCTTGCTCTTTGTTCGGACTCATGTCACTGCCATGAAAGCATCTAATTGAAGCATGGGTGATATGACAGTAAGACAGGGAAGTCTTGCATAATGCGGGCTAGTTTTTGGAGATATAATTCACCAATGAGGTTGAGTATATGTCTGAGTCCCAGGAAGGGTCATTCAGTTGGATTCACACAAAGATGGGTTTCAATTCAGATTCAATGTGCTGGCACAAAGCCTAAGGCCTTCTGCCTATGAACAACAGAAACTCGTAACGTCACAAGAAAACACAACCCAAAGCATCCAAAAGCAGTAATTGGCTCGTAGCAACATGCGAACAGGCCAGAACTACATTTGCTTCAGATGTGGTGGGAAATCATTCAAACCTTAGCATCAGTGTTGTGGTCAGTTTGGAAATGGGGGTAAATTTGACACAACTGCTGTGTTGAAAACATTCAAAAGATTCTTCCTGCTCTTCACGCATCCACACCTCTAAAGATGAGCTCAGAACTGCTTAGCCCCAAACATCTAAGAAAGATATACATGTTACCTAAATCCGCTTTGACAGCCAGAGATTAAACTATATCTCCATAAACAAACAAGGTCCATCTAGTTCCAAGTTACCAAACAGAAAGGTTATGTAGCAAAATCCTCAAAACACACAGATATCTGGCTTGAGCACTGTATTCATTCCTCCCAAAACACATAGAGGCACCTTGTTTGATCACTGATAGGTATGTAATACAGAACGATACACACTTGCACACCAGGAGGAAGCACAAAGTTGGTACCCTGAGGTGCTACGTGCCATCGGCTGTCACTGAACTCAATAGGTGACACTGACCATCTGATACTCATCCCTCTAGACTGTGACTTCTGCAGGACTTCTGCTCCAGAGACTGCCTGGCCTTTTCCAGCACCATCACCCCAGCAAAAGCCTGGACCTTAGGGCTGTTGATTCATGTTAATCAACATTGATTCATGTTAATGTTCAAAGTTAAATGTGGACATTTAGCTGTATGTGATGCACTTCTCAAACCATCACCTACAACGTGGGTGCAAATGGTTGTAGTTCGGATGTTACTTCACATGCAATTCAGCTTCCGTGCAAGGAAAGGTGCAACCTCTGCTAGAGGAGAGACACAAAATATTGGGGAAGGCAGTCACCTCTACCATTTAGTTTTTATCTTCCCCCCATTGTGATCTTAGGAAAAAATCCATCTGGAACTTTGAACCATCCTACTAAAAACATCCCATGTGTTATTTTTTCAGCAATGTGTTTCAGTGCATTATTGGTGTCATCTTATTTGTTATTTTAATTTCTGAAAACATTTCATTTGAAATGAGTAAAGAAGAAAAACCTCGGGCTCTTTTTTTTGGGTTCATTGTTTCTAGATTGAAGCTGGAATATATAAAAATCTGTTCAGCTGTTTTTTGTCATTACTAGAAATAAAATAATGACTTAATGACTTACTATCACATGGCATTCAGATTACAAAAGCTGCACTATATAAAAACCAATGCAGCACATATTAAATGGATTAAAATTGAACTAGATTTCTAATAGTGACTGTATGATGTGGTTACTTGAAATAGCTGGGGATTAGACTCAGTGACCCAGGAGGTCTCTTCCAGAGTTAGACTCCTAAAAAGCAATTGTTAATGGAGAATCATCATCAAAGGGCCGGGTATTTTCTGTGGGCGCTACAGAGATCTCCTTTTGTCCAATGTTATTTAACATCTTTAGCCAGGATGGTGAAGTTTTCAGAGGACACAAACATTTGGAGGACAGTAAACAATAATGGGAATGGGTCGACTGTGTTTACAGCCTGGTAAACTGCGTTATTTTGAACGTCACTCTGGTGAAATGCAGTGTTCTTACTAGATGTAAGACAAAGTCACTCTTAGAGCGTATTCAGAAGTAGGCACTTCCAAAAATCTTGTATATTACCCTGTAAAACAGAAGATACAATGCTTCATTATATTAAGAGCATGTTGTGCTGAAGTGAAATGTTATAATTACCCCCACATACAGTGCTGGTGAGACCATTACTCAAATAACATGTACAGTCCAAGGAGGCAGCTGAAACACTGGAAAGAGATCAGAAAAAGGCTACAGCAATGATTTTATGCCTGAAAAATCTGTCTTAAAACAAAAGACTTAAGAAGCTCAGCGTCTTTAACTTCTCTAAGAAAAAGCTGAGAGGTAATGAAATCGCAGTCTGTATACGGGGAACGGAAAATATTTCTGAAAATAAAAAGTTGCTCAGTTTAGCAGACAAAAGGCATGCAATGTCTGACCAGCTAGAATTTGAAATTAGATTCAGGTGAGGTAAAATATATGTTTTAAATAATGAGTTCAGATAATCACTGAAACAACTTACCAAGGAAAGCAGTAGTTTTGTAACTCCCGTGAGGTCTGAAAGGCCAGGTGTCTTCCACAATGACATGACCTGGCCAAAGGAAATATTCATCTTGATGTGGGAATGATTAAGGCCTTTGCTGAGACAAAGCAGTTCAAGCAAATCAAAATCCCTTTACTGACTTTAAAACCTGTGAAGAAAGCTAATCTGCCCACTTTTACAGACCATCACACGCAGTCTCTTGGTCACAATGCAGAGTCTCTCAGGAATCTCTCCATCCAAAAAAGCACATTCATTTTTACCTCAGTGAACCACCTATTAGGCCTTTATTATTTTTAAACCTTTCCATTCTTTGAGTTCTGTTTTCATATCTTCTTTTAATCCAGCAATTCCTCTTTGCCTTCCCATAAAGTTGTCATTTCCTTCAGATGCTCAGACTGATAAAAGAGCCATACTGAAATAAAAGCTAAATGAGGCGAAAAAATATCCCATAAAAACCCCCATTAAGGAGTTTACAGAGAGATTTCCTACTCCTCTGGCTCAGATAGCCATATTTTATTCCTTCTAGGAAACAGAAAACCCTTAATCCCATAAGAATGCAGCCAAAGAGTAAGAGGAGGCATTAGGCTGCAAGAAGAGGAGGCAGGAAAGAAACAAGAATTTTAAAGTCAGCCCTTCAACGCAGTGTTAATGAATGGGCCATCACCACAGCTACTGCACGGAGCACAGGCACAGAATGGAGCCAGTACAGGAGAAAAATATGATAAACTGGAAATCTACACAAAGTCCACACTCAGAAAGCACTGGGTTAACATAGTGTAATAGGCTGTTGAGTGCTTAATGAGCCAGACGCCATTAGGAAAAATGTGCATTAAAGGAAAAGAACGGAGAGAGAAGAACGGCATGAAATGCTTGTGTTCAGTCATGATTAATTAAGAAATTGAAAGAAACAGTAAATTTTGTAGTTTCTCATCTCACACAAGAAACTGATTCTTTTGCAGAGCAAAATACACTTTGTCCTCAGTCAGCTCTCAGGTTATAGCTTCCCCTGCCTTGTCTGTTTATTTGGGGTTTTTTTGTTCTGTGTGTGTGTTTACCCTTCACTACTACAAGTTGGTCAGTGATCAAATAAGACCAGCAATCACTCAGTATAGTATCCCAGATTATGGAAAACCAGTATTTCGTGAAAGGTGCCACATACTTTTCTCAGTCTGCTCAAGCAGTTACATGGTTTTGTGAGTTATTAATTTTAAATTTTTGATCAGGAGATCTTATGTGTTTTGGTTTTATATTGTTAAACACTGATTCTTGTGATGTAAATCAAATTCTTTATACCTTTCTGGTAAAAGACGGAGAGGTTAAACCTGTTTTTGTATTTTAGTGAATTAACACTGCACCAGATGATAGGTAAGGCTTTTCCTGGACGTTTTCATATGTTTCTGGAACAAACCCTGCCTGAGCCTCTGGCACCTTCTGTTCAAGTCAAGTACACCATACAACTCAGCATCACTCAGGATTTGGGCTTGTATCATTTCAATTATTTTTCCCTAAAAAGGAGTCCTAATTATTTTTGCAATTCTTGTCTTCATTGTTGTCAAATTGCTTCTAAGAAATGAACACATGGAATTCATTGAGCCTACAACAAAACCCACATTCAATTAGATATTGACGGTCTTGAAGGATAACAGCAATAAAACGTGGCCAAGGGGAAATCAGTTCACGGGTTTTGGTACAGTGACCCAAGTGTTGTGGGCAGAAGGGAATGTTGCATAATCAAAACAACAATGAGGCGAGCATGGGGAACGGCATTGTCTTCTCCACGCCCTGCCATCACAGCACTGTTCTCGGAACCAGCCTCACCACTTGCAAGAAATCCTCTTTGAAAATCGAACCCCCAAATTTTCAAGTTGCCTTCAGCCATGTGGACCACAGATTCACCTGAACCAAGTCTGGCTAGTTCTCTGCCGTGAGCGTGACGTGTTTTCTCACTCCATCCTCCACATCGACCACACCAGTGAGACCAGCAAAGTGAACTGTCATCTGTTAAGTTCAGTTCCTCAAGAAACCACGCAATTTGCCCATTGTATGGACTAACCCTGAGCACATCACCACACCGTAACTTCTAGTACAGCCTCTAAGCCACCTGTCTTTGGCTGTGTATCTAGATTAAGCTGTTTATCTGGACTTGATCTAGTCAAAGGAGAAGAATTCATCTCAGAGCAACTCATCCTACCCAACAGAGGTGTCTTTATTGCTCTTTTACTTTGATGATACTTAGATGACTTTATTGCTCTTTTAATGACACATGGGGACTGAATGTGCAAAAGGCCATGTTAGATGGACTGAATTACATTCTTAATTTCTGACTTCAGAGGACAGTTTTCAATGGATGTGACAGTAAGCCTATTGAAATACACTTTATTGACTTAACTTGGCTTGAAACCAGTGCAAACAAGAGCTAAGAGCATGAAGAAGGATACTTATCCTCTGTGAGACCACCAAGATCTGTATCCTTCCTTGTCTTAATCGGTTATTGAAGGGGGCTAAAGTTAATAGGCTCCTAAATGAGACACCTCACTTGAATAACTGAAATGAGGTGAGCTAAATCTCTGCTCTTCTGACATTCTCTGCAGTTATTTCTTTGCAGCACCCAGATCCGTCAGCTGTACAAATTCTGCAGTACATATTCTGATAAAAATCCTAGCCCTTCGCCTACTTTTGCAGAGATGCCTTCTCCTACCAAAAGCTGAAATAACACAGGTGAACATCAGGCATGTCACTAAAACTCACACACCTTAAAGTTCCAAGTGTATTTCTTCTTTATTTTCCTCCTCCAACTCACATTTAATCCTTTCCTCTCCTCTGACACTTTCTAATTGTGCACATTATTAAGTTCTCATGCCAGACTCCTTCCCACTCTCTCCTTTACTATACCTATAGGAGTTTATACTAAAGCTTGCAGCCCTGTTGTTCTGTGGGCTGAACCACAAGAGAATCATAAGTAACATTCTATGTAAAATACTCCCATTTCTTAGAATTATCAGTCAATACCTTCTGTATTTTTTAATAGAGAATCTTCTTTGGGAAGATACAAATAATTTTCCTTTTCTCCTCCCTGGCTTAATATCATGGTTGATAAAACCTACTAATTTCCCTTCTTCCCTTTCATAATATGCCAGATCTAAACCACAGCAAGTAGCACCAACAGCAAAGCTGAAAGCTCTCTTCTGAAAACAGCTGAGAATACCCCATACTGTATATTTGACATGATTCATTACTTGCTTTAACAGCTCAGGAACAGGACTACTCCATCCCAAGGATGTTTTGCAGCACTGTTTTTGTCTAATTTGTGGGTGACAGCACGGTCTCCATTAAGAATTCCACCCAAATATATCTCAAATTCGATCACAAACGTGTGTGACCAGACTTGGTCTTCGATGGTTTTGCATATGTCTACCAGTGCTTCTATGTTCATCTCCAAAATAAAGGACTCAGCCGGAATTGTCATCTGTTGGAAAAGAAACTGACATTCCCATGTACCTTAGCGCAGGTTTTACATGGTGGAGATCCACTTTTCACTGACTTTCTGATCTCACCCATCTCTCCACTGCCCAGCTTCCATGGATCCAAGTCATAAAACTGACTATACTTTGAGGATATTACCTTGTGGAGGCCGGTGAAATTCCTTTCCCTACCAATTCGCCGTTAGAGTCAGCAATGCCTTCCCCTCCTGTTTCCCAGAGGGAAGATGCGGTGTCTCCATCATCCCTCCCCACAAACCTGGAACCTTGTCATGGATAGATGCAGCCAAAGGCAAGAACACAGTTTCCTACCGCAACAAACACAGTTGCCGGTGAAGATGTTTCATGTGTACTCTCTGCAGATCTGTGCCAAGTAGGGATGCACAACCCACTTTACATCAAAGGACTGGTGTGAACTTTCATCCACAATTCAAACGAGTCTGGAAAGCATGGGGAAATGCAGACCAGAAGCAAATACCTTGGCACTGGACACAGCTTGGTGTTACTCCAGTGCTAACATGGCTTACTACTTACATCTTACTCTACAAGTCATTTCAAGGAGTGCCCTAAAACTAATGCTAAAACATTACAGAACAAAAGTGACATGGGGGATATAATTGAACCACACACTAGAACAGCCTCATTTCCATAGCCAGAGATAAAACACCAGTGGTTTGCTCCTATATGCAAATTACCAGCAATACCTCCTTCAGCAAGGCTAAGTCAAGAATTTCTGCACTGTGCTCCATAATTCAGCCTCTTCCTCTTTAAATTGATCATACAGATAAGCATTGCTCACACCAGTTGCAGCACATATTTCTGTATTTCAATTTAAATTCACCCATCGATATGCATGACTGCTGCTTTTGGTCATGCAACTATGTCTGTGAGCTCATGTGACACTTGTAGTTTTTAAAGTAACAGTTTCTAAGCTGTCGTGACATCCATCTGTTTAATGAACCCCTCTTCCTTTATTCAGAAAAATCCTAGTTTGGGCTCCAAACACCTGGTCACAGAAATACAACTACTCACAAGAAGCACATCAAGAAGTCCGGAAGATCCCAGACTGATTGCTAGTTTAACAATTAGTTGGCAACAGAACCTTTTTCTTTTCAGCTGTTCAAATCAGATGCTCTTCCCTTTTCTACATATCCAGAATCATGCACCATGAGACAAAACAACCTTTATGAGAATATTAGCTAACACATCGGATTATATATAGCTGTAGCTGAGACCAACGTACTTGTTGCCTTCTGCTCAGAGTTTAGACCTTAAGAACAAGAAACAAATGTTCTAAAACAGCACAGCTAGATCCATTGAAGACTCACTTATTGAAGTTAATCTTATGAAGCATATGAAAATCTACATACTAAGATCAGTTTTCTCAAAACAAGTTTTTTAGAAATTCTTGCATTTTGGGCTCATGTAATCACTTTCCTGCAGAGCACAAAGGATACTTATTTCAAATTCCAGTGTCTGCCAGTTCTGGGGAACCAGCACTTGTTCAGGTATCTTTTCAGACTTTTGTTAATTTTGCATCAAGCACCAGTTTTTAGAGACTGATCTTTCACTGTCACACCCTGCTGACCTCCACCTACATGCATGGACAGTAGGTGTAAAAATAATTCTGGAGCACAGATTTTGTCCTTCTCACATCATACCCTATCCTCTTCCCACCAGCTCTGGATGCAAACCACCATGCAAACAATTAACACGCTTTCCTCCCTTTGGGTTGACTGATAAAATGGAATCAGACAAATGAATTTTTGGTCCCCACTGATCTTTGAGTGCACTGTGTTATGACAGGGTGTGAGGTGACATGTCAGATAATGTATCGTGTCACGCTCCCCAACTATTTGACGCCATTTAATGTAATGCATCCTGGCATGCCGTGATGGGATGACACAAAATGAGAAAGAAGCCAAACTGGAAATACCAATTACCCACTCTTAACCCTGAGGCAGTAGGGGAAAATATGCCTGTGTCTGGGTGACCCTTGCTCTGCTTATTGCCTAAACTTCATAATTCAGGGAGTTTGTTTCGGGTACTCCTCAGTCCAAGGTCATTAATAACCATTCAGATGGCCAAAGCGTCTGTAACCTTCCACTTCATCAGAAATACTAGAGAAGCAGCAGAGAAATCAACTGAAAAAAATATAAGTTGCTGTTCCCACAGTGTCAAGTTGAGCTGATAATTTGTGTCTAACGAGCTGCAAAGACACAGGGTATGAGAAATAAAGAAAAGGCAGGAGAGAGCACGGAGAAGGGAGACTGCACGGGAGGGAGGCAGAGACGAAGAGCATCCAAAAGCTGCACGGACAGGCAGGGTCAAAACTTGTGAGCTGTCTAGCAGAGTAGAAACAAGCAGGAATAGGAATAACACACCCTGCTCTGCTGCAGGTCAGCCCCGGGAGCAGGTTTTTCTCCCATCCTACCCCGAGTAACTCCCTGTCACCTTCCTCTCCATCTGAAGTCACTGCTCCTCCTATTTACCAACCAACCTGCTTGAGTAATCACTGCCTAAACCGGTCCACTCAAATGATCCAAGTCAAAGCACAGCCTCCCATTTGACCCCTCAAGCACAGAAGGAGGGCACAATTTCACAAGCGGGTGTGTTGGCAGAGGGAGAGCTGAGCACCCAGCAGAGAGACAGGGGGGATCCCATGGGGTCCTGTGTCTCACCATTTCAGAGCAAGGATATTGTTTCCATTTGATCCAAATCTAGTTTACCTTGTTTCCT
Organism: Pampusana beccarii; assembly: GCA_013399365.1. Classification (NCBI taxonomy): domain Eukaryota; kingdom Metazoa; phylum Chordata; class Aves; order Columbiformes; family Columbidae; genus Pampusana; species Pampusana beccarii. The sequence goes on from VWYH01006019.1 coordinate 394,484, forward strand.
CTCATAAGTCTGCATGAGGCTCTGTTCTCCAAATACTCCTCTGTCAGTCTCAATGGCAAGTCCTTTGTCATCACAGCATTCTTTTTTTCCCCAATAACTAGTTCCTAGGAAACAATACACACGCAGTCCCACTGTCTGAGTCTTCAAGCACCTGTCAGTGCCAATATCTAAATATGGTTGCATGTGTCATGCCATTATTTGCCCATTACTTCCCCAAAACCTGTTTTGATGAGTTGGCTGAAGACACCTGATTCTTTAGATTTTTTTATGGGAATAAAGGAAGTCAAACATTTCGGTGCGATGCAAAACACTTGTCACACAAATCCTGCTCTCAACATGTACTTTGTTGAAACCTCTACAGGAAAATTTGTATTTGTAAACTCATTCATAATATTATTCTTGGAAAAAAAAATCATTATTCAAACCAAAATTATACCTTCATGGATAATGTCATAAGGATATGAGATGTGCATTCATGGTATTTGTCAAAGGCTGCCTAGGTCTGTTCCCACGCAGGCTTGTGCATTCTGGAAACAAACTATGTTTAGTGATATGCTTCCATTAATTACTTCCATGGTTGGAGAAATATTACCCTAGCTATAAAAGAAAAAGTTCTACTGATATTGTGAGAAAGATGGAGAAACGTTCCACATTGCTTTCTGTTACAACTGACAACAAGCATATCTTGCTATACCATTTAACAGCTGGCAACTATGAATACGATATGGCAGATCACAACTATACTAGATTTACATATGGACTAACAAATTCCACGTTGTTCACAGCCAAGCAAAACTGAGAGCTCCTTATGGCAAAGCTGAGGGAAACACAGATTACCAAAAGGTTAGTTTATTTTGTTGGGGTTTATACTATAGTTATTATCTACTTTATTTGAACCTCTTTTTTAAACGTAAGTTCCCTCTTTGTAAAAGAGAAAAAGCCTAGGCAGTCTTCAACAGAGTGGCAATACTGAACAAATTGCAAAGTCAGACCGTGTAATTGCCAGAAGTGCTAAAATGATGCAAATTCCAACCTGATGGAATACAAAAAAAAAAAAAAAAAAAATTCAGGCATCTGAAACTGTTGCATCAAATCAGTGCAGCACCTGCAGGATTTAAGATAAAATCTCTCTGTTAGGTCCTGAACAAATTATTGTGAACAGGAATCCAGACATGAAACACTCTCAGTTCAGACAAAGACACAGACTCAGCCCCGAGAGTGACACAACTCAAAGCTGTGGGATTTTTCAGACCTAGTGATGACAGGGCTGGGGTTTTTTTGTAACACAATGTATTCAACACTTGCTCAAGGCTTGAGACAGTCCTACACAGAAGCAAAGTACTTTTAGGACAGCAATTGAAGGCTAATAGGGAAATGAGATTCCTAGAGGCAACAGGTCAGGCAGCCTTGAGGTAAGCAGCAACATCCACCTTCACCCAAAGCAAAGCACATAGGGTTGAGTTGGTCTTGCTGGCATCCAGTGAGCCACATCTCTTCACCAAGTAATAAATAACCTCATTCAACACTGCCCCATTTCTGACTTCTCATCCTACAGCCCATCTCTGGAAAATGCTAGCACTGCCCTTTCAATCATCAGAGCAGCATGCTTTTCTGTTAAAGAATGTGTGTATATGTTATAAATGCAGATATTGACATGCACACACACAAGAAATTCTCTCTAAATAAAATAAATAGGTAAAACAAGCCTCATCTACCTCTAAATTCATGTTTAATATATCTATGAGTATTTCTAGTTCATTTTTCCTTTTTACTCTAGACCTGCCTGTTGTAACTCTTACAGTTTAAGTAGAACACCCTTGTGTTCAGTACTTAAATTCCATGCTTTATAGACTATACAAAATACTGTTAAGCCTTAAAGGACAGCCACTATACGAACAAGAACAGTCGTAAAGATTCCACGGAAGCCTCTCCATCGCCTTAATTTCTTATTTTATTGCAGTAAAATTTTGCATGTTCAAGTCATTCCATTCTCAACAAATTGGTAACTGCAGGTAAACAAAATGCTTAAACGGTTTGGACAGTGGTCAAAATCTCAGTCCTGTCAATGACCATGTTTCTGTTGTTATAGAAGTGTTGGTGCAATATGAAACTAAAACTCTATAACTGAAAGGTCAAGCATAAAAGCAAAGAAAAGGCATCTTTTGGTTTGTTAAGGAGCCTGTGAGCATCACAGTATCCTGGCAATTACTGCTTATGGGCATGTTTTCTGTTGAAAACAGCTTCCTCTATCATTCAACTCCTGACCAGCTGACATTGAAAAGACTCATCAACATCCAGCCTGAAAAAACTACACCCAATTCTGTAGTAAAATTGCCCACATAACTTGGACTGAACTTTGCTCACAGGGTAACTGCACGTGTTTAGTGGCACAGAGATGCCAAACAGGGCCTCAGTGTCTGTGGCCAGAACAGCTCTTGCCAGAGCATGACACCTGCATTCGTGCTAACACTGCTGCTGGGGCTTCAGCAGAAGGGAACGTTCACATTAGAGCAGAAGAGTCATTATCTTATCAAGGGTCTTTTCCAGTCTGTAGCTCAGTGCCACTAATCCAGTCTCTGTTTCCTAGTTTTCTGTTGGTAGAACATCTTTAAAAGGTTTGGATTTCTTTGAAACCAAATATTCCTCTTGGTTTAAATCAGGAGCACCACGTAGAAAATGTTAAATTAGCCGTACACCAGACATTATAGCTGAAATGCTCTAAGACATTTGGTTTGAAAAATCTATTCCCAAAGTTTTTATTTCTTTCTAACTTGTTTCCTTGAGTAAATAAGGCTTAGGATAACAATATTTTCTGTCAGACAGTCCTTCGCCAATAGCTTGGACATGTCAATCCGCACCAATCAAATGTGGCAAAAGAAAAACCACCTCAGAGATGCTGCATTCCTACAGTTTTTCTGAGCATAGGTAGGAGAGCAAGACTTGTTAATGACAGCAAGGTCAATGTGAATTAATTTATTTTATATACCAAGAATCCACAGAAATGGTACCTCTCATAGCCTCCAATAGACAAACACATAAGAAACTAGATTGCTGGGGCTCTACTGCTCATAATGCTCCCTCCATCCCTTACCATCAAGCAGTAAACAATCCTGAGAAAGATGAAGAGGCAACTCTTCTTCATGTTAACCCAAAGCAGATCATCTCCCTTTTCAACTGAATTTTACAAATAGAGGAAAAACAAGATCAAGATCATAAGGATCTTATTCACAATGACAAGTAGCTGCTAAGACATGACTTTACATGACATTGCAGCTATCATTCACGCCTGACTGAAGGAAATAGTGCATCCCCTGGAATAAAGTATTACTCAATATTCAATCAAGTATCAGGTGCTGACTCATAAACTATCCCATCACCATGATGAGGTTTATATGGGCATAAATTTAAAGTAGTTCTAAATGAAGTCTTGAGCACTGTAGCCATCAGACTTGATAATTCCTATATGGAGTCCTATTGTTTACAGATGAACTGCAGCCTACCATTAGAAGTAATTTATTTCCAAACTGTAAATCACCAGTCTTTATCTAGCTAATTATCACTGTAAGAACAAATAATATAATATAATTTAAGAATGGGTAGACACAAAGTATTATTATTGTTATTATTTAAGGCAAGATATCTATAGGTAACCCCACCTGAATAAGCAGCAGCACCATCTCTGCCCTTCAGGGTTTCAACAGACAGGTTTATACAGGGTTACAATTATCACCTTCTGACCCTGTTTTACAAAACTAATGACTTGGTCAAGCAGAACACCGATGGAAATTGAGGCACTATCGGAAAAATGATGAAACATCAAGTCAAGAAGAACCGTCAATACTTTGATAAGATTCCCTAATTACAGTCTCCTAAGAGGATGACCTTCTTCACACTCACAAGGGGTTTGAGGAAGCAAGTTTACTTCAGTACTTCTTATACAGACTTATCTCATGACAGGTTTTTGTCGTTGGATCGTTGTTTTTACTTCCGCCACAACACTGGGAGCCGGTCTGGGAAATGATGCTGTAATATTCCAGGGAGACATGCAAAAAGTGATGGGTTCCTCCTCCTGCAAAGCAGCTCTCAAATTATATCACAGAGGATTAAGCCCTCGAGTCTTGGGGACCTGTGGTCAGCCTTGGCAGGCACTTTCCCAGCAGAGAAGTGCCATCTCTTTCAGCTCACCTGTGGCAGCATTTTGAGAAGTCAGCAAAAAATACTCAAGCATTCTGCTTCTTGTTTCTGACATAAAATACAACCAGACTATGCCAGGAAAAGTCCAGGAAAAATAGCTGAGGAGAATCACAACCTGTTGGAGCATTACTATAAATCTGAACAGATCAGCCGTGCAGTTTCCCTTACTTTCACTAAGGCACCTGCAGAGGAAAGAATTGTGAGAGAGAAAGTTACGGGAAGTTTTCCTATTTGATGATAGCCTTGCTACACTTAGCTGAAAAAAAAAAATAGGACTAGAGGGAGCCTCTGGAGCACAGAGAGTTCAAGTGTGAAAAGAGGAAAAAAAAATCAACATTAAAAAATAATTGGTTCAAAGAAATCCTGTCAGCATAAGCTAAACACTAGTGTTGCACTTTGTTCTATTTGTTATTTGTACAACAGTAGGACACAGAGGTCTCCAAGAACAAGGTCCTTTGTGTGAGGTTCCTTGCACAAGCATTGCAAGAGATACTACCTGTCAAAAAAGCCTTTCTGAATAGACATGACAAATATGGGGAGAAAGCAAGCAGTGTAATTTTCTGTATGAGGAGCATCCCAAGAGCACTTAACAGTTCCTAATGAGCAAAATTATTTTTCTTGCTTATTTCTGGACATTTACGTGTTATTTTTGTTCACATGCAGCATATTATTTACCTCTGAAAATTTTAAATCAGTTCTGACTGTCTTCCCAAAATGATATGCACCAGTCGCATGGCACATTTGATTGATGAAGTGTTGGCTGGATGATGTGCTATGAGCTGTGCCACAAGAGTTTATTGCATAGACTCTGGTTGGGTTCATTACTTACGCCGTAGGTTGACAGCTTCAAAGTTGACTCAAATCTATCCACGCAACTCTGATTTGAGCTTGCTGAGATGTGAAACTTTCATACTTTCCACTGGCACAGCTTAGTCTGATGCTGCTGTATAACAGTTCTGCGGTACGTTAAAAGAGAGAACATGGGCTGCCACTGTCACCACCTCGATGTTACACCACTTCACAGAAGCCAGTAGCCCTATCGGATGTTAATATCACCAAGGACTTGGTGTACACAGCTGAGAAACAGTGGCTTCATTAATTATCAGTGATCAGCTGAATGGTGGAGACTGTCTGTATGATTGCTCATCTCCAGATATGTGGAAATATAATGTAACTTTAGTGTTCTTTATCAAAGTTTAAGATAAGAGACTTGACCTCATCATCAGGCCAAGAGCGTGTGCTCTGACGGCTGTGGAGAGCTATAGAAGCTGAGCCCCTGCACTTCAGTGGGTTCAATCGCCATGTCTCCATTGCATGTTTGAGCCCTATGTGTACTTGATTTAAGCTGCTTGATCCCATTGCCTGAGATCCCTGTGCAATGTAGGGATCTAGCTCTCCACAACTTCCAGTGTACCTATGCAAAAAATACAAATATCAGCTTTGATTTTATAGGGACAGTAAAGGAACCTGTAAACACAAAGCTATTTCAAGAAAAACCTGGGCATCCCAAGAAAATCATGTCATGCAACTGTTGAAAGCTAATGGTGACCTACACACAAGGGTCTGCAAAAACTGCAACAGCAATTAGAGCCACAGCTCTTTCTGTTCCCCTGAGCATCAGAAAACACATCAGATACGCAGCAACAGTTATGTAATAGGAAGCAATAATTTCCGGCAATTTCCACATCAGTATAATATATAATGAACACATTGATGTGGAACTGACCAACGACCAAGCCACAGAAGGATGTAACTTTGGCAAGTAGATTTATAACTTATTAAAAAAAAAAAAAAGGTGGAAGTAAGAAAAAATGTGTTAGTTCCAATACCATGCTTTTTTAACTAGAGATCTTCTAAGCACTTTGAAACATTGTGCAATGCACTTCTACAAAGCTCCAAGAAGGACGCCAGATGGGTACAAGTGTCCCTATTTCATATCTGTGTAAAGTAAGAGGAGAACGGGAAGTGGTAAAGTAGTGGAATAAGAATGAAGGAATTTGGATTCCTGTGACAGCCCCTCCAGAAATACCCAACATGGCATTAGGAAAGCTACTTGAAGCTAAAATTCAATGGCATTTTAAAAAATTTGGTTACCCAGCTGGATCTTCAAATGCTCCATAGCTGGATTTTATTGATTTTAAGAGAAGACAGTACAAAGTGTTTTCAGGAATCTTTGGGATCCCTCCTGAATCTGGCACTGGTGATTAGCCCCAGAGACTATATGCATGCTTCTTGTTATACATATGTCAACCCTAGGTCTGGCTAAGTTTGTGCTTAGATCTCTCTTTCTAAACTAGAGTTGCTAACATTGTCTGCTTATTCACTTGTCTGTCCAGGAGCTAAGCTTTCTGGAGGGTAAATAGCCCACCTGTTTATTCCATGCCTAAAATGAACTCACAAAGGAATAACAATGCTATTAGTAATTACTAATAATGTAATAACCAGAGGCAACATTAAACAGGCAAGTCCTTTTTAGTCTTGAAAGGGATAAACTCAATTTAACTTGAGCTTATTCTCCAGTTCAGGTGACCACAGCTTTCCCAAGGTGAAAGAAGGCCTGATTCAAATAAGGGGTAAGGCTTAACTCTCCGGGATAGGAAGGTTTCCCAGGACATACCATAAGAAACCGCAATCTTTGTAACCTCAGTCTTGCATAAAGTACAATTTACTGTGATTTATAAACACACACACAAGAGTCCTGGTTCTTCTTCTAGGAAAATCAATGGAAGCTTAGCCACTAATTTCATTAGAAACCACGCGTGGCCACAGTAAAATATCATTAGCGCTACATTTTTTTTCAGAAGTGATCTCTACAGCCAGAGCATGATGAACAGAAATATCGGCATTTTCGTATTTATTCTGAAATGACAGCGTTTGGTTTGACAAGTGACAGACTGAACGCAACAAGTCTTTGATTTTGCCAGGCAATTTCTTTCCAGAGTCTCAAAGGTTATGCAGATTAGGAGACAACTGTTTTTATATTCAGTCTGCAGAGTCAGGACACCAGGGAAATTGTTCTGTTTTACTTTGAAGCCTTTGGAACATTAAATTTTATAGACATAGGTTCACATCTGCTTCCACACTTCTTAGACATTTATAGGTGATCTGACCTCTTTTCAGCCTCATTAGACTTACCAAATAATTGCAAGCAAACAATCAGATGCCTCTGAAGGAGAAAAGCATCTAGACTGTGCAAGTATGATGCATTCTTAATTGACATATCCATGCACCACTGACTATTGGGCTCATTGCCGCTATGTGATTTAATGCAGCGGTTTGTACTTCCCCCTGCATCTGAGCGTAACGTGACAAGGGATGTTAAAATGTATGCATCTGGGAAACATAATGAAGTAAAAATACTGGGGAGATAGCAAGAAAGCGGCTGTATATGCATAATCGGTTTTGTATAAGCAGAGCCAAATCACAGTTCTACCGAAGTTTGAAAGTGCGGCGAACATGTTGCGAAGGGGCGTTTGGATGGCTAAGCACTAACAGAACCTGTGGATGCTTAGATCAACTGAAAATCAAAGAATCATAGAAAGGTTTGGGTTGGAAGGGACATTAAAGGGTCATCTAGTCCAACTCCCCTGCCATGGGCAGGGATATCTTTCACTAGATCAGATTGCTCCAAGTCCCATCCAACCTGACCTTGAACACTTCCAGGGAAATCAAGTGTCTCAAATAGAGAACTTGGAGGAATACAAAACCTGAGACTCCTTAAAGATGAACACAGGTAATTTGTTGCTTGGGACTTGACATAACTACAATGATTTACACAAAGAGGTGAAATTCAGGACTCCGTAATTGTTCCCAATTTAAACCAGTAATGGCTCTACAGCCCTGTTTCAGTCCCATGATACACATGGCTCAGGAGGTGAAGCAGAGGCACCACCGTGTCAGTTCTTGATTTCTTCTGATCTCCAAAGCATCCATCACATCCCTGGAAGGAACAAGAAGGAGCCCAAAGGAGAGGAGATACCTAAGCGGTCAGGAAGCATTGGGTGAAAGGAAGTCTCGGCACTGCCTCTCCTCTCACTGTTGACTCGTGGCCATATCGATCAAGGAAAGAACCAAAACATTTTTTTTCTCCTGGGGAGAATTTTCCGTCAGCTCATTAAGCAAGCTCTGGAAGCAGTGCCTGAACAAAATGGTTAGTGCGCCATAGTACTAAATTATCTTTCCACTGACATAAGGGTTGATTCATAAAGGGTCTTCACAGTGGGCTTAGAAGTGTTCCAAAGGGATAAGATGAGAATGCGCTTTGTGGGAAGCGAAGGTACAGGGAATAAAATGGGAAAGTCTAGTTACACTCACGTGCTACATTAAACCTAAGTGTTTTGAGGTCTCTTGAGAAAATGAAGAAACTCAGCTACTTAAGGAACAAATGTGCCTTGAACTTTCCCCCCGTGTCGCTTACGAGAAGTGTTGATTACCTGCCAAACTGGTGCAAAAAGACTGCATCACTGGTCATTTCATTCCTGTCCCCAGACACACTGCAGTGGTTGAAGCAGTTTCCACAGTGCAGTCACACCAAGGCCTCTCTGCTGAAAACATAAGCAATGCTGCTAGTTTAGCTGCACAGGACTGGTGAACCCTAGGATGAAAACACGTGTGGTCGCTGAAAAGTGTGCAAACCCCACCATCTCATTCCACCTTCCATTTCCACTTTCCAAGGGAAAATTTGACGAGCACTGGAAGGGGCTGGTGCAGGCTGGAAAACAGAGATACACATCCAACTACCACCCCTTCTGTCAGCTTGCTCAGGAACAATTTGTGAGGTGTCAGGGCCATCTCTCCACTCACAGATACCAGAATCAACCAGGAACAGTGCCCCAGGAGGACCAGCAGTCCAGTGTTGCAAGAGAGAACAGAAACATGAACAAGTCGGGGTCATTATAACAAGGCTCTGGAATGCCCTGGAGTGTACATCCCTACATATGTCAGAAGTTCCTTCAGCTCTCATTGGTGCAAAGAAGGTTAACAGTAAAACTCCGGGCAGCGCACACCCAGTACTTTGAGTTTCAACAACTTCTAGCCCAGAGCAGTGAAACGAAAGAAAGAGATTTATCTGTTTCACATGGATGGGGAGATGTGGGACATTCAATCCAGTGTAAGATCTTGTGTCCTGACTTGGACAGCAGCTGGAGTCTGAGAAGAGGGCAGGAGAACCAGGCTGGTCCACGGATGTGGGCAGACCACATGGTCCTCTGCTTTCTGACAGCAACCGCATTGCAAACAAAAACCTGTCCTGCGTGCCTAGAACAGCACAGGTTGTTCTTGAGTCAACTCCAGCTTTTTCTTCAGGAGATCTGGAGCAGAGTTAACCACGTCTTTCGTTTTCTCTTTTTGAAAGAAAAAGATCCAGATATCACTGAAAGTCAAAAGGAGTTCTCAGCCTTTGATGGGATCTGGACAGCAAGATAGAACAAGGCTTTATTCAGGGGAGACGCAGCGGACGCTCACTGACAATGATCAATGGGTCCCAAAGCGGAGAAGAGGGAAGATCAGGGACATTGATCTCATTTGGCATGCAGACAGCATCTCTGGTTCCCTGCATGTCCACCTCAGTGGCAGAGCTATGAGTAAAGGTCACTCTGGTGACCCCAGTCTGGATAATGTCCCCATATGGTGCACTGACACACAGACCTGCACAATGAGCTGTCAGAGGAGAAAAGACTGGACACTTCTTTATATTAAAATTGCACTTCAGACAGAAACATGTATTTTCAGCCTTTAATCACACTGCTCAGCACAGACTGAAAGAAGCTGGTGCTTGGAAGGATTTCTGGGATATTCTTCTAGTAAAACAACAAGGAACTCTACACCAATTCCCTAAAAAAAACCAACAAAAAACAAACAAACAAACAAAAAAAAAACCACCAAAAAAACCCAAACCAAAACAAAACAACAAAAAAAATATAAAACCAAAACCAACCAACCAAAAAAAACCCCACAGCTGATACAGTAAGATTAGTTGGATGAGATTATGCAGAAGCATAGCATCATTTATAAAGATTACTCTTAGTAACTACAGAATTACTTCAAGAATAAGATCCTTAATAGGGGTTGCTGAAATCATCCTGGAGAAGTCAAAAACAATATAAATATCAATTTTTCAGTCACATAGCATAGTCAACGAAACACTGCAGACACCAAAATCTCTCTCCTTGGCTGCTGGAGAAGGCTCCAACGAATCTCTGAGTGGAAGCTGTTCATGATTGTCACAGATGAGTGATTTAGGGTCCTGCTTGCTGCAGAGCAGGGTTTAGATCACTTAAAGAAAAGTGTGACTTAACAGAGTTTGATGGCAAGGTTCACTCTATTGCATGGAAGTGCATGGAGGAAATATGTGAAGGAGAATTGGGTGAGAGTTGTTTTAGAGAGATTTCTATGGGGACAGAAGATGCGAAAGGGTAGAGGCAGGCCCTCCTATTGAGTTGTGAGGTTCAGGATGGATCGTCTTGCTTTCTAAACTCCTTCTCAGAGAGAAGCCTAGGTGAGGCTGGATCCAAACTTAGCCCCAGACTTTGTCAACGGTTTATGTCTGAGACACATAAAGGGTAAGGGAAAACAGGTAAAGGTTTATATGTGTTTATGGCCAAAGGATTATATGCACACACCCGATTCTTTACATCTCTTGGCTAGGATTTCAAAGTTTCACCATTCTGCATCTCAAGATGCTTACCTCCTCTCCAGGGGTCTGGTGCCAGGTGGCTCTGAAATCTGGACCCTGGGTCTCTCAAAGCTCTCAGGCATTGGAGTTCATTGCTGGTGAGTCTGGATCCTAGGTCTCTCAAAGTAAACTCTGAGGCATCAAAGTTCACAGAAATAAACAATTTAATGGAGTAGTACAGCAACAGGGTCAGCTCAAGCTGGGTGCCTTTGCAGAGACGTTGAACTGAACATAGAGGTCGCTGGGTAATTATATCCTTACAGACTGTTTACCTGCCCCTCAAACAATGATTCGGTCCAATAGTAATATTTGAGTCCAGGGTCTTCTTACTTCTCGTTAGTTTCTTTCACTGTCTTCAGACAGTCCCTTATTTTGTTTAGCCACAGTCCATAGCCATTTCATGCTGGCCTTGAAAGTATTTTTTGCTCAGATTGGATCCCATTTTCCTCAATAAGGTATAAAACAGACCTTATCTTGCAGGTGGTGTTGATGGTTTACAGCCACTTTGTTTTCATCAAGTGGATACAAGTTCGGTAAATATGAACAGAACTTTACAACATACAGTTTAAATTTCAGCAAATTTAGCTTACTAACACAAAGCAGACAGTATATTAAAAGTCACGGACCTTATAATTCTGAGTGATTCATTCTGTTTAAAATGTACTTCCTTAGGCTAAATTATTAATGCAAAACTTAAATTGGGCTCATCCAATGATCTATGGTTAGTAGAAGATCGTTGCCTTACAGCCACGTTTGTCTGGCAGAGAGAGCTCAAGGTTCACCTGTTTATGGAATAAACGGCTCATAAGTCCAATTGCATGCAGTGGGAAACATATGCACGAGACTCTCTGCGCCCACAGCTTGTGTTCAGTGTGTTGTTCTTCTTCCTTGTGGGTTTCCCAAAAGGAGTTCTTGGCCTGGCTGTAGCGCAGCCTTTACCTCCTTTGGAGCCTCTACCAAACTGCTGCTGGTTTGGTTAAGGGCGGTTGTGTGCATCCATCACAAGATCTTTCAATCTGGTAGGCCAGGCCTGAGAGAGGCCCCAGAGATTTTGCAGTCTATGTGCAATCAGTCTGAGTACCAGAGAAGGAAGCCTGGTGCTCCAGACTTTGCATTCCCCATCCAGTCCCTTACACCACAGACGGGACAAATCCCACGGAGCTCAGCCTTGGAAAAGTGGACCTGGTCTTGGCCCCATCACTACACTCCTCCTCCAGCCCTTGCGTCATTTCCACCACCAGATATCCCCTTACCTGAGTATCTTTGATACCTGTGAAACACTTCTGCAAAAGGGGAGTTGGGCACATGCGTAAGTGTCCCGTGTCCTGCCTCCTTTCAAAACGTTTTTACTGTTACTATTCACTGCCACTGAGAGCAGTGGCTGAGCTCAGGTGCTGGGGGAAGAATTGCACTGAGCCACACAGGTGCTGGACACAGACCTTCTGTATGACTCTTTGGCTATACATGGAGACAAGTAAGTAGCCCTCTAATGGCTTTGTCCATTTTCCTGATTCTCCAGGCACGGAGGCAGTCCTTGCTGCATCACTTCACAACACGCCAGAGCGTGGGCCACAATGCTGTTCATAATCTCTCCTGTCCTAGAAGGTATATGCATGGTTGCTTTGGGGTTTCACCAGTGAGACAGCGCTGTCAGGGAGAGGAGCAATGGGGGATCCAGAATACCTGGAAAACCCAGACTCCTCCCTCTGGATGTACCAAAAGGACCATGAAAAAAAGCTCTGGGTGAGCAGGATCTGAAGATATACCCAGAGCCCATTTCCACTGGGGAACCTAGACCCACCTTGAAGCCCTGCCTGGCAGACACAGGCACGTCAGAAGCGGTGTCTTCATGTCCCACAGGCTGGAGCAGAGCTGCACTGCTGGTGGCACCAGCCAGGGCATTTCTGCTGAGGGAGAGGAACTCGTACATTGAGGAAGGGCTAAGGGTGAGCAGCACCTAACAACCCCCCATGCACAGGTACGTAAAATGTCCTCTAAAATGTGACTAACCTGCATCAAACCCAACTGCTGGCACACAAGGGAGAACAGGGTCCCCTCTGTGCCTTTCTAAACCACAGGGTCTCTGTGAACTGGCCCACAGCACCCTCCTTGGAAGGGCAGGCTGGAGCTGCTTGCCCTACATGTTCACTCTTCACTATGATTAACTCCTCCGTCACAGAGAGGGACACAAGCATCCATCTCTGCTCAGCCAACTGGAATCGCTGGCCAGCACACCCCGTGCCATTTATCACCGGCACTTACGTGGGAGAGGACGACAGCAGGTGCCATTTGTGTCAGCGTCGCTGCGTGAGCCGACTGATTAATTAAAGCCATGCGGCCCCCAGGCTGCCAGGAGGGCAAGGAGGAGCAGGAGGGATCGTTTGTTAGCTCTCCCTTAGCACTTGCTGTCTCCTTCAAAGGCCCTTTGAGTAGAAGCACACAAATCCCACGGCCCCTTTGGGCCATGGAGATGGGGAGGGTGATCTCCCTGGGGAATGGCCCCTTGGGGTCGCTGTTGGTGGATGTCCATACTCCAGGAAGGGGCATGAGGGCTCTGCAGACTCACCCTATCTCCTGAGACCTTGTTTTTAAGCATGCTGCTTTAAAAGAAGTGACAAAAAGGAAGAAAAAAAACAAAACAAAACAAAACAAAACAACAATTGCCCCACATCCTGCAAACGAGGAATCTCTATTATTCATGGACCAGAGCTGATGGGTGTAATACCATTTCTTTTTGTTCTCACATTACAGTTGCATCCATCCAGTTTCACCAGCCCTCACATTACCCTCAGTTCAACCAATTCCAGTAAGTCTGGACAGATACTGATGTAAGTGACACCAACATTAGACCCTGTCATGCAAGTCCCAAAGCTGTTATAGAAGAGCTCTAATGACAGACCCCAAAGCGCTTTTTGCCCATTTTCAGCTAGGCTGAGTTTTGTAACGGCATGAACCTCAGTGACACGATATGCCATGTAAGGGCTGCCCAAGGGAAAGAAGTTATTGGGGTATGAGGCAGGTCTGACTCACAGGGGATGAGGCTACACAATTGCACTGGAGCAGCTATTTGGGATTGCCATCCTTCCCTGGCACAGAGACCCACCTACTTCCTACAGCGTCGTTGTTGCACATTCACCCACAGCCAGGCAGTTTTCCTCACTGCTCTGGGATGAAAAGCTCTTCCTGACCCAATCACTGCCCAAAACCCTTTCTCATACTTTGAGACTGAAAACTAGAAGATACATTTCACTGTGGAGAGGCATCAGCCAGGACCCTGCTACTTTTCAACACTTGCTTATGTCTCACTGGAGCAGAGGGCACTGGTTTCTCTATTCCGTATGTGCAATCAAAATAAAAAGAATTCCTGAACTTTTAGCACCCTAGAGGTATTGTCTATTTCCCAGACTCAAAATAGCCAGTTGGCACAGTTTAATGATGGCTTGCACTCAGATTTTTAGCCTGCCAAGTAACATTATTTCAGCAAATAGCACTGCAGTGCTCACTCCTTAGCAGCTGTGCACACCCCCTGCCATAGTCTTACATCACACAAAGCTAGAAGGAGCCTAAAGGAAAAGATTTAAGATGATTTTGCCAAAGACTGAATGTGGATCTTTCATTGGATTGTCCAAGAAGAAAATCCAGTTTTCATGTTATTAAATATACTCGCTGGCCCCCGATCAGTTTTCCAAGGCATTTCAACCGAGAGCTCAGAGAAGAATTAGGAAAGGAGCAATCGAGTGGGGAAATTCCCTCTGCTCTCCAGCAGCAGTGCCAGGAGCACCACAGTCCAGGTCAGGACGAAAGGTCAACATCTGAGCTCACTGAAGAACATTTTTCTGGGTGTATTCCCTTATATCTGCATGTCTCAACCTTGTGAGTTTAAACAATATAGAATCATAGACTATGATGACTTCTATCTTGGTTACCAAGGCTAATAGGGGGTTAATTCACCAAAGCTGCCCATCAGTCAGGAAGGCCAATAGAGCTCACCCCTAAACCAGAATGGGCATTAGCGATGCTCCTTGAAGGCCTGTGCAGCCTCACGTGCCAGATGTGACACATTAATCATTAGCCCCAGCTCAATTAGGATCCCCGTCATTTCTAGGAGCAAACATCAGCGAGTTCACCCCTGAGGTCTATGTCCCATCCATTGGCTCTTTGTCCAGCTGCGGAGACAAGAGTTGAACCGCCACAGAGGCTGAGGCACTGCTGACGCAGATCATGGGAGACCCCACAACTGCATCTAAAAGCAAAAGCTTAACATCTGCATATCCTGTTGGGCACTACAATCGAAGCTGGGGAAAAGAATAATTTAGCAACCATCAAAACAGAGCAGTGGAAGAGATGATCTGCTGCACCTCCTCTAGTGTCCCTTTCTGTCCCTGAGCAGCAGACAGGTCCCTGTGTGCCTGAGGAGGAGGCCAAGACCTCCTGGTCACTCTGTACAGCTCCATCCTTGTATGTGGACCAACAGACAGGCCAACAGCAGCAGAAGCACAGATGGGATTTGGATAATCCAGACAGGGCAGGGGGCTTTCTAGTCAAATATATGGTTAAACACATACAAATGGAGAGTTCTCTCCCCTCCCCTTCTGCTCAGAGCACAGATCCTCTCCAAAGTCTTCTTCTTGGCCCCAACAGGAGGCTGAACATCCTTCCTCTTCCCACTGACTGCCCAGGCCATCATCTGCGCACCCACCATCTCCCCAGGAGCTGATGAAACCAACTGAACCTTCCCATCCCAAAGCCTTTGCTGCCATCTACAGCCCCATGACTCCCCAGGGGGGACGTAATGGGGATGAGGGCCGGTGTGGGGTGCACACCCCACGGGAGCCCCCCAAAGGGCCGTGGCGATTGCTGGCCTCCGCCTGTCCCCCCCGCAGAGCTCTTCACAGCCAGCTGAATAATGCATGGGCAGTAATTTAGTCCAGGCATTTCGCCCTTTTTTGTCTGCTGGTTTAATCATTGGGAGATAAATTGCCCACATCTCTAGCTTCCCGGACGAGGAATCGTTAGGGGTCAGACCTACAATTTATTATATTTTGGCAGAGAGAAGGTTTAACCACTCTGGGGTGTGGGTGAAGAAGGAAGGAGCTCTCACAAAGACCGTGAATTAATGCTGCTAAATACTCACCTCTAATCCCGTGCATTCACAGGCACAACTATTGCTGTTATTTGAGGAACAAGAAGAAATTGAGGCAGAGGGAGCTTGCATGAGACCCTATATATTCAAGAACAGGCACCCCCATAACACTCCAAATTCCCTAACGCTGCAGACAGGTGCATCCCCACATCAATTTCCCTTCCCTGTGTACCCAGCACCATCTCGTCACAGCACCACCACAATATAAAAATAACAACAAAAATTAAGTCCTACAGAAAGGACTTTCTCACTAGGTTTCCATGTGTCCCCATGTGGCAGCAAATATCACCCTACCTGGATACAGGAGGGCAGGGGTATCTCTAGAGGACTCCCCAGGATTAAACTAGAGGCTGGACTCCAGCTCTGCAGTAACAGCACCCATGTGGAGATGAGCCTGGTGCTGATGTCCTGGCAGATATGTGCTCCCATCTCTCTTGATATGCACAGGCATAAACAGCAAACTTAGAAAGTTAACCTTAATGTAAGGTTAATTTTTACATAAGTGATATTCCTTTTTAAAATCAAATAGATGCACTACAATAGTACACATTATAAAACTATCAGGATGAGATCAGCAAAGCTACTGGTGTGTTTAGGCAGTAAATAAGTTGTTGTAAGTTTTTCACTGAATCATAGAATGTCCCGAGTTGGAAGGGACCCATAAGGATCATTGAGTCCAACTCCTGTCCCTGCATTTGACAACCCCACAGTTCACGCCACGTGTCTGAGGGCATTCACTTTTATTTTCAGTGAAAACCATACCATATTTTTTAAACCTTTTTGCTTTCCTCTTTCATTTCCTCCCCTCCTCTGCTTTAATTTCCCTTTCCTCTTCCCTTTGCTTTTTCTGGATGAGCACTGCCTATTTAATTTGGGCATCAAGACAAGTCAGGGATGAAGAGAAACTACATCTCTACATCTCTGTGCCCTGAGACTCCCAGCACACCCTGGAGCATCTGAGCACAGCTCAGGACTGGCACATTTCAACCACTTGGTCACATCACAGGGCTGCACCAACCTGGGGGGAATAATAAGGCGCACACTTAGAGCCAGGAAATCTCTTCACATGGAAGTCCTTGCCCACTCAAAGGGGCTTTAGATCTCAACCTCATGAAGAGTCTTTTCAGCAATTGCACCATGTGAGGATTTGGAAGAACTTGTCATGAAAGCACTGTGAAGATGCCAGGAAAATGCATTTTGTAAACAGATTCTACAAGGAATGAGGAAAGTACATTCTCCAGGTACATCCAACTGTATATAACCCAAAGTGATGCTGAAGAAATGTAAAGGCAAAGTGGTGAGTACATTTCAGAGACAGAGGAGTTGACATTTCACTGATACCTACAGCATGAAATGAACCCAACCTGCCCCAATCTCATTGTCCCAAATCCCCACAGTCATCAGAGTCATGTTGACAGAAGTGTGAGCAGCTTTTGATTATTTCTGACCCATTTCTAGAAATAACGTGGGAGCTATGAAACGTCACACAGTACTAAGGCAAAGGTTAATAATCCAAAGGAAAATGAAGCCAAGATGAGGAAATTAAAAAAAAAAAAAAGTATACTTCTGAGGGACAAAACTCAGCAAAGTGTGTAGGTATACAGACTATACAGAAAAACAACACAATTTAGCCCAGCAGTGCACTTAGGGACATCTGAGTTTGTGCACAGGCCTTTCCCCCAGCAAAGAGCAAACGGACACAGTGCTCTCCATTCCCAAAACACTACCTCGTTTTCTATGTTACTGCTGGTTACTACTTACTGGACACCTCACATTTGCATGGTCCTACCCAATTGCCCAGGCTCTATCTCAACATGACTGTGTCTCTGCTGGGCCACAGTAACCACCCACAGCTGTCACAGCTGTCTGCGCTGGGATATTGCTTTTACAAAGGCTTTTGCTTAAAAAATGCAGAAGGCAGTAATAGTGGGAAAGCCACATCCTCCTCTGGGAAAAACTGCCCTTGAGCTCATTGCTCTTCTAAGAATCTCTTCTAGAGCAGCTTTTTCTGATAGACACAAACATTTTCATTTCCAGCCTAAGCTTTTTCTTGGGATATTTGCACCACTTGTTACTACCCCATGCTGGTCCCTAAATTAAAATGTTGTCTTGCTTCATTCCTCCAATCCTGCATTAATTCTTCCAGAAAATGCTTTCTACACTCTTACTTTAGAAAAGAGCCTATTTCACCAACACAAAGCTTGAAAGTCTCCACTAGAGCTCCAGCCAAGATTGCAAAAGGCTCATGCAACCATCACATCTTGGGAGATATCCAACGGCAGCCAAACCCAAGTAAGAACAATTTGGATCTGAGCTCAGCCTTTGTCCTGATTTGGCCTAAGCTGTGCTCTAGATCCAAGCTCTGCCTGTCTTTCCTCCACTGAGAAACAAGAAAGGAGGGGAACTGATGGCAATCAAGAAGGTGCTCATCCCCATCTGATCTAACAAATTCTATCTTTTTCATTTTGTTCTCTCAGCAAGAATCAAATAACAGTTTGGTTTGGAAGGGAATTCAAAGATCGTCCAGTCCAACCCCTCTGCAATGAGCAGGGACATCTTCAAGCAGATCAGGTTGCTCAGAGCCCCGTCCAGCCTGGCCTTGAAGAATTTCTCACCTTAGCAAAGGAGGAACTTCTAGCTTCTTTGTGATAAGGAGAGAGACCAAGTGGATGTTTTCTGTGGATGCCATTGCTAAGCGAGTGTGTTTCAAAGGATACACCATACTCTGAGTGAATTAACTCCAGTGTCCTTCATCATGCCTGCATTAAGAACCTGACCACCAACAACATTAAGAACCTGCATTAAGAACCTGCATTAAGAACCTCCCCACCACTGAGCATTACCATCACCGAAGGGGATGGAGGAGACTCTGTGTGAGCCAAACAAGGCTGAGGCTTGGCCAAGGAAGCTGGGGAATTCAAGGTAATGGAAAACAAATAGTATACTTTGTGCTGAGTTACTTCATGGCAGCACAGAATTAAAAATAAGGAACACCAGCATTTAGAGAGAGCAAAACAGACTTCAAAAGAGAGTCCATGCAGCTGCAAGTTCTCCACTGTGCAGGATGATCTGAGATCTGGGATTTGGTCTGTGAATCCCTGAGTCCCTGAATCCAAAGGTCTGAACCTTGATCCATCTCTGGGGAAAGCCTGGTAATACAACTGCTGTCAAATGACTGGGTCCACCACCTTACCAGTTAGGAGTCTGCATTCTAGTGTTAGATTCAGAATCGAAAACCTTGTGCATGTTCCCCCATCAAGCTGAAAGAGACAAAACCAACAGCACACCACCAATCTCAAGGTACAAGCCAGGCTTGCCACGAGGCCAAGGCCAAAGCGCTCTAGCCTGCAACTCTGCTAGATTCAGAGCACACCAAAGCCTGTTACTCCAAATTCATTGCTCCAGCAGCCACAACTTCTCCTCCCTGGGACATGCAGGGACTTCCCTGCAGGACCAGGTCATGCAGGTGTGCAAGTCTCTCTCCATGTCCTGCAAAAGGATGAATCTATGCTCACACCTCTCCTTTGCAAAACCCCAAAATTTTTCTTTGTGAACTAGCCCTTGTTCCTTGTGTTCCAGCCACAAGAGATTGATATTCAATGTTACTGTTTTGTGACAGCATGAGTGAACTCAATAAATCCAATGCAGGCTCCTCTTGACAATGTGCCCAGCAAGACTCTTTCCAAGGCCTTAATCGACTATTTCAGAGTATTACTAGCAACGAGTAGTCTTGAGATCTTCTTCAGATGATTATATGACTCTATGATTCAGATGATTCCATAAATCCTATTCTATAAGCCCTTTCTGCACTGAACAGCCAGTCTGCATGGGGTCAGCAGATGTGATGGAACATTCTGTTCAGAGTCTGCAGCACACTGTTTTGTTTTTTAAAGTGTAACAGTCATTAACAACACAAGGTGGATGACCATGTTGGCTTGGAAAGATTACACAATTGCATGTAGCTATCACTGTATTACGGAAATATCTTGTGCTGACACCAGGGGCCCAGAAACACAATTCTTAGGACAGAGCAGTTATGTTAAGTTCAGATCAAGGTCAGATCTAGGTGCTAAGAGAACAGAGGAGCATGAAAAGGATGTGGCTTTGGGCTGAAGCCGGCAGTCAACACCCACTTTCACTAGAGATCTACTTGTTCTTGTCCCAGAACTATCATTTCTATGGTTTACAGTGGAGCATTTGCACATGCATATAGCAAAAGTCCAGCATTGGGAGCGCTTCTCCATGGGAAGTTAACAGCATTCCTTTCAAATAGATATGTATGTACTTTTGATTGCTCCTTGGTAGTTGGAAAGATAAAAAACACATGAAAAAGCTATCCCATCTCCTGTTTTCCTATGAAATCATGATGAATAGCGATTTGTCAACTGAGAGTGAGTCTACCAATGCAAGAGCCAGGATGGGTGTTTGGGAAGATGCCTGCAATAAGCAGTTTCACCTCCATAGCCCTTCCAGCTATGTGACGAAGTAGAGGCAGCTTTCATGTCTCTTTCAGAGATGGAGTCTGATGCAGAGGTCAATGGGCTGATTTAACACCAAGACAGAGGCCAGCAGTTCTCAGTCTCTCTGCCTCTTAAACCATCAACCTAAAACAAGAAGAAAAAGCTCTGAATATTAAAGACTCGGTCTTTTTGGTATAGCATATTTGGGCATCATATCAGCGTCATTCTGGAACCAAGAAATAGTCCACATTTTGACCTTGAATTAGGACTTTTCGGGGACATGGGAACACATGTCACAAAATTTAAGTATATTCTTAAGGAAGCCCTTGAACAATGCACCAGTTCGGAATGACTGCAGTGCCCAACAGTCCTCCCTTCTGCCCAAAACCAGTGTTCACAGTTAGCAACCTTACATCCCTCCTCGCAAAAGAACCCTGGTGAGGGCAGAGGCTTGAGCGCTGAACCAGGACTGCCCTCACCATGGATGTGCTGGTGGGCTTCCTTAGGTGGTTTGACCTGTGTCAACCATCTTCCTCCCAGGTGACATTTGGGCACAGCTCGGGAACCGTATTTTCTCAAGACTGTTTGGATATGTCTTCTCTGCTTGGCAGAAAACGAGAAGAAAGAGTTTAGTCATGACATTTTGGACTTGTCTTTGCTTATTAGTGCAGAAGCCCTCACAGTCTCCTCGTCTGGCCCAGGTAGCACCCTGTCTGTATTTCACTGCTGGCCTGTGGGCTCCCACTCTCTCCCATTGATTACACAGACAGCGCCCACATCCAACAGTAAGAGCACAATCCCCGGTGTGGTTTGTTTGTTTCGTTTTTTTAAACACACTAGGAAAGAACTGGGAATAGTGTGCAATAGCAACATTCTACACCCAATCAAAAAAAAAAAAAGAATAATTGGTAAGTATATATTTTACTAACGCTGTTTTTGTGACTTTACTTTTTTNGGTGATACCAGAATATCTTTCTGTGTATACAATGAAAACCTTCTACCTAAAAAAAAATAGATTTCTTAGATCACCAATTAGCATGATCATAATTTTTGTTCAAGTAATCATTTCTCTTTACTGCTGCAACAAAATAAGCACATTTTGAACTAAAGGTGAAAAAATATCTCCCTTTAATGCTTATTCTCTACCAGCCTAACTATAAAGAGGCAGAATTAAGACTTCAAGTCTTGGATTATCAACAATGCTTGGTATTTATGGAACCATTTAATGTCTTTAATTCAGTAGTAAGGCTGTGTGTTAAATACTATGATAAATCCTTTGCTGATGTAAATTTTCATCACTTCATTAATTCCATGTTAAAAAAGGATTGGCTGATTTTCACTAAGAAGAATGACTGGCCGTATACTTCACTGCTGGAAAGCTGATAGGTCAATTGTAGGGAATTTGTCATGCCAGATAATAAAATTGGAGAAGTTAGAATGGCAGAGAAAAGCTTTCTGCACCTGTAGTAACACTCCAGTCTGATCTGTAATGTAATTAATTTATCTATTTTTTACATCCTCTGGGAATCAGACAAAAAAGAATCAGTTATTTCAAGCATCAGATCTGAGACTTAAAGAAATAAAACCACAATATTTTAAGGTGGGAGTGGAAAAATCGATCAGGCAAGAAAATGTTTACAGTAATTTTATTCACATTTTCCAGGTCAGGGCAAATCAAAGCATATGGTGGGCTCTGTAGAAACTTTCCCAAATATAAGAGCAAAGGTTCCTATTGGAAAAGCTATTTGGGCCACAGCCACATCCACTTCAGCATCATGGAATCCTGCTGCACAGGAGCCCCACAGCTGCAGGTGGCGGGGCCAAATATCTCAGCCAAATATTTTAGTTTAGGTACAGGCTTTTGAAGTTGTCCCATGTCTCACTGAGGATGTCAAGTCAGAAATTCAGCTTGTGTGTACTTGTCTGTATAAAACCAGAATAAAACCGGGGAAATCTTATTACCGGTGTAGCGTCTAGAAATCTTCATCATTAACCAGAAAAGCATTGGACAAGTTTCCACTACACGGAAAGATAGCAAAAAATTATAAAATAAATCAAATTTATTTGGAAGAACTTACATGGACTAAATCTTTTATTTCCACAGAGGAAAAGGCTTTTTTCATTCCAAAGCACATAGGTTTTCTGTACAGGTTGTTATTCCTGCATCAGTCAAATCAGTGGCAATTTCTTTTTCTAACAGGAACAGGGTGATGCTTTCAAGGAGCCGTACAATGTCAGGGACAGGAAGGGATGAATCAGTGCCACCTGGAAAACAGTAAGTTCTGCAGAATATTCTGGAAGTGATAAATCCTTTTGCACATATAATGAAGGTGCATTTTCAAATATTAACATTCAGTAAGGTGGTGCAAATCAACAACAGCAACCATTATGCTGCTGCTGTCACACATAGTCCCGCCCTGGCATCATGTCTCAAAACCACACAACAAACTACATGAAAACCAGAGATCAGAGGAGCGTTGTTATTAAACGGAAAAGTGGCTTCTCATGTATTGAGGATTAAATAATTCTTCTTAACAAACAAGCAGATATCTTACAAATTCTAAAGCTGTAGGCACTCATTCAGTATGAAGCATTTTCTTTCCTCCTTCCAGAGTAGGAGGCAAGCTCAATGTCATGCAATCATTAAGCCTAATATCTGCTTTGCCCAGATTGTAAATTACTGCATTGGAAGCCACTGGCAGAAGGGTATTTATCTCCAAGGCTATGATTATTATTATCATAGGCTATTTCTTTCCCACATCTGTTACAGATGTCTACTACAAATGTTTAGCTCTCGCTGGGAAGCTCTTGCCTGCAGCTTGAAAAGTTTAAGATCCAGCCTCTGCTGTTCCCAGTGACATGAGGTGCTACACACCCCACGCTCCTTCCAGATCTTCACCCAGAGACGTTCATCCCAACAGCGCCTGGCTGGTTCAAACCTCTGTCAGCCCACAGACCAAACAACCCCACCCAGTCTTCTTTGAATCAAGCCTGTCATTTCTGGATTTGCGCAAACACGTGCGCACACACAAGCGGAGGAATGCCGCCGAGGTTAACATCTCCATCCGCATGCACCCAGCCATCGGAAAGGGCTGACACAAGTTTGCGTCACCGGAGGAAATAAGCGGTGGCTTGGACCACAACAAACGCTTGCAGTCTGGCATCCCGTTGGAGATCTTGTGACTCCGCGCTGTCCTCACCAGACAAGAACACCCTGCTTGTATTCATCTGCCCTGCTCTGTAACGGGGGCCTGAGGCCTCATTCAAAGGCCTGACATCCGCAACACAAGTGCAAAATAAAAGCAAAGGCTGGCTGCTTTCCAAGGATTCATCTCACTGATGTCTCAGCTGTGCCAGTTGGAGTCACTTATGGAGGAAGAACCGCAGAAACTACCACGAGTGCTGCAGGGATCAGGAACGTCACGCATGGCGTAAACGGGATCTGCAGATTCTCGTCAGGACCTGCTTGATCTTTGCGGTGTGGGAGGACACGGTGCGGTTTGCTTCTGCACAGTCTTCCTCTCCCTCAGCCCAGAAGGCAATGCTCAGAGACTGCTAATGCAGGCAGAACAGGCGGGAAAAGGGAGACATTTCTAACAAATTAGATGGAATTGCCATCTTCTGGCAAAATGGGAAAGTTTCTTTTCACCTGTTTTCTCTCCGACCTAGACCAGCTCTTCCCTTCTTAGCCTACTTTCATGGGCAAGGTCAGCACCCCAGGTTTGGGGCCCACCTCAACCTCCACAACCTGCTACAGCTGCAAGGACTAACCTGAAACCACACTAGGCAAGAGGAGATGCTGCGAGCTACAGGCTCAGTCACAAAGCTCTTTCTGGGTATCAGACCCGCGTTACCCCATCCCTGAGAGCTGCCCGCACCCGGGTACGCAGGCATTCTTGGGAGGCCGCACACATCACTGTGACGGGACAACTGCCCCTCCTGACTTCTAGAGCTGGTGCAAGTTCAGACTGAGCCTTTTTTAAAGGAGCAATTGATACAAGCAGAATAATATTATTCTCTGTGTCCTCCCCTAGGACACATTCATGCGTCTTTGCTGGAAGTGCTTCCAGCCTAGATAAGCAGTTTTTTAATTTCCTTACGTCCTGCTCACTGCAGCATTAACACACTCCAAGTAGCCAAGTAGCCCAAAGGGACAGACAAGACACACCTTGGACAACTCTCGCAGTCTTCTTTCATTCCCCCACACACGTACCATGCAGATTTTGGTAGTGCTCATGTGCAGAGAGCATCACCGGGAACCACCAGATAACACAAAACAGGAACACGCTGGTCTTCTGGATGATTTAAAATCTGGTCAGTGCCAGAGATAAAACATATTAGTCAAAAATATGATCTTCTTGGGAGACAGAAGATGAAAAAGAGTTAAAATGCACCATTTAAGTCCAACAGTTGTTACCGAACCCACACGTCTCTCCTTACCTCCCTGCCACTGATTTATGAATCAGAGGCCTCGTCCTCTGGACAGGCGCACACATGTTTCACATTGACACAGGTTTTCTTTCCCACACATCTCTGCTATGTAAGGTGACCGTTTGAACTCAGTAATTCACCGTACAAAGCGAGTATGTTCCCTTAGCTGGTGTCCTATGGAGCTCAGGTTAAGGGCAGGAGAGTGAAAAAGACTCCTGGTTTGGGAGAAGGACACGATGGGGGAAGCCAGCGTGTGAAAAGTCTATCTTTTAACCCATTACAACTTCCCTTGTCTTCATCCACAGTGTACAGCGTTCACATGATTTAAATGTAGCAAAATAGCTCATTAGCTCATGCAAACCCAGCTAAGCATGTCTAACTCTGGTAGGTCCCCAAGTCAACCCAAGCTTGGAGATGCAACCACAGCAGCTTTTCCTTACCAGAGATACCTGGAGGGCTTCCAGCTCTCGCACAACATTTCACTGTGTCACAAACCCTCAGAGGGCTCAGATCAACCAGGAGGGAGAGGCTGAGGCAAAGCAGATTTCCCTTGGCCTTACCCTCCACTTGGACCCCTCTGAGGACATCTCCTCTCCCCATCATCCGCCCAACATCAGGAGGTCCCACACGTGGGACACGAGCAGCTTGCGATAAGCAAATGAGGCTGCTTTGCTCTTCCCTTCAACAGCACACATTTTGGTACGAAAGAGGTGAGAACTTATCACTGAGGTGCAATACAGCCTTGTAGGTAAAGCACAGGGTCCTGGCATCTGAGCCCCTGTTGCTCCCTGCTCCGTATTTCCACGTCCAAGCCCCATCTGTTCTCCATCCATGTAAAGCATTCGTACTCATACAAGAGGCTAAAGGACATTCACAACTCACACATAACATTCTCCTTTCCTTCTCCCCAGAGAAACCAGTAAAAAACTGGCAAATTTGCACCAACTTCAGACTTGCCCTTGGACATCACTAACATTGGGCATTGGGAATAAGCCTGTTTGTGGCAAGCAAAGAAACCGAGAGGAGGAAGCAGCAAAAAATAATTGGTGGGTGGATGTCTTTAAGGAAACAAATACATGGTTAAAAGTAATTCCACGGTGAAGAAATAAGTTTTTCCAGGAACTTTAGGGGACATGATAAATACATGATAAACCACGAAAAGACAAGGAAGAAAAAGAAAAAAAAAAAAGAAAAAGGAAAAAAACCCCAACATACGTGTGCATTTATTTCTGCAGTTCTTTGTTAAAACCCCTAATGTAAGAAGGGTGCCCAGTCTCTCAGTGAACTTTGGGTTTTTTGGTAATATTTCACAAATCAACATCCGTCACCCCAAACTGTGATGGAAATTAACAAAATTCTTGAAGATGCTCAGTGCTTTTGGCTCTCACTGGCAATCCTCTGCAACTGCCTGAAAAGCAGGTCCACAGTCAGTAGCCACCCGCCATGGATGGAAAAAATCCACGCCAACTATTACTAGAATGCAGTAACTTTATTTCCAAGGGATTTTGAGATGCATCCAGAGTGAGGGAGACCTGACTGATTTATTGTATTCCACTTTTGGCAGGAAGAAGTGGGGAAAAGGGGTTAGGCTGAAACTGCCAAGTAGCAAAAGAAAATTATAAACTTGCCATGCAGAGGCTGGACACACTGGGTCACTCACTACGGGACATGTGGGGAAACAATTTGTGTCCCTTCCTCACCACTTCACAACGCCAAAAACCTCAACTGATGGAAATTATCGTTGCCCCTTTGCTTCAGTGGCATTGTGCCAGTTTGCAGCAGCTGAGGTTGTGACACAACAGTTTTCATTCCCTGTGAATGTCAGCAAAGTTATGCACAAATTCAATAAAATGCATTTGAAAATTAAGTGATTTTGAACCACGTCCTATTTTAGGAATTTATTTTAAAGCTCCACAGAAAAATTGGAGGTCTAGCATCCTGCTGGGCTAACACTGTTGATGGCACTGCTATTTACACGAACCTGTAAAAAAGGCTTTTAAATCTTTTCCTCTCCTGACCTTGCGCTTAAGGTATTACAAGGGTGGGTGATAAACAAGCAAATAAATTCTTACGGCCAACAAGCCGGGGGTCATCACTGCCACGCTGCTTCTGAGCTTGAGTATTATCTCAGGCAATCAAAACTTTAAAGGCAAGAAGTCAGCTGCAGCAAAACCACCGCTGTGAAAGCCGCGTGTGTCCTTGCGTCCATATGGCTCAGCCTGCCAAAGGGAAATGCCTGTAGCCACTGACACCAGCCCACGAGGGGCCAATTCTACCAGCACAGCGCTGAATTAGCAGCAAAGAAACGTGTCCCGCTCAGCTCAGTACTGTTACACTGTGAGCCAGTGTGTGCCCAGTTGGCCAAAAAGGCCAACAGCATCCTGGCTTGTATCAGGAATAGTGTGGCCAGCAGGACCAGGGCAGTGATCGTCCCCTTGTACTCAGCACTGGTGAGGCCCCACCTTGAATATTGTGTTCAGTTTTGGGCCCCTCACTACAGGAAAGACATCGAGGTGCTGGAGAGAGTGCAGAGAACGGCAAATCTAGCTGGACCTTGCCACTAAATCATGATCAGCAATTCAGCAACAATGACCTTATGTCATTTCTTTAACCACCTGCAAGTGAACACACTCTCCTAAATACCCACAATTTTGAATCCTTCCACTAGAAGCAAAGCTGGCAGTAAATATAGCAAACGTCCTGGGACAGTCACAGGTTAGGACACAGGCACCGGCCAAAGGCCACAAATTGTCCTTCTGCTGCTGCCCCACCAGTCCGGTCTGGTCCTGCAGCCTCGCAGCACCAGGGGAATTCCCCTTTTAGAGACGAAGTTACTGGGAGGTCCAGAGAGGCTTAGTGCAATAGGCAAAGTAACATTGAAAAGTCCAAGAGAAATAAAACCTGAGAGTCCTGCCTTCCCACTGTCAACACAAAAGGCATTTCTGTTGTAAAGACTCTCCATGTATAGCTCTTCGACATCCTCATATGCCTGCAAAGCAATCCTCAAAAAAACAATAAAGAACAATACACAACATTGACCATCAGTTGTTTTCATGTGTTAGGAGCATCAACGGTCTTTCCCTAATCTAGGAAAGGGTGGTAAGCCCTGGCTTTCTGTCTATGCACTAACCTGAAGCAAATGTGCGTGTATATATAAATATACATACATCTAAATACACACACCCCCCTACACACACACACATACTACTTATGCAGAAGGAAACATCTAATACTTTGTCCTACCAAGCATCCACAGCGCCTTTTATTACAGCACTGCAAGTTTCCTAGTGTTTTACGTCCTCAGATCCTGAAGGGAACTATTAAAGAGCCGACATGTGAGCCAGCATCCATTTGTGGATGAAGAATGCAAACGGCCGGCAGGGTCACGGCGGGGGGCAGCAGGTCCTGAACGACCGGAGGCAGCTCAAAACACTGCTGCCGGGATGTTAATCCCATCTCAGCCCGCAGTAAAAGCTCCCTGTGTCATTTTGCAATGCTGCAAATGTTCTCCCTCCTTAAAGCAGCAGTTTCATCTACTCTCTGTTTTCTTGTACTGCATTTAATAGCAGGGCCAAGCCCCCTTCTCCAAAATCTCTCAGACACAGCCACAATACTTGCCAGATGTCTGGGGGAACCACTGAATTTATACAGTGAATACAAAGAAAAAGTTCTGTCTTTTTAAAATAATATTTAGTTTCCTCAGAACTTCTTTCCCCCCACAAGGAACAACAGTCAGACACGTTATATCTCAGCTGGGCAAAACCCATGCAGCTGGAACAAAACATCTGCGCATGTGCGTTTTCTGTGCAGAACCACAACACTGAGGGGCAGCAAGATGCAGGATCTGGGGGTCTGAAGGGGCTGCTCAATCCTGGGATTTGCATTTGCAGTTACGTACGATCGCCTCCGCTCCGGAGTCTGAATCCTCAGCCAGCAGATGCTTATTCAACTCATGGCAAGATCTTGGCAGGCAGTCTGACATTTTCAGAAGATAACTGCAGTTAATAGCACAGATCTACTTAATCACTTCAGTCAGGACAGAATGACCCAGTGTCATCTTCTGATCTGATTTATGAAATGGTGGCGTTGAACGGGATAAAGAAACTGGCTGCTGCAGCGTTGCTGACATGATGTTCCTGCAGTGCCTGAACACATGGTTTTGGGGAGAGGCAGAAGGAGAGCAAATGAAGGTGCAGAGACAGGGGTCACATCTTCCTCAAGGACCCCAGCCTGGCATATTATCATCCCAAGAAACAACACTTGGAATGCTTTTGTTCCACAAGACAAAACTTGGCCTTGGGAACTCGCTTAATCCCTCTAAGGGAGAGGCTGGAGGCAAAAATATGTAAGTAAAAGGGGAGATGCAGTCATTATTTCCAGTCCCTCCTTCCTTTTAATTCTCCTCAGCTACTGTCCCCTCTCTCCACCACCCCGTGGACAGTTGGCTTCTTACTGTGGCCCCTCCATGGTCACCTTTAGGCCTGCTCCTTCCAAGAAGTCACCTCATCATAGGCGCTGAGATCCTCCTCCCATGGGACGCATAGGTCCGATTCCCAAATATCTGCTAAACCCACGCTCTGCAGCCTGTAAGGTATGAACCAGCCACTGATGGGCTTCAAGGAACTGGAAACGGGTCTGTGAAAAGCTCCGAAGAAAAACAAACAAACAAAAAAAGGACTTTTCACTTATCAACAGGTATTTGACAATGTCTATGGAGAATGCTGGTGACTGGTCAATTGTCGGACAAAGCTCATGATTAATTTTTTTCTCGTTGTTTCTCAGTTAAGAAGTTTGTAATTACAGCTTTGCACAAGGTTACAGTTCTGGTGATTTCACTCGTGCAAAACAAGCTGGTCTGCAGATTTTTCTCACAAAAGCTCAATGGTCCAATCACTTAATATCACTGGTACACTGACTCCAGTCCCTGCTGCTTCCAAAGTAGAAAAAAGAAGAAAATGGAAAATGTCAGGATATAGTTGTGCCAGAGTTCCGTGACCACCTTGGTCTTAAAGACACCTTACAACTCAGATGTCCATGCCATGAACACACACAACGTACCTGTGCTGGTTCAAGTGTGGCCCTTCAGAAAAAGGCAACAAAAAAATCCCCAGCACTGATCAGACACAACTTGAATTATCTAAGAAATAAACTGGGCCATCAAGGTTCTCCCTGTTGTCACAAGCAGAGAGATGCCTTCAGAAAGACAAAAATCTCGTTTGTCTCACGATGTCAGGACAGGATGAATCAAGAAGACACACCTGTCTCTTTTCACTAGTGAGAGAGCTTAGATGGGACTCCTGCTTTGGCATCGCTCAAGGTAGGTCTGACTAGCCCAAGACAAAAAGATCTCCAGAAATAAAGCTGCCTGGGGCAGCCCGTTAGCCTATGGTTCTTTTATCTTCATCTCTTTAACAACTAATTCCTTCCAGCATCTATCACAGGGTACCAACGTGTGGATCCCTGGCTGTCCAAGCACACAAGGGATACAGAACACGCTCCAGCCTCGGCCAGGCCGCCTCCTCCCGTCCCACCGCTCTGCTGCCCACCAAGCCCAGGGAACAAGTTCCATTAATTTCAACAGATGCTGCATCAGCCCTTTTGTCTGCAAGAGCCAAGCAGTGAGACACAAGGACCAGGAACGCATCCCATCCTTCCAGTGCATGGTTTTGCAGAGCATTACCTCAAACACGGCCAAAAAAACCCAACACAAACCAAAACCAAGCAAACAAACAAAAAAACCAATGCCCCCATTAAAAAAAAACAAAACAACAACAAAAACCAAAACAAACCAACCAACCAAACAAACAAAAAAACCACCAAAAAAAAAACCAAACAACAAAAACCAAAACCACAAACCACAACAAAATGAAAACATCACAACCATGATAATTCTTACTGGATTTTTCTGAAAGATTTAACGTATTAATTCTAACTACAGTTACGAATTCAAAGACCACAATCACCAGGTTATCTAAATGAAGTGCTGAATAATGAGGGTCATGTCATGTCAACCACTGACTATCAGTGAAACGAAAGGCAGAGGGGGAAAATGGTTTTCATCCCAATCAAAGTAACAGCCTAAAAATGGGAACGACCTTCCTGTGTTCTTGTTGCTGAATCTTCGGGTTTTGTATCATGGAAAACCACGTGGCAAGGTCCCTGCACAAGACGCCAGGCATTTCCAGGCAAACCATACAGACCGCAGTATCATTAATTTAATCTTCCACTACTCGACTCTTCTCCTGACTGAAAAATCAATGCTAATAAGGAGCTCTGGGAAAAGGCTGCGTTGATGCCTCATCTTGTACGGACTAATTTTAACCTGCTACCAAATGACTAAGTGGCTTTAAAGAACCTATAAACCCAACACAGAGATTTTTAAATGTCTCTTTCCCAAACGGTGCTCTCCGCTGATGAAGACATCTAAATGCATGAGGACGGGTTGATGCGCTACCTCAGCCTCCCTGTCAGGAACGCTGGGGACGGAGGCCAAAGTCTCGTACTTACAACCGCATCGCTTGCGCGCAGGAAAGCACCAGGCAGCGCATCCGACAGAGCAATTTCGGGTAGTCAGAGGCGCTAATCGGATCTGAGCCAGCTGTAGCTGGAGGAGAAGAGCCTGGTGCTGTTTGCTCGTTCGGATAAATTGCCTGCTAGAGGAATAAGCCAAGCCTGAAGAACAAGGGTGATTTTAAGCAATGGTTAAGATGGGATAAAGCACAACACCCCGAATAGTCTCAGCTTCACTCTCGAGCATCCCCTCCAGCGCTGAGCTAGGGGTCTGCCTTTATCTTTGAGGGTTTTGGGGAGGCACCCCAAGAGGTCATGAGGCATCTGGGAGATCTTTCCTCACCTCAGGGAGCTGCGAGACTCAACTTCTCTGAGTCATGAAGCTTTTTCCCGCTTTCTGGCAAACATCCCATTGAAATTTGCTACTTGGCCATGTTGCCCGTACATTAAACCACGCCACAATGTTGTTTCACTCGGGGACCACTAAGTCATGCCCAGAGAAAACAGCTAGGTGAGTTAGGATATTGCCTTTTTTAAGAAACTTCGTTTTATAATAGTTGGTTCTTCCACTTCATTCGTCCGAACCATTCCATGTTGCATCCCACTGTGCTACCACTAATCATTTTGATCTGACCACTAGAGCAGCAGCTCTCCTATTTCTTATTTCTTTCTATAGCTCCTAGCACTATGAGGACTCAATTTTTAAATCAAATGTCTTGAGGTACCTTGATTTGTACTTAAACACAAATAAACACACTAATATTGTTAGTAGTTTTTTAGAAAGATGCTTTGCTTTCTGAAGATCCAACATTGGAAAATGCTTCTGAATTTTTCTAGCAAATGCAAGGCTTCCTCCACAGTGAACAGACGATTTACTGAATATTCGCTGAACTTTCAAAGTCAGATTAAATTTGTTTCCCCTCTATTCAGCAGCTCTGGCCATGGAGGAAGACATGGGAAAGGATGGATCCAAGATTAAATATTCACTCAGCCTGAGAAGGCGCTGCCTCCCTCTTGCAAGAGAGCCCCTCAACTGCCAATTTCACAACTCCCTCCTGAACACAATTAATATATTTATAATAACACCTGCTATTAATACAAATGATGAAAGAGAGAGCCAGGCTGTGGAATACAGCAGAGCATTTATCTCGGCTAAGCATCATTGTCCTATCAGCGTGACAGGAGTGAGAAGGATACCAAACTCCTCTACATCAAACAAGCTTTTAACACTGAGATCCATCCTGAGAACATCATGACAGATCGTTTATCAGTGAGATCTCATCCATCACCACCACCAAACAGGGAGTCTGTGATGAGCTTATCATCCCGCCAGAACCCTGTTTCATTTCCCCAGTGCTTTGCTCTCACCCAAGTAACCCCGTGCCTGGCAGAGACCCGTCCGGACCCCACAAGGCGAATCCCCAGGGGACCGAGGTGCCCCTGAAAAGCTCCGTGCTCTAAGGAGTTGCCAGCTACTGTTTTTGTCCTGCAGATGAGCCACCATCACTTCACACCTCCACCCTTCAACGAGGCTTCTCTCTCATACCTATTACGCACGGTCACAGCCTATGGCTCTCAGGGAAAAGAGACATCGCCATGGGCTTTTTTGGTACCATATATCAGCACTAATGTGATGTTTGGCTACTGAGTTACTGAAAAAGCATCTGCTGGATGCACACGTGCAGGTAAATCCCACATCCCCAGGCACACAGGACAGGCCCATCCTGCTGTGCATCTCCACAACACCGACCTCCACCCCTGACAGCATCACCTCTGTGCCAAACGTGGCTACAAAGCCCACCAAGGCCACACCTGCCCCCATGCGGTGTGACTTACCTGCCCCAGACGGCTCAAGCTCCCCACCGCGCTGTGCCCAGGCTCTCCAAAACCCCACATCCTGAATACCATAGAATCATAGAACAGCTTGGGTTGGAAAGGAGTTTCAAAGCTCATCCAGTCCAACCCCTGCAATGAGCAGGGACATCTTCACCAGATCAGGTTGCTCAGAGCCCCATCCAGCCTGGCCTGGGATGTCCCCAGGGATGGGGCATCCACCACCTCNTATCAAAAGGCCGCAATAAGGTCTCTCCAGAGCCTTCTCTTCTCCAGGCAGAACAACCCCAGCCCTCTCAGCCTGCCCTCACAGCAGAGGTGCTCCATCCCTCTGATATCTGTCTCTGAGACTGAGCCACCACCGATCCCCTGCTCTGCTCCCCGCGGGGCGATACTTGCAGCTGTGTCCTCAAGACCTGCCCCGAGCAGCTGAAAAGGAGAGGGAAGGCGATGGGGAAGGGGCTGGTCCAGCCGAGGTCTTGGATCCCCCACCTGAGGCGGCTCTGAGCCAGCAGCACATTGCAGATCCTGCCAGCAGGGGCCCGCTCTGCACTGTAGGGTTCGAGATTGGCATCAACACGGAGCTATCAGGGTGGAAAACGATCCCAAAATGTGCTGTCAGTGCCTGTGGTTGTGCTTTTTTTGCTCCTGCTACAGTAAGTTACACGAAACAGAAAAAACTATATATAGGAAAACTTCGTTGCTTTCCAGTAATTTCCCATTACCATTCTTTATTTGGTCATTCTACAGATCATTGCACTCACCCATCCTTAGATCATCCTTGCAGTAGGAAAATGGGATGAAGCTGAAAGATAACAAAACCTTGGCAAGACTCCAGCCACGATCAGACATTTTGATGAATAACGAGCACGACCAGAGTTACAGCAGTAAATATTTAAAGCTGTTTTTGAAAAGAAGTCTCAGGAAAGATGTAAACTCTCGTGATGTGAGGCATTAGCTAACCTCTAATTACAGAGGGAAGGGGAGGAATGGAAACTTTTCTGAGATAAGGGGCAACCTTACTGCTTGTTGCAGGGTTTCTTGGAACACCCTCGGTCCGCCCCGTTCTGGTCATTGTCAGAGCCCTGGGCTAGAAGACTCACAGGTCTGAGTGAGCTTAACAGCTCCTAAATTCCTAGAAAGGCAATTGTAACTTGCGTTTTGCTTGCTACAAACGTTTGAGTTTCTACACAAATTATAGACATATATTATTACATAAAATCAGATGTTTGGTTACGGGCAAACCATTACCATAGCTACCTTTTTCTTTTTCTTTTCTTCCCCCACTAGGAGCTGCAATTAATAGTTTGTCTATTACGAACATCTGTCTTTTATTTATATAATATAAACATTTCATATGTATATCTATACACACACACAAATTAGATGCCACAAACTATTTGGTAAAGCGCTTTTCTAGCATATGAGAAAGCTAGAACAAGAAAACATCTTCCCACCACAGGAGACACAAGCTCAAACACCTTTACAGATAAACTCTATAAAGAAAACAAGTAAAGATCATAGTACTTACTGATTTACAATATGATCTATTCAATTCACTGAAAAATTCAATTATTATATACAGCTTCCTTTCCTCCATAAAATGTTGGATTCATTCACTGTTTTATTCTAAATGAGGGGGAAACTTATTTTCACCACCCATTTTGTAATGGTTACAGCATTTGTTCTCCAACCTCGACTGGGTCCTTTAACACAAATATGTCACGACATATGTAGCCATACGTAGCCATACGTACCCAGGTTACCGTCCTTCTCCTTTCAGTCCGCCAAGGCAGGAATGCGTGGAGTGGCTCGTTGTGGAAGCGGCTGGGTTTGGGCAAGTCTTTTACAATGTAGGGCTAAAAGATGCTGCTTATGGTCAGGAAGGTTAATGGGGTCCTCAGGTCCACAGTCTCAACACGAGAATGTTCCACCTCTTGCCCAAATGCGTTTGCTTTTGCTGTAACACATTACAGGATTCAATGGCCAACCTCAAACTACTGTCCCCAACATCTGGGCATCTTCTGGATGTTGCAGGCTCTAGCTCACCAGTGCCTTGGAGAAGGTGTAAGATGAGGAATGCCACAGGAAAGCGGCACACGGCAGGGTCCTGAACAGATGTGCTGGGGCAGTAGGTGCTGGTCCAGTGACACATGGCAGCGTTTTGTGCCAGCAAGAGCCACCTACGCGCTGCAGGCTGTGCCAGGTTTACCCAACAGCTGGTGTCTCACCGAGGGTAAATCTGTTCTTTCCGCGAGGAGGAGGGACAGAAATCCCTCGGCCACCCAGGTCAGCTTGTGTGCAGCTGAGCCCCAGCAGAGACGTCCCATCTCTGTCTGCGCTGCGCCTGAGCTGGGGGAGAACAGAGGCAACAGGTTTCTGTGGGATCTGCCAAGCCCAAGGAGTCAGTCAAAGCAGGGAAAGCACAAGCACCCCAAGGCAGAGCAGTCAGTGCCACCACCACCAGCCGAGGGGATGCAATGGCAGCACCAGCAAATGTCAATGATGCCACCATGAAGTGCCACAGCCCATAAAGCGGTGGTGTCAGCCAGCGGGGGCTGCGCACATCCCCTCATGGGCCGGCGAGCGGGGAGCGCTGGTCTGTGCTCGGTACAGACCACGCAGTGCGATCTGCAATCCTTGCAGTGACGGCACTAGAACTGAGCCCACCGAACACGCCAGCAGTGGCTGCACGCAGGTGTCAAAGAAGTGGGAGGAGGTTGATTCCTGTAGGTCCTGGCAACTTTAGAAACACCAACCCTGGGCAGTCTGTTTGCCATTGCTGTTCACTGTGTGAACCCCCGTGCAAAAAATTCAAATCAGTTTTGTGCATTTTCCTACAATGATCAGCAGTGCTGACAGACACGGAGAGGATGGGAAGCAGCGTTTGGTCCGAGTCCTGGGAAGTGATAATCTTCCAGTCATGCTGCTAAGGTTACCAGAGAAAAGAGAAACCAGAGGAGCATTGATGCTCTTTGTCTGCTGAGGAACAGGCATTTTTGGCAATGGGCTGTTGATTAGAAGATGCAACAGGACTGCTGAGTGGCTGAATCGCTCCTCAAGAAGAAAGAGAAGATTCTGCCCTCTGGATGCAGCTCTATGAGCATCCCCAGAAACTTCTGCAACACAAGTTTGTCTGCTTTCCCCATTTACAGCCCACCCCATGCTTGTCAGCGTACGCGTTCTCTTTGCACAAAAACCAGCCTTTAAAGGGTGCCTGAAATCTCATCGGCGACTCAGTCACACAGACATCGTTTGGGCTGCAGGGGTCACGTATCGCTTGTTTTATCAAAGCGTCAGCTGCACCTGAAGCGGCGCTAAATGCACCCGCTACCCACGGCCACTCCTCTGGCAGGGCCCCAAAAACCAGGCCTGCTCCATCTCCAACGCCTTTGTGGAGAGGAAGCGGTGCAGACTGACCAAATTCCGATCCCCTTACACAGCCCCTCCGAGACGCTCCCGGGCGGCTCCACGCAGCCCTCGGCCGCTTGCTCAGACCCGAAAAGGCGGCGAGGATTCGGAGCCAAACTCGTCCTCTGCGAGAGGAGCTCAGCATGGGATATTCCCAACCTCAGGCTAATCAGACCTCAGAAACTTCTCTGCATTGGATGTAGTCTCAAGTTGTTAATGACATTACTTTGGGAAAGAATTAAAGAATTCAGCCAAAGTCCCAGGCTGCGGGGGGGAGATGCAGCAGACTGAAGAAATCACTGCAGTGCACATTATCAGCTCCTCCCTTACCTGCAACAGAGGTTTTATTGTGAGCTTATAGCATTTGCAGTGGTGATACAGTAGGCTATTTAAAAGATATATAACATACACACAGAGCACTCTTCATAGCAATAGCTGTAAATGCTGATCTAGGCTCCGACCACAGAAATTTCCCATGGTCCGATCTCAACTCCTCCAGACTCCAGGAGAAATCTCTCCCCAGTGCAGAGGGGGTGGGCTTGGTCTCCCATCGGATTTGTCTTTTAAGGGTATCCTCAGATGAGCCATCTCTGTGCTGGGGAGCGGTTTGGGGCTGCAGGGACCAGACCTGAAGAGTAAATTTGAGTCCAGAGCGTGGGAAGGGGCCGCGGGTTTGCCGAGCGCGGAGCAGCCGTTCGGCTGGGTGAAAGCAGCGGGTGCCACCCCTGCAAACAGCATCATCCCCAAAGCCTCGCTGGTGGGTGACAGCTGTCCCTGCTGGAGGGGACGGGGGACAGACACTGAAGATGACGGTGCCTTGTGAGGCTGAAGGCGACTGATTGAAACCCCGCTGCTCTGCTTCCCGTGTCACGAAGACCCAGGCAGTGTCTCCCATGACCAAACCCACCCTGTAAAAACTAATTAAAACATCTAATTAGCTTTTGATTAACAGCATATTTCAAGATTCTTTAGAGACTTGCAGATCAGCCGGGGCACAACTTTGGGGTCTGGGGCCATTCGGTTTTTTCCAACGAGTTCCCTCCTTGAGAGCGGACACGCAATTACGCCGCGGTATCAACTGCTCCTCATTTGCAAAGCCGGAGCATGAAGCAAGTTGTGTTAATGCGTCAAAATGAGGGGAGAAATAAAGAGAGCAATGGATCACCGAGTCTTTGAAGGGAAAAGTAATATTGCAGTAATTTATAGAAGGGAGAGTTTGTGGGTGGGACGGTCGCTCTCAAAGAACGGTGGCATTTCGCCAGTAAGCACGGTTGGTTTGAGAAGAGCATCACTGCCACCTTCAGGACAGCCGGCTGCTCTCCCCGGCCATGAGCAGCTGTCCCCGGGGCATTTTTCGCTTCATGCAATACAAAAGAAAGGGCTTTCTGCAACTCCGGCCAAAGTTACATTTTTAGTTATTACTGATGTTTTGTGGATGATCGTTTGGTGCGACGCTTCTGAAGTTTGACACTTCAAACGGCCTACGCAGGAATATTTCGTAAGTACAATTTCCAGCGCAAACTTCTGTTTAAGATGGAAAAGAATTGTTGGTCGGTCTGGCCCATCTCAGTGCTGCAACATTTCCTAACAGACACCTCTCACCCTTTATTCAGTCTGGCTTAAATGTCTCCAAGGAGCCACTCTCTTCCACTTCTCTGGCAAGATATTTATGTTAGCGTAAGAGACGTGTTAGGAAACTCCTCGTGACATCAACTTTCCTTCCCATGGCATTAAATCCTCATTCTTCTAGCCAGAACACTGTCAATCAGCTGGTAAACGCAGAAAGCACCTCCAGCCTGGGTCTCTACATGGCATTTCACTCTCAGGCACTACAAACCATTTCAAAGCAGCCCAGTGCTGAACGTGGAGTGTATCATCCTAAAAACAACACTAAGGATGCTAAAGATGCTAAAAGCAATTGCTTAAAAGCTAGGAAGTAGCCCAGTTAAGACTTCCACATGACTTGAGCTCAAGTTTTTCAGCAAATGCACTTCTACACTGCTTTTAATTACAGCAGTGCTGATCAGGGCTCACACAGCTGGTTATGAGGCCATCAGGTTCATACTGCAACACCTCCCTCCACCCTGCAATCGGACGCGTGTCTCGTGCCCTTTCACGTGATGTGTTTCCAGCCCCGTGGGATGAGCTGGATGTTTGCACACAGTCCTTTCCCAAGCCTGGAGGCCAGTCCCGTCATTTGGCCAACGTTTGAGCCTCGCTTTGACACAACGGGCACGTGTGAAATCACACAACGCGGGAAGATGAGGAGCCAGGATAAAAAAAGCAGCTCCGTTTCTTTCTTGCATTCGTAGAAGAAAAAGGAGGGCGCAGATCAGGCCAGTGCACACTCCTGACCGGCCAGCTCTGACTGGGGTCTTAGACTCCCATGACTATAGAGGCCACGTTTTCTCTCTGTATCAGTCAGGTCATGGTGTACACGGTCACCAGCAAGGGACAAAGCCATAGAGGATACATAGATGTCACCTTCAGCAGGAGCTCTTCATGCTTCTGTAGATGGGGACGTCAGCGATACGGGCTGGATGGCGAGGAAGGGGAGAACACGCAGAGAGATGCCTCTGAAGACCTTGGGATCAAAAGGGGTTTGCCATCACTAACGAGCCAGGAGAGGGCACAGCTCTCCAATGTCCCACTTCATCATGGCCCCCAGCTGCTTTTAACTCCTCACTTCATTTATCAGGCACCCCCGAGCCAGAGGCGTCAAACTCATTTTCACCAGGGGCCACATCAGCCCTGCATTTATACAGCCCTAAAATTACACTCGGCCCTTTGAAGGCAACCGCGAGGCTGATGCGCGCCCCCTGTGAAAATGAGTTTGACGCCCCTGCTCCGAGCCCTGCAGCAATGTTTTGTCTTCTGGATGACGCTCAGTGCGAGCAGAGAACGCGGGTCCCCAGGGTTGCAGGCAGCTGTAGTTCAGGCTGCTGTGGAGAAGACGACAAACAGTGAATTTCTCCAGCTCTTGTTGTACAGAGGCTCCAGGGCCATCCTAGGACCCGTCCTCAATCATTCTTAACCACAGCAGCACACAGAGGATAACAAGACAGCACCAGCCTGTTTCTGTATATACTAGATGAATGCTGTTCAAAAGCAAAACAAAGGCTCTTGTGTGAAGCTCTAACTCTGAACCACAAGGATGTGACTGAGCAAAGCAGCCAAGGAAAGGCTGCAAGCAAAGGTGGCCCTGGGAGCTCCCAGACCATCCACACACGAGGGCAACCTCAGTAAGCACGTTCGTAACAACCCAAGCCCGTGTAACTTGCTACCAGCCTACCATGCACTCAAACATTTGCTGGTGAAATATTAATAATTACAGCACTTGGAAAGCTTTACCCTACCACTTGCCTATGTCTTGTAACAACCCCACAGGTAATTTGGTGACTTCACCTCTGCCCCATACAACTCCACAAACACACACTTCACGCCACTATAGCTGGGACAAAAAGGGAGCAGAACATCACTCAGAATCAAGAGATAGGGTCAGATTATATGGGGCTACATCTGCTCACCAGGTACAGCCCCTCTTGTGTTCTAACTTTGACAGAAGCAATAAGCCTGGCCAGGTACCCTCTTATCACAGCAACGAAACAGGGTGAGATCAACCTGAAAGGATCATTGCTACCAAAGACGAGAGAAGCAAAGCTCTGCCCCAGATCTGGGGCACTGAGATGGATGCAATCACCCAGTTTTTAAATACCCCATGTGATAGCAAGTCATTACAAAATTGATACGCAAACTGATAGCAAGAACTTTATCCTGGTATTGCTTTGGTCCTTGTTTCACTGCCCCAGAGGAAGGGCTGATACTGATGATCAGCCATCAGGCATCACACCAGGCTTGGGAAAAGGAGTGAAAACACAGCGTGTTTCAAAAAGATGGACCCAATTTCAAAGCAACGGCGATTTCAAATTGGGCCCATCTTTTTGAACCACCCTGTACTTTGCTTAGCGCAGTAAAAAGACCAAAAGAAAGACCAAGGGCAAACAGCCTGGCAATGCAGGGCTCACCCTCTATTTTGATAAAAGAAGCTGCTTCACAAAGATGCATTTCTCATAATTTTGGAAACCAAGTAACTCCATCTCCACAGCTGGGAAGGGGATCCCCAAGGCACCAGCAGGACTTGTCAGTAGATGTGTCTGCAGCGCCCCGTGAGCATCGCAGCGAGTTTCCACGCAGACGCACTTTTGAAATGCCACGACTACAAACTCACTGCGACTGCATAAACAACTCCTTGTTAATTATTCACATCGGCTTCTGAGGTGTCATTTCAGGGACAGAAAGACAACATGAAGCGTAGAAAACCTGAAGGAGGACGGAAAACCTTCTAGCACAGTTACAGCCTGCAGAGTCACCGCGTCCCCGCTGCAGAGGACAGACTGACATTGGCTTTCATACAATCATTTCGGTTGGAAAGGACCATTGCTCCAGCCATGGTGAAACTCCTAGGAAACAGGGACTGTTTCTGGCAAAGTGAAACCCTGATGTGGTTTATAAGCAGAAGATACAGACAGGAAAGCTTACTTTTTTTTAGGAGAAACATTTCCATAATTTGTGTACTTTTAAGAACCAAATCAGCAGGACAAAACCAGGCTGGTACTAAAGAACCGCAGGAAAAAATTCCAGGGCTTGTGGGGTGGCGCACAGACTATTGGCCCTGTGGCCAAGAGTGGAGCTAAGCAGATACTTTGCAAACATTGACATGCATCACACAAGTCACCATGGACCCATTTCCTCCAGATTCCCCAAATCTGAGGCCCACAAGAAAGCAGCAATAGCACTTACACTCAGAGGCAGCACAGTGAGGAGAAGGCCCTCACCCACTGCAGTTACAGGGTGGTTACCCCAGCTCACAGCAGAGGGAGGATGGCTAATTCCAGCATTTATTTAAACCACCAAGTGCCACCCAGCCCTGTTCCCCAAGACTACAGGCTATCACAGCAGGGCAGTGCCATCCAAAGTGAGCAATTTTCCCTCAAAACTTACAGAAAACCTGTTTGGTGGCCAACACTTAGGGCTGAGCCTGCCAGCTACTCTTCTGTCCACTACCACAGATCGGAAGGGACCTCTGGAGATCACCCAGTCCAACCCGCCTGCTAAAGCAGGTTCACCTACAGCAGGTTACCCAAGATCCCATCCAGGTGGGTTTGAATGTCTCCAGAGAAGGAGACTCCACAACCTCTCTGGGCAGCCTGGTCCGGGGCTCTGGCACCTCGAAGTAAAGAAGTTTCTCCTCATATTCAGATGGAACCTCCTGTGCTTCAGTTTCTGCCTGTTGCCCCTTTTCCTGCCATTGGGCACCACTGAAAGAATAATAGAATAGCGAAAACAGAGAAAAGAAGAAGATTAAAGAGTGGTTTTTGCAAAGTATAAGCCCAAAAGCTTGAGCAGCGAGCAGGCAGCGGCTCCCGCTCAAAGCACGAGCAGCTGATGCACTGGCGGGCCTGTTGTCTTCTCCTGGAAAGCTGCAGAGCGGGGCAGCCCCAGAGCTGCGGGTCGGCCCACTCGAAGGCACACGCCAGCTCTCATCTCCTTCCCAGCTGCGCACACACGGACACTGCACAACACAAGTGCTGGAGGAAAAAAAAAGGAAAGCTCCAATTATCCTCAGACCACAGGAACAAGGATATTTAAAAGCCAAGATGTTGGCAGAACAACGGAAAGGAAGAGTTGTCTAAAAGAGCTGACTGAAGAAATTTTGTGTTGTTTTAGTCAGCAGCCACCAAGGCAGACAAAGAAATCCGCTTTATGGCTCATTCTTCCATAACAGTATCCAGGCTGGATTTACTGTTTCACACGTTTTCTAATGAGATCAGAAATGAACTGTCAAATACCCAAGTTGTGCTTAAAATCTATCGTCTGTAAATTAGGTTTCCTCTAGAAAGCTTTACTTCCAAAAAATAACACTGGAGTATGATTTGCTCCTGCTGTGATTATTGTTCAATAGCTGTACTCACAGTAACAAGGTTGAGATGACACGAATTTTTTCCTAGGGCTGATGAACGCATGAGGACAGTTACCCTTTCAGATACACGCAGAATGGCCGGTTGTACACAGTTGGTAACACTCATACAATTCCGGGAATTTAAAAAAAAAACAAACAAAATCAACTTTAGTCCTTTCTCAGCTGGACTCAACTGTGATGCTGCCAGGACTGCAGAGCAGTACCATGCCTGAGTATTTTATTCCTGCAGACAGTACATGGTTTGCTTTCTCTGTAGCAAGAAATTCCACCGAGCATTCTTAGAGTAAAGAAAAAAAAATGTATTACCCTGCTTAACAGAGAAAGATGCACAGGTACCAGCAATACACACTTAGGCTTCCTTTGAACTCTTCCTCCAGTGTCAAGATTTAAAATTTTGCAGATCTCTTTCCAATAACAACAACAAAAGCAGAATCTTTCCTGATGGTGCAGAAGAAGGTTGTGCTCAAGAAATGCAGCATGGTCACACTGGTATGTTTTATTTAGAGCTAGCGTGCCATGCGAAGTTACAAAATACTTGTCCAGCAAATAAAGCTGAGGTTGTTTGCGCTTGCCTGCAGGTTTCAAATCTCCTTTCCAGGATGCTGACAACTCATTTTAGGCATAATCACAAGAGCACCACACACATGAGGTGCACTCATGTTTGCCCATCGATGCAGAATGTGCTATTTGCCTGAGATGCTCTTTCTAGTAATTCTCAAGTCTCGTTTTTCCGCTATATTCTTCCCCTCCCCGAAAGATTTTCCTTAACACTTAACACTTGCTCTGTTGAAGTGCCAGCCAAACAGGAAACATTGTTTACTACACTAAGATTATTCAGATTGTGCAGAGAGTTCAAAATCTCTAGATCCAAATAAATTAATCTCTTCCTTATCCGGAACTTCATTTCCGATGACTCTACTGAGGTGTCAACACGGGCAGCCAAGATGCAGGTTCTTCAGCAACGTCCACTGGGATCTATGGGTATTGCACAAAGCTCTTCTCCAAAAACCCTGTACAAGTGATATTTCTGGGGACAGGGATGCAGCGCAGAGAGCAAGAACCCTGAAACAAGCCAGGCTTAAATCAGTGGATTAGACTAGTGGTTACTAGTGGTTACTGGTAATGAAACAGCAGAGTTTTCACTATATAAAATGTATAAATTTATTTTTTTCTTTTTTTTTTGTAAAAAATCCAAAGAGCACGAGGACATCTCACTCAAAATACTGGTAAATCAAACCACACTTAGAAAAATGAAAGCTGATTTTATTATCTTATCCACAGCCAATCATTTGACATGAACATGCATACGTAATTTTGCTACGCACACACCACAGTTTAACGTTAGTTATTAAAGGTTAAACATACAACATACACCCTTACAAAAATGAGTCAAAATGCAAACATAACTTTTAAACAAAACAGTTTTTACTCATTTAAAAAAACCTTTGTGTTGGGTACCATTTTGTACAAACACAGTTAATTTAAACAAATCTGCTTTTAATTTCCTCATGGTTGCACATGAAAATAAGCTGCAATAGAAAATGAAGTCATCAAGGGATTTTTAAATAGCAGAAGTAGGCAGTCTTGCCATGCAGAAGAAGCAATATTAAATATTAGTTTTTCAAAAAAAGAAAAAAAAAAAACCACAAGTTTAAAAATATTTAGTTCAAGTCACAAATCTTTCCCCAGTACAGAGAAATCCAAATGCAACGCATAATTAGCTGCCACTTAGGATGGCTGTTCTGAAAAGTAGAAATACTTTCCAGAATTGATAATTTTCATTGATTTGGCACAGAAAAGAAGTCTGAGCTTACTTAAGAACAAGGAAGTGATTAAAAAAAAAAGGTAAACAGGAAGAGAGAAAATAAAAAGCAAGAATGAACGAGATAGTAGTTGCAATCACTAAAAAAAAAAAAATCTGTGCATCTCAGTCATTGCAGAATACTGTCTGTCTACAGCAGGTGCGAATTCCAGGTAATTGTTATTGCAACATGGATTTAATTTGCTTGGAGGTAGTCTCATCATTCAAATGCTTTGTTGTGTACCTAAACACAGAA
This sequence comes from Pampusana beccarii, assembly GCA_013399365.1. Classification (NCBI taxonomy): domain Eukaryota; kingdom Metazoa; phylum Chordata; class Aves; order Columbiformes; family Columbidae; genus Pampusana; species Pampusana beccarii. The sequence goes on from VWYH01006019.1 coordinate 439,176, forward strand.
ATAAAAATCAAGTTGAGAGGAGCACGGATGCTATTTTACTTTGGCTTAACAAAGATGTAATTTCATTGTTTACGGCTCAACACGATCGTACTAGAGTAGAACCCTCAGCCACCGATCATCACCCACTCCCCAGTTACAAGCACACAAATGAGACATTCTGATCAGAAAATGTTACTATCAATCGCAACTAGAACACAACAGCCTTAACCAAGGTTAAAAATAAGCCTCAGCTGGATGTTTGTTTTTATGCTCATAGGCCGATTCATAGTAAACTTGTGTTACCAGTTGTGATAAGTAATTCTTAGTAACTCTGAGGTCTGTGTCCATAGGAAACAACCTCAAATAAAACACAGCTCCACAAATTTTTTTTTCAAAACCTCCAGTGACCAAAACTTCCTAAGATCCCTCAATGAGAACGGATTTAGTCACTTTTCAGCCTAATTTCCTGTTTACTTAAGTAACTGTGCTGCTAAAACTGAAGAGTATACAGATGTGTTTATTCCAGCCCCTTCCCCCTTCAAAATTCTCTAGGACACAGGCACATTTTTAAAATCACTACAGAAAACTTAGTCACCTCTTATTTTAAATGAAAGTACTGTATACCCTTAGTGATGTAATCTTTGTATATGACCATGATTAATTTCCCTTATCTTCCTTCCCTGATTGTAACCTAAAAGCAACGAAGAACTTATTCTATAACGTAAATGTAGCCTATTAAATTAGAACTTTCATTGCTATACACAACTGCAGTGATATTTTAGTTTGAAGAATATACAACGACTTTTTGTTTTGGAAATTAACACCAATATAGATTTCAGCACTTCCTGGTAATTTATACTTTTATACAAGAGGCCTAATTTTTCTAAATCCCTGAAAAGTTATTGCACTTGGGATTCTGCCCATGTGAAAAAGCTGAACATGATTATGATACTTAAATGAATTTCAAATTATAAACAGCTGATTTCCCTCCAAAATCCATAACACCTCCTATTTGCTTTCAAGACACATTATCTCTCTCTTGAGAACACGAGAACTTCCAGCACTCCTCCAGAACCACGGGCTTAGACTGGGACTTATGTCCTCATGACATCACGTTGAATCTGCTTTCGGCACACATGCACGTAGCACCTCACCTCCGCACCTCCTCCTAACAATTCCAAATGTGATTTAAGAAAGATTTCAATATCCTACCCCAACGAGTAATCGAGTGTACGAAATCAGGGCTGTTAAAGTGCGTTCACATGAAATGGGCCGGTGCGGTGAAAGGTCGGCATGATGGCACAGACTGAATTTACGCAACTAACCACAAAATAACGTGCAACGGAGCAAGAACCTGAACGACACTTTCCATGTACTTCACTAACAGTGGCAATCGCAATAAATTAGTCAGAAAATAAAAGCTAATATAGCATTTTTCCCTTTGGAAGCTTGTGTTTTTACTGATCACCATCTCGAAGACTGATCACGTATGGGAGAGGTTCAGAGATGAATAACAAAATGATTTAGGCATGGAAATACTCACATGAAGTCTCAAATTAAGCCTGGATTTATTTTTTTTCTTTAGCTAAAAATCTGAAAAAACTTTGCAAGTAAAGCCAGTTATCACATTGTTTCACTTCTTACCACATCTTAACACCACAAAAAAAGAGGGTAAATGAAATTAAAGCAGTTTCACTAGAGATAAGAAAAACAAAGCATAACTACACACCTTCAGGCAAGACAAAATAAAGCTTCCACACTTCAAAGTGAGCGCATGAATAGCAACAACCAGCTACAGTGAACTGGTACCAAAGCAGTACGGTACCTTTTCAAGCAAGGACAAGAATAAAGCCTTCATCTGCCCGTGACATTCCGGCACCTCTTGCCACTCCTCTGCTGCCGGACACCCTCATGAAGAACAAGCTGCTGACTATGGATAGGGCTTTATGTCCCAAATCAGCAGTTTTTAGGTTTCCACACTCAGAATTACCCATTTTTCTTTACCGCTCGAATTAATGTGGCAACTTCTTGTCCCCTCTATTCTACAGCAAAGACTTTGAGACTCTTGTGTTACGCACCTCCCTATAAATAAATACTTTGTGAAAGAGGAACAATTACTAGCCAGGTACCAAAAAAAACCCCACTATCTGCCTTACATACCTGAAGTTACCTGCGAAACATAAAAATCATACAAAACTGCTCTGATATTCTACTAACAATAAATAAAATCATTAAGCTATGGTCAAACCACACACAGCTGAGGGAATGGCCAATGCAAACCGATCCAGCCAAGATGGCACAAGTCAGCGTAAAAGTGGCAGCTGCTCATTTGCTTATTTGGTTGTTCAGGCAGTCACTGTGATCACAGTTAACTTCTAGGTAGCTTTAAGTATGTATTATATTTTTTTAGTATTTATTATGTATTATGTATTATATTACAATAGTATTTATTATATTTTTTCATCTGTTTTAGCTGCAGGTACAATGCCTGCTCTGTCACACTTACCCCTACAGACTCACTCTTAACCTGCAGGTAGTTAAAATACTCAAAAAGTTATCTTAGAACGAACAACTGCAAGTTTCTGACCCAGCTTTAAAAGCCAGCAGCTTCTTCACGCAATCCTGTCTTAAGACACATTGGAATAACATTCCTCTATTACCTGTAACATTGACTGAATGCTTCGCTGCTGAAGGAAATGCCCTGGACAATTTATGAAAATTCACATCAAAATATTTCAAATAAAAGAATAAGAGTACCTGAGAGCATTTAGAAGGCCTTCTACACTGTTAGGAGGCTGGTCTTTAAGAACTTTGATGCATCCTTTCATCTAGGAGTTAAAAAGATACAGTGTTTTCATGTTAATACAGAAGTGGTTTATATTCAGTTTGTCAGAAAGAAAATAAGTATTTAAAAATTGCAGGACTGTAAGGACATTTTCTTTATACCAGAAAAGAATTCAGATTTCAGTATTACATTTTCTTATGACAGAATGGCTTAGCTGCTTAAAAACCTGCATAACTTCAGGCAATACAACTTTGATGTCAAGCTCTGCTTTATCAAATTAAAAAAAAAGAAGGAACTGTAAGCAAAAAATCTTTGTTTATCATAAATCCATTAAGAACGATTACATTCAGCCAGTGAAATAATGACAAACTGTAGCTAATGCAATGAATAGACTGTTAGACTGAAAACTGGTAAATGATGAACCCAAATTTTAACCAGACAGTGAGGAACAAGCCAGATGCCCTTGTTATTTCCAGCCACTCCGATTTGGATCTTCCAACACAACCACTGTTCACAAGTACTTGAAGACACCACCTGAATTCCATCAAAACAGATTTTTCATGACCTAACAAGGACCATTTATGTGTCTGAAGGCCTAGCTTGTGTTTTTCACTTAAGTAGATGCTTTTCTAACAGCTGCCACTATCCATTTAGCATGCGTTCAAAGCATACATCTGCTGCTAGAACCTGGAGGACAGAAAAGGAGCCTCCACACAATTTAAATACTCAAAACATTATTAAATAACAATAAACTTACATCAATTTTTGAAGTTTTGGCAAAGGCGCCCACCGGATGCACGTGGTCATAGAGTATGATGACACCCACCATTACCCTCAGACAGAATGATACTGTTTCCTCATTTGTAAACCTGCTTCTATATTCACTGTAATTTAGAAACACAGATTATTATGTCAAGACACAAGAGTACATAGGTAGTAACAGCCAAAATAAGATTGAAGAGAAAAATTCTACTATAAATCCTCAGAGAAAAACAAAACAAGACAAAACAGATGCAAAAACCCCACCCCACGCAACCCCCCAAAAAACAAATACCCATCAACTCTGCAACAATTTGAGAGTTTTCCTTTTTCCTTCATACAACCTGCCTACAAGTCTGACCGCTGCTTAGAAAGTGTTATCTGGAGATTAACAAAGATTCTCAAAAGGGCAGCCTGCTGCTACAACACGTCAGTGGTTTTGTTTGTTTGCTTGTGGGTTTTTTTTGTTTTAAGAATAAAATAGGAAAATAACGCATACTAACTTTGCTTTCCATGCTTCCTACTCTTTTCCTCTCCACCCTCTACTACAGATGCAAACCAAACTTCTGACTCAGAGAAAAAAGAGAAAGCTTAATGAACAATACTTAACCACTTTATTGAATGGGACAGACCATTCCTACCTAGGCAGGGTAAGAATATAAATGTTTGGAGCTCTTAATGTGCTCCAAAACAAATACACTGCTGTATTTGGACAGAAACTTATTTCAATAAGACATACCTCATGCCTCAGTAGTTTTATCAATGAGAAATTATTTAGAATCCAGAAGGAACAGGTAAAAACCCCAAAGTTTAGTTTGACTTTCAGTTCATACTCCCAACGGCTCTTAAATTTAGTGCAGGCAGACTGCCTTCGTGACTAAAAGTCGCCCCATAATTCCCCAGGCAGGGGCACCGTAATTTTGTTCCAGCCAACTCGCAAGGAGGTACCATCCAACGCATTGCCCATAACCCCTCTTTCAGGAGGCCCTAGGCAGTCATGCTCAAATTGTGTATTTTCCTGAATTATACATGAAAAAGCCATTTCTAAAGAGTGCCAAGAGGTTGTCTAGCTTTCATAGCCCTTCTATTTTTAAATATTAATATGTTCAGAAAAGTAGACCACATGATTTGCATGGCTAGCAAAATGAGACAAGTTAGTTTTTAACCTTGACATAAAACTAAGTGGATAAAAAGAAAACACCACAGTTCCTAATTACCCCAATTATAGTTTTTTTCACCTTATGCATCACAAATCGTATCTTAAATACAGAGATGATTCACACACAACACAAGCGCTGTTTATACTCACGGGGTTTCCAGCATGACCCTGCACACACTAGCCATGGTGCTTAAGCAATCTGTAGTATTCTCTATTGGTAAATTTTTATTCTGCAGAAGAAGATAAACAATTTCCAATTCTATTATTGTGAAATACTACACTACAAAAACTAAAATCAAATCAGTGATCCGCTGGCATAGCCACGTGGAGGAATTAAAAACATCAGTACAACTACAGTACATTAGGGGGCCTTGCACTGGATTTTAATAATGTTACAATAAAGATTAGCAATTTAAAAGAACAAATTTACCACATGTGGCATTTGCTTGCTTGTTTGTAGTTAAGGGAATACACCACTGACACTATTTACTTCTGGGAAGTTTTAAAAGAATCATCTTTCTTGTTCTTTAAAGACAAATTCCTGTAACCAAATAACTGCACCTGCTGCAACAGTAAGACTTAAAATTATTGCAGACAAACACCTCAAATAACTGTAAAATAAGAGGCTGTTCTTCTCAAAGCATTTCAAGTGTAAAGCAGAACTTGGTAAAAACCACTAAAACCCAAATGTATCTTCGTATTAATCACGTAACATACAATTATTTTTTATTAATAAATAGTGTGCATTCTTTGCATGCAAGACAAATCATCCCAGTCATCGGGAGTCAAGCACAATATTTGTAGACAGTAGATTTTATCACTAATTTTTATTTAGGTAATTAAAGATAAATAGGGATGTATCAAGTATGTATCAAGACTACTTTTCCAGTTCAGGTTCCTCCCCTCTCCTGTGATAATGAAAGTATACTTGACTTCAGACAGCAAAACACTAGCGTCTTGGGAAGGAGAAAACAAAGCTACATTTTGATTCCCTTCCCTCTTTCAAGCACAATTTTCTGAAGTTTCTGCTCTAAACCACCACCAAAATGCAGGCAACACACTTACCTCTCCCACCCCCTCCTTGTAGAAAGTCACCACTACCAATATCGTAACGCTATCCATTAAAGCTGTGTGACATCCACACGGTGGGTAGGTTAACTTACTCTAATCTCTATGGCATCTGAGAAAGATACTTCATATTTCTTGTGGCTCCAAAAACCAAATTCGATTTCTTGATGCCAGATTAAGCCTGGTAGAAGAGTTCTGTGTTCCAAAATAATGCCTGGTCCTGCAGTGCTTTGAAGTACACTATCCAAACCATAAATTCACACTCTTACCTCTGACACAAACTTCGTTGTAGCATCACTTAAGGTTTTCAACATTGGCGTTGCTTCAGCGTAAAATAAAGACATTCTGTTTGCCAACTCATTATTTACTTCATTTTCTCCCTCTGCCTATAAACAGAACGAAAAAAATAATGTAGTTGTTCTGTACATCAAAATGATAGGTGGTAGTATAAGATTACATTTTGTGCCATCCAAGGGTTACCTACTGGGACATTGTTAATCCTCATACGGCTCAGAGTTCTTCTGTAGTAGCTGAAGTCATTCTGTATAGCAGGATTTGTCATCTATACAAATATGGAAGCAAAAGAGTTGTGACAAACGCAAGAAAAAATTTAAGGACAAGTTTTCATACAATATAATACTGAGAACAGGAAAATATTCACCCTTTTGAAGTAAAAAGGCCTGTGATAGGCTGGGAAGTGATATGTAGAACAAAGCTTTCTGGTTAAATTCTCAGATTTTTCAGAACAAGATCTAACAAGAACATGAAAAGGAGTAGTCTCCTAAATAGGAGTCTGAAATTAGTAGGTTGAAAAAAATGCCTTTGTTAGTTTAAGTCCAAGGATCAGACCAGCAAATTAATATTGTATATTGCACATTAGCAAGAAAATAGCTGGGCTATGGGTGTGCACATACTAGAAAGCAGCAGCAGCATTATCCCAAAAGATATGCCAAATCCAGATGAAGAAACGTGATTAATATGAGCTGAAATACAACAGCTGCCTAAAGCTAATATGGTTTTTCATCTGCTTTTCACTTTAATCTAACTGTAGGCCATGGGAACAAGCCAAGCATGGTAGATATTTGAGTATCCAATCCATGCTCTATTGTAGAAGAGAACACAACCCAGATTGCTTCAGTAAACAGACTTGGTTTCTTTTTGCTCGCTTTTTTGCTTACAAAATCACAAGTTCTTACCTTGAGCTCATCAAATCGGAGTGTAAAGTGAAGAATTTCTGCAAACTGCTTAGCAAGAGCCTGCTCTCGCTCCAGGTGCTGCGTTGGTGAATACGGAGTGCTCGTCAGGGCTCCCAACAGCCCTCGCAGTCCTGCCTCTGAAACGAGAGGAGAGGATTTTACAATATCCAACCGCACCTGCTTCTTGGATCTCTGACTCTTATTCTGCGTGCTAGACTTCAAATACACATCCGCCAAAATACACGGTAGTTAATAACAACAAGGCTTGAAGAATTGCTTCTATGTGCCACCGTTATCATATTTACTTACACAGTGCCGTAAAGACTTAGTCTAATCAGCACTGACAGCCATGAAAAATCTTCTGGAAAAGTTTTACTCAAGCTTTGTCTGTGACATTCGTGTAAAACGTATAACCTGTGTTAGCACACAGCAGCCTTTAAGATAACACAGAATTCAAGGAGTACGTACTTATCAGCAAAAGTAATGTTTTATTTGTTTTTAAGATAAACTTACAACCTAACTTCCTGCTCATCTTGAGAAAAATACCTCACCTCTTTAACAAAGCAGAACTTGCCTGCAAAAAGCTTCAACTTTTTCAGCTAATTTTTTCATGAGTTATTCTAATAACTCTGTCTAGAAGTGAGGTAACAACAGAGAGCTTGTGAAAGAAACAAATCCAGTCTAATAGGTTTTATCAGCTTAGACACAACATCAGCCAAACCAGTTCTGTAAAAGGCATAAAGTGTCATCTTAAGTATTGCACCAATACTTAAGTATTGAATGAAGATCGGGCATTTCCACAGACCACATTATTTCTGGTGTTTGGGAGGGAATAATACAGTCACTTTTAATTACTCTTGCTGTAAGAAACCTTAAAAGAATACATTCACGATGAATGAGTGTAATAATTTTCAAAACAATCAGCCCATTACTGCTTCCCAGAGTTACTAAAGGAGAGGTTGACTATTCTGCTCCCACTCTTTCCCCTCAGGTATCTGCTGCAGCAGTTTGCTTTCATGTGCAAGAAGGTTGTACCCAGATACAAATAAAATCCAGTGCAGTGTATAGAAGGAATCTATGCAATATGAGCTTCCATTACTAACAAGGGGTTGACCTAGATGTGATCACATCTGAGTATGCCAAATGTATTAATGAATGAAGATAAAAAACCCCAAGTTAATACAATTCCACTTACCTAGTCTTTGAGAAAATTCATAGAATTTCTTTAGTTTGCCTACTAGTGGAACAACTGCACCCCATGCCTTCTCCTGCAGCTTCTCATCATTGGGATGCTGTATTGCCTTAAATTAGAAAAATTAAAAAAATTAAAAAGTATGCTTAGATTAACTGATACAGTACTGAAAAAAAAAATATGCAGGGCAACTGTTTGAGGAGCTACTAAATAAAAGTTCTACCTGCTGAGAAGTTTCCAGTTAAGAGATAAGCCTGTGCTAACCCATGCCTGCTCCAAAAACCTCTAAATACTTGTGTTGAAAATAAGTATCCTGAACAGGAAAACAACTCGGAGGAAGCACGAAGAAATTGTTAAAAATAAAACTACTCAAATAAGATTTACATCATCAGATCCAGCTAATTAAAATCAACAACTTCATTTGGGTATCTCCACTAAAAAAGTTGAATGATTGAAGCCCCATCCTAATGTATCTATCGCCAATTTCTAAATTTGCAAAGAAAAAAAAAATCAAATCTGCTATGAAACTCAGGCTGAATATTTCAGTAGGAATGAGTAAGAATAACCAACAACATAATGCACCACCAAGCCATGGTGTATACCAGAGCTTAGAGGTATATACGGAGAGACCTCGTCTTTACAGTAACTTTCCCAGACAGATAAAACCTGAAATAGTCTCTCCAGGTTTTTAAGATAGAAACTAGACTACTTAGCAACTGAAAATGCCTAAGAAAACAGACAGAAACACGCTCATAACTCTCCTGCTGCATTTTCACACTCAACTCCCTGATTCCAAACCCCGTTTCGGCCGCCCCGGGCTGTGAGCTCCAGGACACCCCTCTCTGGTCCCCAGGAAGCTTCTTCCCTGAGATGTCCACCTCCTCTCAGGAGCATCTCCTCCCGCTCCGTGGCAGCCGCAGGTTTCCTCGCTGAGACGCGTTCCTGCCAGATCCTACAGCCTCCCCCTGAACAGCAAATGAGCCACCTCCCCTTCCAAGGGTTGGCAACACACAGTTACCCTCCTCAAACCTACCTTTCGAATGCAACACAGATTGAAGGAAAACCCATGGTACTTTAAAGAGGAATGGCTCTGAGGATCTCAAGTTCACCTAGAGTGAGCAGAGGTTCCTCCTATGTACTGGGATTTCTTAAGAGTACGTTACAGTAACTCCTCACTTAAGGAGGAAAGTAACCCCATGGCTGCATCTGAGGAAGAAGGGAAGGGGGTTGAGAGAGTATTTACTCAACCATTTTAAAGGTAAAATGGAGTGACACACTATGAAGAAACTTTTCTTCTGTTCCTAACATCTACTTTAGTAGACAAAAGCCAATCAGAAGGTTTTGAAAAATGAGATGTCTTTCGTGACAGGATTACCACACATCAGACTTCTCCAATTAGCGTACAGAAAGATGTCGACACTACTCAACATCGCATTCTAGTCACGCCACGCTCTTCCCAAATTCGACACTAACTCAAGAAGAGCTTACGTGGGAATACAAAGAAAAATCAACAACAATTCCATACAAAGTTTGAGAAGCATCATTTGCTATTACACATGTGCGTTAATATTATTGAAACGAGCGACATCTGTTTCGCTGCTAAAATGGAACATTCCAGAGTAGGAATTCAAGACAGCAATTTTAACAGACAACATGCTCTGGCAAAACAGCTCCTGCAAGCAAAGTTAAAATCCAGCAGCATTTGGTTAGATCAGAGAATGAACAACCGCAGGTTGTGCACAATCGTAACGCTCTAGCTCACCTCTCGGATTTCATGGCCAGCTCCTCTATATGACTGCAAGTCTTCCAGTATTCCTTCTGCATCCTTTAACACTACATTCACCTGATTATAAATTTCCTTTTCAGATTCTGTAGGTTGGGCATCTAAACAGCAGAACATATTAAATATATATATATTTTTTTAACAACAATATGGAATTCAATAGGCACACCATCACCTACGGGATAAATTCTTCATGCAGCAACTCATCAAGAACTTTCATTCTCTGAAGAGCTACTACAATGTATGAAGAACTCCAAGAGAATAATCACGTTCATTTTAGTAGTCTTGTAGCTTCATTTAGCATCCCCCAAAATCCGCCTGGAATCTATCCTTCCTGACTTAGTTAAAATTGGGTTAGGAGAAGAAATCTTGGCAAGTCATCTTTATGACTATTCTGTTGGTCCCACCATGGAGCGCAGGACAAGCTCAATGGATGAGACTCGGGTGAGCACCCAACACGCTCCCTGCAGCTCTCTCAGGAGGTGTTCATGCCAATTGTTATCGAGAAATACTGCACCAGATTGTTTTCCATCTTCCCTGCCTCCCTTTTTACGGGGTGGGAAAGGAACCGTATCTTCTACTTCTAAATGTATATAATTCTCAAAACATATTCTCCATTGCACCAACTGTAAAATCAGATTGTAGACCAAAAATATCTAGTGTTAACTTTTTTTTTCCTCCTTCTTTAAGGATATATCCTGCCTCCCAATTTTTCTATAACTAGTTTAAGACTTCCAAAAAGTCTATTTGATCATCATTTCAAAAAAGCTACACATTCATGTTCACAGAATCGTCATTCAATAAGAAGTATGTTTTGAGAAGAATCAAAAGGCTTGAAGCTTTAAAAATAATCACCAGATACAAATACCTCAGACCTGGTTTATGTGATAAGAGAGAAATTTTCCTTTAAAATTCTGATGGAAGTTAAGCTATAAGGCTATAGTTCCTTTTACATTGATATTAAAAAAATAGTTACTGAAGATCTTACCAAAAAAAGCCTCTACTTCTCTTTTTACATGGGCAAAATATGTTATTAAATAAATATCAGGATATTTTAATCCAAGATTTCCCATTCCAAGAGTTAAGCTATTAACAATAGACTCCTTTTTACAGGAACAAACAAAAGCTGTCTACAGACAACATATCTTCATGATTTTGTACAGTTTAAAGAGCCTGGAAAATGTCTTTTTAAAAGCAATTTTTCCATGATCCATTTGTATAATTCCCACTAACAGTGATGGAATTTAGGTACAAACATACATTTAAAAAAAAGAAAAAAAATCAGAATGTCCTAGTGTTACACACTAGAAAAAAAAAAAATAGAAAATGAAGTTTGTATGAGGAGAAAATAAGTTTCACATGCATTGCCTGTCTGGATTTTGCTGTAATTTTTGCATAGTACTTCTTAATTTGATGGTTTAATGCATAAAGAGTGGGCATTATTAGCAAATACACCTATATATGGACCCCGCAACACATTAACTGTGATATTTTGAGAACCACCAAGAATCATCATGGGTATAAAAAGCCGGTCACTCCTTTTTCAAAAAAAAGTATAAGAGCACCACATTGATTGGGCATCGAGTAAAAGTCACCAATGCTTTTCAGATCATCACAAAGGTCACATTTATAATTTTGAAAGCTGCTGAAGACTGCTGTAAGAAATGAAGACAAAAAAATGAGGGAGAAGAGCAGACAGGTAAGCACCAGTTGACTGGCAGCAGTTCATGCACAAACATGAAATGCTACAGTGAAATACAGACTAAAACGTGAAGCTCTGTAACATTCCAGATTGTGGTGTTAAATAATGCAATCAAGACTTGCCACTTGGATCATCTCGCACTACGCACATCTCTTGCCTATTTAATTTTTCACTATGGTTTTTTCTTTACCCTTTCTAGTAAGCAGAGGTCATTTTTCAACGGGGACAGAGAGGCACAAGAACCCTCCTCCTCATTTCAAAACCCACCAACAAGCAGAAAAGATAGTACTGTGACCTTTACGTTTAAAAACGAAGATCGTCTTTCTGATACAAATTTAGTGGCCTACACTGAACAGCTGGCTATGCAAGTCGTCACCTTCAACACCTCCGTTTGTGTCTTTCATTTAGGATATAATCAGCCAACTACTGTATTTCGTTTCTCTAAAGTGTTCCAGGAAACCTAAAACAACGGTTAACTTGTTGGGGTGGTGGGGGCCTGGGAGATTTTTTACTTGTTTTGATTATAACCAACTTATAAATATACATGTTTTTAAAATCCAGTAGGTACTGTATTATTTGCCTCAAGTAATAATGGCCTCAAGTTGCAGCAGGGGAGGTTTAGATTGGATATTAGGAAAAATTTCTTCATGGAAAGGGTTGTCAGGCATTGGAACAGGCTGCCCAGGGAAGTGGTGGAGTCACCATCCCTGGAGGTGATTAAAAGGTGTTTAGATGAGGTTCTTACGGACATGGTTTAGTCCTAGAGTTAGGTTAGGTTATGGTTGGACTCTATGATCTTGAGGGTCTCTTCCAGCCAAAACGATTCTATGATTCTATTTCTTTTGGTACGTAGTTCATTTCGGTGCACCTAGTCCTCTACAACAAAAGCAAGCTGTAAACCTCATTTGTCCCAGCTAAGTTCCTCTCCCATCTCTAACTCTTCTGCACCTAGAAAAGAGCTCAAATTTAAGAAGTAAACCTAAATTCTTTTATATTCATGTCACAATACGGTTAAGGATGTATTAGGACAGATTTTAAAGGCACGGTATAGAAAATGTTAAAGCTCTAGTGCTGGCTGGCTCAGAGCAACTAGTTTATTTGCTTCTCTGTGCATGTTAGAGCATTTTATTTTGAAAACCCAGCACAGATGGGCTCCTCCTAAGCACCGCTGTGATCTTGCACAGCTGGAGGTAGGATTCCCCGTATCGGGACGTACCTGCGGACTCAAGCTATGGGACTTTCACTGGAGCATCACTGATTTCAGGAATTCCCCTTTTCCCGTTCTATGGATTTAAGTTCTCACTACAACTTTACGACAAGGCTTTGCCTTTATCTGGCAATGTTTTCCATAGAAAGAACAAATACAGTGAGCGCACCAAAATGCTCTGAGCTTTGTATTGTTGCCAAGGGAGCCGACCCCTGGTTACTCGGGGCAACTTTCCCATTTATAATCCAATAGTAAGAGAAGACTGAGGTCCCTCAAGTAAATGGAGAGTTAATCTTTAAAGTAATTTTAAATTTAATCAGAACGTTACTGCACTAGATGCAATATACATTTAGAGTTCAGAAAGCTCACACCATAATGTATTAAAGACAAGAGAATAGACTTTGAAACAATATACAAACGCTGTTAGGTGGACTAAATGCTACAGAAGTGTGACAACATATTGCATGCGGGGAACACACACATTTAGTGACTATTTAAAAAAAAAAATAATACTTGGCTGGCCTACAGAACTAGTAGGGAGAGAAATTTGGGGTTAAAAGTTTATACTGCATAGCAAACACTATTTAAACTGAGATTTTTCCCAGGGAAGAAGAACACATCAAGTCATCTGAAACTGGCTGGGATAAAACTCATGAGCAAGGGAGAGAGAAAAATCCCAGATTGCTGGAGATGAAATAACTGATTCATCTCACGATGATGGAGAACGCTATCGTCGTGGCTCCTCTGAAACCCAGCCAAGCTCTTCTGGAGGCAACGCAGAATACTTTCAGCGCTAGTTTGAGATCGCCATCTGCAACCCAAAGTACTCTGCGTTTGAGCTACTATTCAAATTTGGAAAGGATTTGCACTGTGACAGTAATGACACCAATGTAAAAGCTGAACTGTAAGCTTCCCACGTTGTAGGTGGCTGGTTTATGTTAACAATATTAATATTGTCCTTACAAAGCTGTGTGTTTGCCTCTGCCCATGTTAAAGTGGCACTGCAGAGAATTTAAGTAGAATACTTAAGACAACTATTTGCTACAAATAGGTAAGGCGAACGAGCAAAGAAAACACAGCTTAACCAGTGATAAGGCAAGGAAAAGCCAACAACTCATTATATCATTTATCAGAACATTTTTTTCTATGTATTCTGATAGTCGCACAAATCACTGGGATCTTGCACCAAGCTATAATAAAAATGTGAAAAAAAACCCTTAAAGTCTAAAACCTCTCTAAATTTTGGGTTTGTAGCCCTATAAAGCTTTATGGACATCAGACTTTTTGCTCTTTATGGTATTGTGCAAGAAACATTTAACCAGCCTGCTCACTCCAAAGATAGATATAGATTTAAGAACAAAAGACTTCATACTGCATATTACTGGGCCAGGCGTAACACAGAGCAGCCAAATTTGGTTTTAATACAGAGCTTACTTGTCCTTCCACATAAAAACACGACATTAAGTATCACAGGATTAAGTGCCAAGTCTTGAAGAAAGATCTTGACTGTGTCAAAGCCAAGATCCTGCCAAGGCGAGCTATCTAAAACAATAGAAAGAAGCATGGACACACAGTATAGCAGCAGAAACAAACGCAGAACAGGGTCCAAAATGAACAAAGAACAGTCTGACAATTCAGCCATGATAGAAGTCACTTAATTTGACTGCGTATGTAAACATTTCATGGCAGCGAACTGCTTACTCTCATGCCAAATCTTGTTCATGCTCAAAACATGCATTGAAAACAAAACTGGTAGCTAAAGAATTGGTGTTTTTTTTATATAGCAGCAGTTTTTATTGAAATTGATTTCAGAATTATGCATCTTGTATCCATCTAATTTGAATTTAATTTAGGCCAATTAAATGGTTTGCAGATTAAGCCAGAGCTTCACAACTCCATTATTCTCCCATATCAGTTCTCTCCACTTTACTAACTCATACCTATTCTGATGATATGTGAGATTCAAACAGTTTTGATTTCTGATTTTTGAATACAGCCCTTGATTATCTTCTCTTTACAACTAATTTGCATGACTATCATCTTCAAATAACAATATATCAGAATAGATAATTGATAAAATCAACAGTACAGGATAAGAGTTTAGAAAAGTTATCACTTTAAACATCATTGAAGCAATAACAATTTCTCCAAACATTCACTTTCACATTAGAACTTATATAACTAATTGCTATTGCTTCATCAAACAGAACTGAAAAATAATTTGGTGGAAGAAAAGAAGATATAGTGAATCTCAAATTATCCATATCACAATACGTCAGCAACTTTCGGTTGTTATTCCATTGTACTTTATTACAGGGTCAAAATGCACTTGAACATTAGTTTTCTTATTTTATGCTTGCTGATGTGCAGCTAGATATAGCAACAGCATATCCCAAAATAAAGTAATTAAACATGCAGAGCGGCAGCCACCACCACTTACCTGCCATTCTTAGGCTACATTGTATCAAGCAACAAAAAGTAAAAGCAAGAAATAGTAACAGCATGTGAACCTTCCAGAACGCTTGGCATTGATCAGACAAGTTAGACATCTCTTCTCTTCAAAAGCAATTTTGTCTCTATGCTCTTAGCCCCCTTTTTAAGGAAGGATGAGGTTAACTGTCAAATTTCAATGCCAAATCAAGTAAGGTTCACATATACACCTTTAATGCGATGCTGTTGGAGAGCTATGAATAGCTGTTGTGAGCCAATCTGGATATGCAGCACCATTCAGTATGCAGGGGCACACTAGAAGAAAAGTGATTCATGTTCCATCCTTTAAAGTGCATGTATCTCCTTGTAATTTCAGTATGTCTTCAAATAATACAAATTATTTTTAAAGTTTTGATTAAAAGCAAAGAGAATTTTGGTTTAAAACAAGCATCGTATCAGATTCCAACAGTAAATTACAATTTGAAAGTCCTCGCTGAAATAAAGATTCTCCATTGTAGAAACGGAGGTTGTTTTAAAACAAATTATTGCTTTCTACAAAAATCTGCGGAACAATTATCCATAGCTCAGGCACGCAAAGCTGTTAGAAGGATGGCAAAGTGAAAACAAACATTTAGTGCATGACAAATGCAGTCTACCGCAGGCAAAGAGTAATAGATATATAAAAATCATCTTCTCACTTTCAAAATCAAGGAAAAAATTTGGCCCCTGCTCAAGGTCTGTGCATGTCAAAACTTTTAGAAGGTTCCCCATGTTAAGGTACCTGCCAAGACAAGAAGGAGAGAAAACAAAATTTTCTTTTTATAAGGAGGAACAGCCCAAATACGGTTGATTGAAGCAGTGTGGGGAAGAAGACCAGAGAGCTCCACCAGGCAGGAACCCGTCCTTCGGGCTGTCACCCTGAGGGGTGGGGGACACCCCCACCTCGAGGGCGCCCAGCTGGCCGTCCCAAAGATGCAATGCAGCTTGCCTGGAGGAAGCGACAACGTCACCAACGTCTTCGCGGCTGCCCCTTTGGGAAAGGGGCAGAAGTGCAGGTGAGGCAGCGCCAGGGAGCAGTTCTGCCCCGGTACCCCCAGCACCGGTCCTGAGCAGGAGCACCACGGTGAGAGCCCAGTACCACATCTGCAAACATTGCCATGGTAGCCATGCTATGGATTTTTACCCGATGGGACAACAGAAAGAAAGAGCTTTCATTTTCTCAGCCCTTATAATTTTGTCAGAGAGCCATTGTAGAAATAGAAAACATCATTTCAGTGTGCAGAAAATGCTAACACAACTACGCCACAGCTCTTTGCCACGAGTTGCCTAAAACATTTGTGAAGCTCAGGTAGCTCCACTTCAGACTTCTGGATGTAAATAACGCACATTAACTGCACCGTGAATGACCAAACCACGATCAGGAACGATTTAGTACTCACTCTTGTATAGGATTACAGTGAACGGATTACTAAGGCATATGGACAGAATTTTTTCGGTTTATGATTACTTGATTTGCAGGCAGATGGACAGACATCACTGACCACAGAGACCCAAAACAACTAAGCACGAGGAAAAGAAAATTTACACAGTAGCATGATGGTGGCTTGGCTACTATTGGAGGGGAAAAAAAAAGAAATATAAAAGAAAAAAAGAATGGAAAAAAACACATGCAACTCTTTTTTTCTTTTCCAAATCATAGATTTGCAACAGAGTCCCCTAGCCTTCACTGCAGCAGGTATAAGCAACCCTACTGTTACCATTTTAAACGCACCAGCTGTGAAGGGCCGAGAGACTTACTTTCAAAATCCAAGAAAAAATGTGCTGCATTGTGGTCTATGTCCCTGGTTAGCACCTTAATGAGATTACCCATGCCAGCAAACCTAAAAATAAAAATGGCAAAATAATTTAGTTCCAATAACCGTTTCCTACTTTGAGTCCACGCCTGGGGCTCAGCAGAGCAGGGCTCCCATTGGGTTTTGCACGCTGGATCCATCACCTTCTGGTGGGAAGCAGAAAACGTGCACTTACAGCGCATTTCCATTCCCATTCTTCTCAGGGAGGAGTGATTATTGAAAACATTAAGATTTATAGCTTTGACAAAAACAAAGATCTGAATTACTGGCTCTTTATCATCCTTGTTTAATACATCTGAAGAATTATGTTACTTATGATGACTGAGCAATCGTTTGGCACAACTGCAGCGACATACAGCCAAAGCCATTATTGCTCAGGACAAAAGGAACCTCAAATGGAACTGGTGTCATCATAAGCTTGATTTTTGCTGTCTCTCCATAATCCAAAACAAATCTCAAAAGCCTCTTAGTAGTAGTTATCTGTGGCAAATGAACACTTTTTCCCATCAAATCACGTAAAGTGACGAGATAAATGCGTTAGGCTTTTCCAAAACCAGGAGATAATTAAGTTTCAACAGTTCTTCTTACGTTTGCTGTCACATCCCAGCTAAAAGAAATGAGAAGTGGAAGGAAAATTACATAGTCATTAGATTAATTCACATCAGATAAATTAACAGCTGCAAACATTATTGTTTCAGAAATCAATACCTTCAGTAGGAGTACGAAAACTGCATTTCATAACAAGGCAGCCTTTTCAAGGACTCTCCCATGTTTTACAGAGCTAAAAACATACGTAAGAATATGAGGAGTTCACCAGAGTGCAGCTGCAAGATAAGCAAAGACACTACCCAAAAATCTGACTGCAAAGTATTTAAGAATAAGCCATCAACAGTCTGACATGTGGATTCAACCATAAGATCTAATAATCACTTTCAAATTAGTGTGTCTATCAACCTACTAGTGTATGCCCTTCTTTTTCTTGATTTTTACTTGTACTGAAGAGTGATGTTTACTTGGAGGGAAGCTGTGTGACAGTAAGAATTATTGATTTATTAGCAATCAAGAAAACTGAAGCAACGTGAAATTAAACCGAATTATCTGGCCAAACAAATTTTCAGAAACTATGTCGCCAGATTTCTTGAGTTCCATAAGAAAAACGCAACTGGTGTGGTTAGGGAAAAGCAAACTAAGAAGAGCAAGCAATTTACTTTTCAGGATCCACCAGATTCAGCAATAAATCATGCAATCAACAAAAGCTAGAGAAGGAAGTGGGAATTAATACCAGATTGTCAAAAATTACTCAGTGTTTGCTCCAATAACTAGTTACATTAGTCACTGCTCCAGCAACTTCTAGAGAGTGACCAAAAGTTAAAAATCTAGATTTTTTTAGAAAAGCAACTTTGTAATCCGACTGAGGACAGTGGGTTCTGCACATAGAAGCTCATCACTAGGTGTACCCTTGCTTTTCTGCACATTCAACTTTCTCCTTGAAACACCAGAAAATTTAAGTCCTGCTTCCGAAGTATTTGAACTCAGTTTTCTGGAAAGTTGGATCAGATTTGCAAGCCTGCAAAAAACACCCATTATTCAAGGAAGTTTTAGATTAAAGTGTCCAGTTTAGAGGTTTAACTTAAAAATTAATGAAAATGTGGGTTTTTTTAAAGAGGCAGCTTTTCCAGAGCTTTCTATTCCACAGTTTAGCAAACTCTTCAACTGCTACAGATGCACCAATGCTGTGTAAAAAAGCAACATCAGAAAGCAAAGCAAACTCTCTTCAGCATCTCGCAAGCACGATCTGTAACACAGGGCTGAAAAAGCCACCCAGTCCAGTCCCCAACAACAAGGACATTGATAATCTGGAAAAAGCTGAAATACACAGGCATTCTTAAACCAATATTTTCAACCAGGGCAATAAAAAGCCAAAAGCACAAGCTGCCTAAAGCTGATTAAGTCTGTAGATTCAGATTTAAAACCCAAACCTCAATCTCAGAACAGTTATTACATGTTTCAGTTTCAACGTTAAGAAGGAAGCAGTGAATACACAGCAGTGAATGGTGTTCACTGCCTAAAGAGAACTCCAGCCATACCTACAATTACTGCCACGCTTTGGCTCTTCAGCTGCACCATGCCCTCTGCCTCCAAAACATTTTCAGTAGCTCAAGTAAATGTCTCTGGGTAGGTTTTGCCTTTGTTTTGGTATTAACCTCTCTCCTAAGAGTTTACAGGGTCATGCACGTGGTTTAAATCTTGAAGAACGTTACTTCTGCAGGTCAGGGTAGGAGTGTTTTGAAGGTAAGTGCACAGAAGAGCATAAAGCCAGGGCAGAGCAGATGGCTCAGTTGAATTCCCACCACCTCCTAAACTGAGTAGAGGGTCAGGGGTTCAGTTTTCCAACACAAATACCTTCACCAAGACCTTCACCCTTTAAAGTTTGCCAGTAAGAATATAGGGTTTCTTTTCTGGGAGTGAGCTTAACAAATGGAGAAGCACAAGAAGAGGTTTGGGAGTAGCGTGAAACAGCAGATATGAAATAAACTCAAGCAGAAGATGCAACTGACCTCACGGTAACAGTTGAGTGAACAACCTCCCTGAGAGAACAAGAGGAATTGAAGATGATCAGAATGCATTAATTCAACTGTGACAGCAACAAGATGAAAACATATCATATAGGGATACATTTCAATTTACATGAATATAAAGCTGCGTGAACACTTGTTCATAACAGCATCCAGCATACCAAAAAAAATCTCGATAAACTTTTGTCATGTCATAGTTTCATATGCTAAGATACCTGATCACATTTGCTTTCTTAGCAGTAAAGCATTCATTGCATATTGAGCTTTTATTGAGTGAATAGAAATCTAGAAGAGGCTGGACAAACACAGTGTTTTTGAAACTTGTACCAAGATGAACTTTAACAGTTACTCAAGCATATAAATTTTTCCTTAATACCAGAAGATTTGTTGCAAGAGCTGCGAAATAGACCATTTCTACAAGTTCGTAATCCAAAAAGTCAGACTTCAAGAACCTCGAAAAAGAGCTTGAAAACTCAGTTTAGACCAAAGATAAGAAGATATAATCGATCTAGCATTTCCAGGGAGGACACTTCCTCTCTCCTTAGTATTCAAGGTAATGAAAGCAACATCCAACACATAGGAATTTACTCTTCTGGTGAGTCTAAGCACTAGTTTCTTGAGCTCTCTTCTGACCTTCTGGAAACAAGACTGTGGTGTCCCAGTGTGGAACCTCCCAGATGCAGAAAAGCAGCTGCAGATCAACGTGCCATGGCTCACATTAGATGGCTCTACACTGCTGTACATTATTTTGCTTCAAAGGGTAGAGCTAAGCAGCAAGAAGAGTTGAGCTGTTGCACTCAGCTGGAACCCTATAGAAGGAAAAAGGAAAACTGCCATTTCTGAGAGACAGCTATGTCAGCAGAATACCTGATCAATCTAGAGTAAAGCTGCCTAAACTATAGACGTATCAAGACTCCTGACAGATCCAGATTAACTAAAGATTCTTGTTTTGTTCAAAGTGGCTTGTCATTTGCATTTCTACTGGGCCCACACCACATGAAAGAAGGTCCACTACTGGCTCTAATATCAAAGACGATGACAATCTGCACGTAGGAATAGAAACAGTCTACAAACCCAGCCATTACAGGTGTCTTCAGGGACCTCTTCTGCTGTTTGATGCTCTGTAAAAGCATCACCAGCACAGATGATTTTGGTAGTTCTATAAATACTCACCTTGGTAAATCACCCCACAGTGGCAGGCCCAGCCAGTACTGATTTACCAAGCACTCTTCCGATTTCCAAGTCCACAACTCGGAACCCACTGGTTTAGAGAGTCAGATGTGGTTGCAAATAACCAGCCCTGACACTGGGCTATCTTTGTCTGGTCAAGGACAACTTCCAGCACTAACTGCATCGTTCCGGGGCACATTGCCACATCACTCAGCCCCAACTCAAGAAAGATTTGAGCCAAAGCCAAGAGCAAAAACTAATCCTGACCGAGTCGTACATCCTGCAGCTGGGCTCTGTCTCAGAGCCAAAGAGCTGACCTAGAACACTGACTGGAGGTGACTTTTGTGGCTGCTAACACACCTTTTGACCCACAACTGTTTCATCACAACTGGAATGAAATCCATGCTGAAGCTGTAATCCCTGCTAAGTAGAATTTTACATATTGTAATCACCAACGTAAAAATATTAATTCTGACCAGCCTTAAGTACTGTTTAGGTCACTACCTATACGTTCTTCCACAGCTTCAGATTGCCAACCTCTGTCCAATTTTATTTCGTATTCTCATTCAGAATATAGTACACCTCAACACTTGCAAACTGTTTTTTCTCCCAGGCGTCTTATTGATTTTCAGATTTTATAGTGCAGTGTCCCGAGGTAACTCATTAGTTAAACCAACGGTGCAAGATTTGGTAAAAGCACACTTAAAACCACTGAAATCTTCTCCTGTCATGAATCCAACATCATAAAACCAGAGCAGAAAAAAACCCCACTCGTATCTGTCCAAAAACTGACTGTCCCTGTGAAGCTGCCCAGAATCCCTCCTGGCATCCTCCGTACTCAGCACAGCACTCCAGCCACGTGGAGCAGGTTATGGGAAATCACAGCGTGAGCCGAGAACGTGGTTTAAACTTGACCTACTTGCGGAGGAAGACATACGGAACGCCACATTTCATTACAATGATTTGGCCCATTACAGCCTTATGGGGTTGTATGATGCTGCGTGTAGTGTCATGATCAGACAAGCGGAAAGCAAAGGCATATTTTCAAAACAAGCCTTGCACGCATGCCCTTCATGCTGAAAACATCCCTGACACGTTTCAGAATTCTTTATTTTTCCCCCTCAGCCAAGCCCAGGGGAAATTTAATAGAAATATATGATGCAACTAAATTCAGCTGAGGGCTAAAGAAATTTCCCCCTCTCACACCTGAAAGAAAAACTGTACATTAACAAGGACTTTGCTTGCAACTGGTGAGTGGCTGGAAAACTTACTCTTGTTAAAGGTAAAATACTACAAAGACTTAAGTGACATCTTCTATTTTGCTTTGTTCTACGGGAAGAACAGTACCCTTTCAAACTAGTTTAAAAAAAACTAAATAAACAAAAAACTGCCAGTTAAACAGATGAAAAAAAAGGTGTTTCTGACCACCGAAGAATGCCTGATTTAAGAAAACATCACCTTTCGGAAAAACGTACACTGTTCCCAAGACTGCTTTTAATGAAGCTTCAGAATGAACAGGAACATCCAGAGCATGAAAACCGTGCTGCACAAAAACTTCATATCCACGCCCTGGTGTCTGGAGGAAGAAGTGAAGCACAACATTATATGGAAAGCACATCTAATAAAGAGCAAATATTTTCTTCCAGGGATTGAGTTTGAAATTTTCAGTTGGTCACCTATGTGTGGCATAAATCACCCATTCAGAGATATTTTGGTAAAATAGTAAGTGAAAAACACTTCTAAAATTAAAAGCCTAAAATTAAAGGGTAACACTATAGTGTTACAACAGTTACAGTGTCACTACATAAAGAAAAACCTAGCTGAATGACTCCCTATACTGTTTTTCTAGAATGATAATCCTATCAGCCTGGCAATTGTTTCAAGGCTACTGAACATTTTCTGCCTATAGCATTTAGCCATGAACAGGGAGGGGGGGAAAAAACCCCAAACACGACATTAAATAGGCGGCTGCCCACATCAGCTGATTCCCAGTCAGCCCTTAGCAACACACAGCATCACAGGGCAGAGAACCTACAGGATTGAGCATCGTTTTCTCTCCCGAGGAAGCATTTGAGCTTCGCAGGCACTGAGGATATACCCACCCTCAACTTTAAAAGCCAGAGAGTGCTGCAGAGATGGAAACAGGCTTGTAAACCACACTGGAGGAATCACTATTTCAGAAGATCCTAACGTTTTCCTTGGATCCAAACACGTTTTTGCAAGTCTATTGTCCATTTATTTATCTTCTGAATAGTGCTGGAGGAGCGCAGAGGTGTTCTGACACATTCTAATTCCTACTGTCGATATTAGTGGTGTTTAATAAGGATCTATCATTAAACAAAATCCCAAGGTAAAAAAACAAACAGATTGTACAGACACAAAATAATTATTGAGGTAACAGTAAAAAAAAAAAAGTAGTTATCACTCAGTCTGGAAAACACATGGAAAGTACCAGCTTCACATTTAGGAAAGAGAAGCTTAGTGCTATTAGCTTAAAACAAGTTAGATTTGGGACAAGCCGGTCTCATTTTCAGGGCTCATCATAGCTACAGTAAAACTATTAATATTAAACCTATCCTTCGGATACTGCCATCTAACTGCTGAATCAAACAGAGACACGAAGCGCCACGCCAGTGGCCGGGGCTGCATAAAGCACACAGTTCCAGTCACTGCTGGACAACTTCTCGCAAACGGAAGAGTTCATCAGGTTTTCTGTACAGGTTTATGACTCAGTTCACGGCCTTAACCTATGCAGGGAGCTGTGTGGTGCTTTCTGCTCCTGACACCTAGTGGTTACTGTTCCACTAACCACTAATTGCCAGTCAACTATAATATGAAGAATAAACGAGATATATNAAACAAACACAACACAAAAAAACCCCCGCAAACCACACACACCAAACTTCACTGAATTCCTGGGGCTTCGATCATCAATATCTTACCTGAATAGTGAAAAAAAACCATTTACCCTGCCAAATAGAAAGGGTTTGTCTATAGGAAAGTAGGTATTCAGGCTACTTAAAAGCTGCTGAAAGCTGCCTCTGATATTGGCCCTTTTGGCTAAACTGACTTTGATACAATAAACTGTTCTCATTGAAACTGTAGTTACTTTTTTTGAGATCACACGTCATCAATAAAGTCCGCTTTCCGAACAAAACCAAATTCAAAACTCGTCCTATCAGGAAAATGGAGGCCTGCCAAGGAAAATAGTCCAGTGAAGAAAGGCTCACAATCCTCAAAACCAGAATTGTGAAGTCCGGTCAGGTCAGTGTTTGTTCAGTTCATTTTCCACTTAGAGGAAGCCAAGAGAAAGACACTGAGGAACCCACAGTTCCTTTAGAACAGGGACTCTGAAAGCCTTGTTAATTCGGGAATATTTTAGTAGCACAGCTGACACTGAATAACTTATTTGACAAGCTACAATAAAGTATCTAAGTGTGCCCACACAAGTCTAGAATAAACCCCAATTATTTTAAAAACAGAACTTATATTGAAAAGCGAGACTACACTCCAAAAACCTGCTCTGATTTACCCTCCAACGAGTAACCACACACGTCTTCCAAGAGTGAATCTGGGGCTGAAAAAATAAAAATAACCATACATACGAGCTCAACATGCTTTCTAGTTTAATTCTGCATAACGCTTTTTTTTTTAAATTCAATTACATTGCAATCATCAGGAGGAAAGAAAAAAAAAATGAAACAACCAAACCCCACACAACAACCCACAACTTATTTCTGGTTCAGGGACACTTACATTCAAATGCAATTTCTCCTTCAGTCTGCAATTTGCAAAGCCCTTTGCAGTGCTGTATCTCCTCCAACAGAGGTCACCGCCTCCCAGCTCCAGCTCCCAAAGAAAAGGAACCTTGGAGCCTGACAACTCGAGCAGCAGCAATTCCCTTCCAGCCCAAATGCCGCATTTAGTCCACGATACGGTGACATTATCACGGAAACAGCGGCTGATCTTGAAGTCTGTCTTTCGTCAAAGCAAGCTGAGAATATTCTTATTTTTATCAGGTACATAAAGATGTAAAAAAAAAAGCATTTAACAAGAGATATGGTAGATTTACAGATTGCTTTTTTTCTTTTACAGAAAAGTTTCTTACTCTACAGAAGATGGTACGTCTATTGAAACGCTGCTATACTACCACATTACCAAGAAAGTTTCATATTTCAGTAATGTCAGCCTGTAATTTAACAGCTGTCAACCTTGTCTTCAAAAAAACCCCACAAAACATCCCAACGATAACAATAATTTGTGCAAGTCCTCCTCCTACCAGCCCTTCACCTCAGCATAAAGAAAATAAATCAACAAAAAGCCTGCAAGTTTTACTTAACTGCTAGAAAAACAGACTAATTTCAGTCCCTAACTTCGCTGTAGTGTCCAGCCCAATTGATCTGCCACCTTTTAGCTGGCATTCCAGCTGTGAAAAAGCACTCCTCTTCAAGCCTTGTTTTATTTGGAAAGGTGTTGTCTTTCAAAACAGGTGATTTCCTATCTATAAGAATCAAACTCACATACGTGTCAGTGCTCAAGCTGGAGCGCACTGAGGCTCTGAGGAACAGCCTTGGTAATGCTGCCACCTAATGTACTGGGACAAGGGGAACAAACATCTGCATCGCTCCTAAATACTCAAATGAAACGTTTTCTCGTCGTTTGGCTCTGAACTGTCGCACCCCTTCAGCGCCTTGGCTTGCAAATCCTACACCAACAACATTATGACAGATCACCTAGTCATCAAGTTGATGGATATAAATATCCATCGACTTATTCTATCTCAAGAGATGGGTTTTTTTGGAATATCAGAGTACAAAATCACGAACCCCGTGTGTACAGACTGGACACTGACTGTCCCTCTGAGAATCCAGTGAAGTCCCATGGCCTCACAAATGACGTAGCTGAAAGGGCACATTCCTGTATTTCGGGACAGCTTTTGGATTATTACCTGTTTATTTATTATTAATATTACCTGTTTTTGAGACACTAGTCAAAGTGTGTTTGCAGAACACAGAAGGCTAATGAAACACATTAAGTTACTGAAGGCACAACAGAAGATGACTGGCGGAATGATCCTCCTTCCCATCCCATCTGTTTTCAGAAACAGTCACAAAGCAGACAGGCATTAGGCAGCATGGGGGGTGAGGGGGGATAAAATTGGTCTCTATGTGGTTGTTTGCTTCTTTGAAGTTTCTTGAGAGACTTCTTGCAAGATCAAGGTTCTACAGCCATCTTTGTTATTTCCAGTTACTTCTCCAGTCAGTGTCACGAGTCAAGTATCAGCTACTTTTATTGAGTCTGGATAGTTTTTCGTGTTAAAAAGCAAGCGTAAAAGAAACCAAACCAACCAAACAAAAAACAACCCAGACCACATTGGTCTAGATTGCTCTAGGTGTGCTAAATATAATCATCTCTAATCTCATTTTCCATCCCTCCTAACGTACCTCCAGTTTTCTTTTAATCTTGAAACTCAACTAAAGGTGTCCCGTAAGTGTAAGATATCATAAAACAACTTATTTTCTTTCCCCTATTGGAAATCTGGAGGGACATTTGCTATTCTCCAGTGATACTATATAACCCGCAATCCGTTCAGGTCAGTAGCACGTCTGCAGACTATCATGCAGAGTTATGATTTCCTGCACCAGTCCATCCGTGGACTCCACAAGCCTATCTTCTCTCAGAAGGAGTCTGCAGCAATTCTTGGGGAAAACCAGGTATATATGCAACATAGAAAGCCATTACAGTATACTGAATACATTTAATAATCACATCTGGCTCAGAAAAATACTTGACCTGGAAATACTTATATACTAGAACCATCACCATTCCACGTTCCTGCTCTTCTCTAGGCATCTGCTCACACTTGAAGGTTCAGGTTTCATTGAATATTAAGCTTTTTTCAAGGCTTAACCTTATCCAGAAAGCAACATCCAGTTAAGTTTGCCCCATTCTTTGAAGCTTAACCAAAGTTTTTAATCATCTCCAGATCTTTACTCTTGCTAGCCTACTGGTGCTTTCCTATTCAAAGTGTTGCTTGGGTTGGGCTTCTGCCAGTCCCATCAAACCCTTCACACTGGTGCTTCCCAGCTGGTTTAACATCCTCTTAATCATTTGGCAGCTACTTTGTCTCATAATAGCTGGAGAAAGTGAAGGCATCAACAATCAGACACCTGAACTTCAGGGCTGGTGAACTGGACAACACTACCTTGGTTTATAAACATTTTTCCTTCAACAACAGAAATACTGTTGATTCATGTATTTTTTTAAAAGAAAAGAGAAGTATCTCGCCATGTGCTGCGGCCGTTCACTGGACTTTTTTCCTCCTTCTGCAGGCAGTCCCATTTCCAGCAACATCCCTTGAGTTTCACTAGCTTTTCTGGATAACTCTCACCTTCTTGAGGAGAAGCAGCACTGTTCTAGTGGAAGAACAAGTGGGAGGTGTGAAAGGATGAGCAAAACCAAGTGCACACGTGCAGAGGGAAGATGTTGATTCCTGGAGACTGTACTTGGTTAGACAGACCCATGGTCTGACTCAGTTTATTATAACCACTCTTACAATGCATCCTTTCCAAATGTACCCCCTGCTGTAAATAAAAGTTTGCGCTAGTTTGAACTGCAGTTTTGATAATACTTATCCGTGACTTCAGAAGTAAAAGGTACCAAAAAAAAAGGTCCTATTACTGCTGGTACTGGATGTTTTTCTATTAGCTTACAGTAGATTTAGAGGATATTGCTGTATGCTTGCCCAGTTCCTAGACCCATCCCATAACCCCAAAGAAGCAAGACAGTAGGTTATGAGGACTGTTGTTCTGACCCAGCATTGCCATAAGCTCCCCTAAAAATTACAAATATGTGATACAAACCTCATCAAAACCAGCGATTCCGCGAAACAAGTATTTTAATACATCAATGATGCAGTAAAATAACGGGCAATTACTTTAGTGACACATTTATAACGCCATATACTCCTAATTTCTGAACGGAGTATGCACGTAGTTTTGGACACAGCACTTGGAAATGTTCTCTACTGTTGTCAACAAAACTGAACACAAATCAATTTTATCAGCTACCCAGAATTCAAAGAGATTTTTGATGATTAATCAGAAACAGAAGAAAAATAAATCCTACCTCACATTTGGTAGCGTTATCTTCCCAGTTTGACAGCAGACAGTCACCTACGCTGGCACAGCACAACGAACATGAAGCGTAACACACACACTCTATGCGGTACCTCAGATGACAAGTAGAAGGTTATAAAACTAAAAGCTAAAACCTTCACATGAGCACATGCTACCTCTTCAGCCTTGAAACCCAGTTCTGAATACCAGTTTCCGGTATAAGGTGTCTGTTTCAGAAAGGATTTGAAGTTACACAGTAACTTTACTAAAGAGACTGAATTATAAACACCAACATTATCTCTTCATTCACATCTTCCAAGATGTTTAAGCACAATCTTCCAGGATAAGTTCTTCAACGTGGCCTGGCTACTGTACCCTCTGCACACTAAAAACGCCTTTACTGAAACAATGGGACTTATTCACATCGCTATGGTGAAGAGTTTTCAGAATCATCACCAGGCTGTGTGATGAGGTACCAAGCAAGCTAAAAACCAAGTGCTTGCAACCTGGCTTAACATCTTTACCCACAGAGAGGCATAAACCAGTTTATAGATCAGCACTTTGCAATGAACACTAGAAATTTCTAAGTTGTAGAAACAAAGCGGGGGGGGAAGGAAAGTTCTTGAAGAGAAAATGTCGAATTTTCAGACCAGTCAAATTTTCTGCCCTTTAATATACATAATTTTTGCTTCTCAGATGTCAGGAGAGTTTTCAAGCAGGTTAAGTTGCAATTCTTACCTACAGCCAGTGCTGCACTCTGTGTTTGGCTTCCAGTCTGTTTTAAAAGAAAGAGAGACTATGAAAATTCGTTCTTTTGCACCAAAAGTCTTAAACGTAATGCTACGTGACCTTCTAAAAGCAACGTGTTTCTATTCCAGACACTGGACTATTTTTCTGAATCTACTTCGTGAACATAGTTCTGGATACACATGTCACTGTGACTGTTGAAAAAATACGTTAAAAAATAGAAAGCAGAACTGTGTTTTATCTCTAGGCGTGTGAGTACAGAGGGAACACAATTATTTGGCAAAAAAACATGTTTCTAGGGAAAAAGGCTGCTGGAGTTAGATAATCCATAAGAACACATAACCCACAATAAAATAAACTTAATTACCAAAGAGTCAAAGCTGCAATAAAATACCAAAGGCAAATTGTTCCACTTGCATTTCCCTTTGCAGACACAAACTTTAGAGAGAATAAGACAGGATCCTTAATTCAACCACTCAAATTAGCTCTTGAAAAAAATTCCTGGCTTGCATGCTGCCCTCCACAGAAGGCATCTTCACATCATCACTGAAGATCATTTCCTTAACAAAGAAAACTCACCTTCTTGCACAGCCTCAGTGTGCTATACACGTTATTCACCAACTTAAGGCTGGTGAAATAATTATGTTAATAGTACAGTTTAAATGAGAAGATATGGAGTACTATAGTATCTCATAGAGCAAAAAAAAAAAAAAGCCTGTCAGACATTGGAAAAATGTATTTCTCCATTCTTTCCAGTGTATGCATCTCTCTCAAAGAGGCTTCCCCCTTGACAAGGATATTCTTTGAGTAGCATCTGTGTTTTCCTTTACCAGTTTCAGCTTCGCTTTGCTCTCTCAGGAGTAAGCAACAGCGAGCAGATCATGACAACAACTAATTCACAGGACAAAAAGACGGTTAACAGCACTATCTCGGTAGGAGCTGTGGCAACTTCTGTAAAGCTCATCCACTCTCACTAGGCATAATTTCAATGCTTTTTTTCCCCTCCTGATGACTGCAAACTGCTCGGTTCGTGTGTTGAGACAAAACAACAAAAATCAGACACTGATTGGAAAACGTTGCTCCCCTGCAGGTCAGAGATGAACATAACTGATACTGTGAAAAGAGAAAACGAAACTGAAGTTTGACCCAACACTATAAACCCCTAATTTCTTGGGCAAAACAAAAAAAAATGAAAGAAAAATCAAATATGACAAAACATTTAAGAATGTTAAAAATTCTACCTAAAAATAGGCTTAGAGGTTTTTTGGGGGGTATTCAGGAGCTCTTATTAAGATGATTTTGGGAGAGTCCAACTTAATCCATTGGGCTATAAAGAAAAAGGCGAAGTCCAAATTCATTAGAATGACCAGACTATAGAAATAAATATGAAAGCAACAGAGAGGAAAACAAACAAACCAACCACAACACTATAGCAGCAAGGCTAGGGACTTTTAGAAAAATGTCTTCTAACAGCATTAGTTCGCTATCAATCAGAAATGTCTAAATTTCCAAATGATAAAATTATTAGAGAAAAAAACAAAACAAAACAAAACAAACACAAACAAACAAAACCCCAAAACAACAAAAAAAACCCCAAACCAAACAAACCCAACACATTAGAATTGCCCAGGGCTTTACACCCCTGCAGAATGAATACTGCACTTGCAATCACAAGCACTTCACCACGTGCAAGCAAAGTGTGCTGATGCTCGGGCAGCTCGTCCTGCAGGCTTCAATGAACGAGCGAATGGCCTAGTAAAGCCATTAGGCAACGGAGAAGCAACTAGAAAACTGAGAATTATAGGGCAGTTGGATCATCAATAACAGGCAAAGAGATGTGAGCGCAGGAATCCATTAACTGGATTCCTATCTTTTAGCACTGACGAGCATGCCTTCATGCAGAGCGGTTCAGATCAGGCTATCAACTTGGCTCATGGCGGCAAGCTGATAGATATTTGATTTTTGTACAGCGTGACTTAATAGCTCATGGTATTTTAGATTGAGAGGTTAGCACTTTGCAATTTAATAAAGTACTGTCTGAATGGGGAAGAAATTGACTTGCAGATCTGTAGCAGTCAGTGAGGAATAATCAGTAAACATCCATCAAAAAAGGCCAGGTATAAACTAAAGGTGAGATGAACTCTACACAATTTTTGCACTTCCAGATGCACCTCACTTCAGACACAAGAGTATCTAAACGAACAATTGCCTACTGTCAGGTTCAGGGTGTATTACTTGGGTTCTCCCAGTTAGTACAGAGGATCTGCAAAATATCTGAGCTGCCTTCCAACTGATTCAAAGAATATCAACAGGCACAATATGAGATGTGTATACTACACAATTTAATAGGTAATGAAAACTGAATAATACAGAACCAAGCATTTTTTTCAGTTGCTTGTGATTCTGAGGCAGCCAAGTATTTAACATTATATGATGGAGAGAAGCAGCTCTGGGCAGGAAAATTACCTTTTATTCAATGGGTTAACATTCACAGATTTTGTTTAGCCTTTTTTTTTTTTTAATACCATTTTATGGAGTCAAATAGCACAAAGATTAATGCATCCCATTGTCTGAGTCTCTATTACGCACCCCCCTCTCTCTTGACTTGCAGCCAAACTCTACCACAGCAGAAAAAAGGTCAAAGCATACACTAACATCTCGGGCCAACTACAGTAATTAAAATAACTACCACAACAGCTGGAGGACAAACGTGGAAAAACACCTATAGCCATTAGAGAGGGCCAGGGAATAATCTAAACTGCTGCTATTTGTCTTCAGAATTAAAAACCAAGCATCACTCAGTTTGTCAGAGGAAGAGCCTGTAGCTGACACAAGTTTAATAGTACCCAAATATAGAAGATACACGGAGTAAACTTGGCATCATTGTAGATAATGAAATTTGAAAAAAACCTAATAACTGGCTGACCACTGAATAAGCCCTGTGTTCAGGTACCCACCTCACATTGGAACTGACGTTGCTTAACTCAGCAGCACATGAAAGGTTTCAGAAGAGGAAAAACTAACCAGTACCTTCCAGTGCGAAACCAGTGTCTCCTGCCCAGCGCTGACTGACCTAACGAAGAAGGCCCTAAACACAAGCGCAGACTTGTCAGCAACTGTCAGTCAAAATCTCCTACAGCAATGGTCATTTTGCGAGCTTTGCCAACACTCGGGTTTTTCTGCCTACGAAGAATTGAAAACATTTGAGTAGTAAGAAAGAATCGACAACAGCTCTGCAATAAGAACCTAATTTACTGTCTGTGTACTCGATTGGTACCTCAGCTCACCAGGGATCTTTGAAAGAATTACTTCACAAAGCTGACAGCAGTTTGTATTAAAACAAGCTTGCACAGGATTCACGTACACCATGTGAAGTATCGGGCACCCAGGCTTTCACAGAGCAAATGTTTAAATTGCGTGTTTGAAGTTCAAGTTTGCGCTAGGATTTCCCTTGGTAAGCGTCACCACCTTGACCTCTGTGAGCCAGATGTGGACTAGAGCCCAGATGTTCTTCATCCACGAATCTTAACTCCTTTTACACACTGCCGAACGGAACAGGCCCTGGCTCCAACCTGCACCGCTCCAGTAATTTTTAGACACCCTTGCTTTCTTGCTTCAGTTACACACATGAAATTAAGTTGGAGGAAACCACTCCACAAACGGGTTACTCTGAGAAGCACACATTAAAACATAAAATAAGCCCAGTCCAAAACAGAACCGCAGGTCAGATACATCCCCCATCTTGTAGCTAATACAAAAAGAACACTAAGAAATGTTTAGTAATATAACTTGATTTTTACTCTAGTAACAATAACAGATGGCTAAGTGTAAAAAATAAATCATAGCTAAGATCATGTTTCAAAGGAAGTTTCAGGGCATCTGCAGATGAACCCACGGTTCAATATTGAATGAAGGTGAACTCCAACATTACCATCAGAGATTCTAAAAGGAGATTCTGAGATACCTGTATGTCGATCAGGCATTAGATTAAGTCTATGCAAAGGCAGCCCAACACTACTGCAGAGACCTTAGTTCTTTATAAGAAAGCAAATCCATGGCTGCCTGCTATAAAACCACCTTTCTGACTTCTGGCTCCAGCTCAAATCTTCCTTCTCATTTTCCTTTATCCTTCTGAAGCTAAATTTTATCTTAAAAGTCTCTGTGCTACATTAAGTTCTTCCCTAACCTATACAGTTTCTCAATGCTGTCTTACAGCATCTCGTATTACTTGCAGCGCTCAAACCTGTGCTTTAGGTTTGTAATATAATGATAGAGAGGATGATCTGATATGAAAGCTTTCGTGGCAGTTCTCAACCTGCGTTAGACACCTGCCAAAAGCACAGGGTCAGCTCGGTCCTTTATTCACAGATTAAAATGCATTTATGCCAATGTAACTCATATTCCACACAGCTACAGTGGCACAGACAATTGTGAAACTTGTATGGCATAAGAGGATATTTACACATATACAAAACTAATATTCAGCATGAAAAATTGTATTTCATCCACTTACAGGTATGTTTTCCACAAAAAAACACTGCTTTGGCTTAGTGGAAACCGTAAAATGAACTATCATTATCTTCAATTTTGCATCTGGTCCAAGCTTTACATAGAGGAAAAAAAAAAACAAAACACTGCAAGCTGAAGACCAAGACAAGGGATTTTTTTTTAACCAAATCAGTAAATTAATTTACACATTTCCAAATAAACCTTTTTCACTTCTCAAAGCTAGCGAGAATATTAAATGTTGGGTAACCAGAAGACAAATAAGGAGTTTTAAGAAGACAGAGATGGGACTTCTTTGGGTTGTTTAATTTGGGGGGGATTTTTTCTGTTTGTGGTGAGGTGGGGGGGTAAAACTCTGATATTTCAGTCCAGGCTACACAACCTCCTCTTTTACTGATGGAAAAATTAAAAAAAAAAAGCCTGCAGGAATTATTGAAGCAAGTCCTGTGTCTAATAGTCAATTATTCAAACAACTGAACTTGCTATTTCTGGTAGCATATTATCTCCTATATTCCTTTTGAACTTTCCTAAATCTAAATCCTGAAGTGATTTAGCACTGGGTATATTACACAAGTAGAATTTAAAGAACTATATATCATGCAGGTTTTCAGCCCTCAAAAAAGCACTTAATTATTCCTAAGCTACGAAGAGATCTGTTGGATGCCTTCACATTAAATTATATTGCCATTTGCTATGTATTGCATGTTTAACTTCCCTGTGACTCCTTCACCTTGCTATTTTTCTACAGTAGATGCTTCCTTTGATGTTATGCTGTTAACACCCAGTTGTAAAGCGTTCCTGAATACCAACCAAGTGATTCAACAGCTTTTTTATCTCAGCTATACAAATGATATAATATCTTAGGAATACGGCAAAGTTTAAGACTGAGAGTTCCAACTCAATATCAGCATAACAGATATGAAACCGTACCCTGTCCCAGGAAGTTTGCAGCATTCATAAGAAAAACAGTAAGACAAGAAAAGGTCAAAAGGGCTTTCCCATTCACCATTATTAGAGGTGTATTATCAGCTCGGAGCAGCCCCAAGACCCATAGCCCTATTCGGTAACACTTAAACAGAGGAGTCCTTATTTCTTACAATCTGGGTTTCTACATTCAAGGTAAAAACCACCTTCTTCAGGACTGTACTAAGTCATATGAACAGAAAGGAACTCCTACCATGAAAGGAAACCAACCACAGAAGAGCCTTAGCAGTTAAAATGACTTTTTACTGGTTTTATTGAGTTCTAATGGAGTTTCCTATGGAAACCTGTATCAGTAAGTTTCACCACGTGCTTCTCACAGACTCAATGTCTGAGCACGTTGTATATCCAAGCAGTCCGCTTTAACTCCTTCCACCCTAAGTTCCCTAGTACTGCCTTACTAAGCCAGTCTCAGTAAAGACAGCCTCTCCATAGCCCTAACTCATGCACAAGCCAGGAGGCAACAGTGGGCAAGAGTGACTCCATGACAGAGCCTTGGGACGAGCAGTGATTTCTGCTGAGAAAGATCAGAGGAGCTCTGCTCTGGCCAAAGTCACCATCATATAACCATATAGGCCTCCTGACAGCACCTCTAGCTTGCCCACGAGTGCCTCGAGCTCCACCTACACGGAAAGATTTGTAATAACTGTTTGAGCTAAAATTAAAATGAGGAAAAAAAAAAACAACCTACAAAGTGGTTCAGAACAGCTAAACACTAATGCTCCAGTGACTGAAGTTTGAGATTATTCTAATACAAAGAAAAACACAGGTGATCAGACGCCAGAAAAAATTATAAGAATACCCAAAACAATCGTGTCAATCACTAGGTGTCCAGAAAGGGAGAATCTAACCATGTTATTTTTAACCTGTGACCAAATGTTTATTGGGTAGCATCTCAGCTGGAAGCATGCACCAAAGTTACACAATACAGGGTATCAACCATAACAGACATAGCCCAGCAACGTCTGGGCCCAGCTCCTAGGGACCATTGTGTGTATTCAACAGCTGTGCCCAGCAGCCGGGAAAAAAACAAACAACAAAAAAACCAGGAGCGGTACAACAAGGTCTTAATTCTTGCACGATAGCAAGTCAACAGCTGCACGGTATTTCTGCTCAATCATTTCCGAAATCAATTCCACAACGAGCGAAAAAGAGGCAAACTGCGTCAGGGGAAGTTCAGAATGGACGTTAGGAAAAGGTTCTTCACCGGGGGGGTGGTCGGGCCGCACTCACAGCATCAAGCCTGCCAGAGTTCAAGGAGCATCTGCATGATGCTCTTAGTCATACGGTTTAGTTTTAGGTAGCCCTATGGGAAGCAGGGAGTTGGACTTGAGGATCCTGATGGAATATATATTTTTTTATACATATATATATATTTTCTATATTCTAAATAACAAAACTGCAATTCTGCGGTCAAGCAGTAAGCTGAACATCAACCAGATCTGAAGGACTATATGTTAACCATCCAAGTCCCTACAGAGTTAAAAACCAAAACAAACACACCTCCACCAAACCTAGAAATGCCCTCTAATAAGCACGTGAGAGTCCATCTGTAAGTCTAGAAATGAAATAAGAAACATTAGACACGAACCTAAGAGGACAGACACATAAAATGTAATATGAAAGTCCAGTCACCTGTCTCAACAAGCAGAGCTTTTCAGGACAAATGTCCTTCTGCTGAGAAAAGTTTACATATTTTGCTGGTCTGTTTAAAAGTGACTTTTCGAAAAGTCAAAACAACCCTTAAATTTATGTATTTGATTTGAAGGCTCATTGGACAAACAGAATTAAACAGTTCACGTTGTCCTGAACCATTATTTACAGGTGGAGAAAAATAGCAGCTTTACCTTCATAAACAAATTGGCACGGCTGAAGTCTCAAGCAGAACACAGTTTACTAAATGAGCCACTAAACCAGATGCAAAACTCCCTTATTTTTAAACTTACTCTATTAACTGTTGCAGTAGGATTACTGCGTGTAAAGGAAAGATATTTTGGAAGAGTTCTACACTGAATTCTGCTTGATTACAGTAAAGAAAACCCTGCCACTGATCATTTGCAGATTACTACCATCTTCATTCAAGGTTTTAAGTAATTTTATGTCCCCTGTGGGAGGAAAGATACCACATTACATTGCATCAGCACAGGTAGATTATTTGCATTCATTGCTAATATGTACTATTAGACTTCAAAAGACTCAGGACTGCACAAAATGTTTTAGCCTCTCAATCTATTCCTATGCTGTGGTAGCCAGCCACCTTAAACAAGCCCCAAGATAAAATACAACAAATAAATAGGAGACAGCTCAGTTTGGCCTAAAAAACTGTCACCTATTCCTCATTCTTGCCTTAGATACCAGCATAAATACAAAATAAATGCATGCTGGCAGAACAACAACAACATGGTCTCAATTTCTACCAACATATTTTACAATGAGTGTCAAAAACACAAGAAGTACTTAATCTCCATATATTGAGAACCATTTCAACAAACCCACTTCCACATGAACAACAAATCAATTCAAGAAGCTCTGCAAATAGAATTTATAGGCAAACCTACAGCAATATATCTAGAGCAACACTACCAAAGGATATTGTTTTCTACTTGTGGCACAATTTGGAAGTAAAAGTGGTTTCGGCTGTCAGAAAGATATTAATTTTTCTTCATGTATTTACAACACATAACTTCATTGTGACGGATTATTCCTTTACCCCGATGGTTCCCACATTACTGCTGGTCTCTGCAGTGAAAGCTTGTCAAGTTGCTCAGAAGCATTTGTAACTTCACCACTTTCTACGTTGGTTACATAGGTTTCCATAACCTAAAAATAAGCCTTCTGAAGCACACTTAAAAAGTGGCACATTTTTAGCATCTATTTCCTCATTTAATCGAGGAAACATTTAGCACCGAGCAAAACAAAACAGCACCTTGCTCTGTATTTTCTTGCAGCACATTTGACTTTATATAAACTTCCCAGACAGCCAAAGCCATACAGAAGTCTCTAACACATGCAATATGCCCTTACTCAATGCAGTACCTCTTCTGAACAAGGTCCCTCACTTCTAACCTTTGTAGGCACACAGGCATGGGGACCACTAGAAACAAACCTCCCTGCCCTCTTTAAGTTTAGCACATATTGAGGGATTTGCACTAAAACGCTTGAAATGGTTACCAAAGAGACTTTTAAAGAGTCTCCCCACAAGGAAGCAGAACATTTAAACATGTGTCAGCCAGACAAATGCTACTCTTATAAGAGCTATACAAGCCACAACAAAGAGTTCTCAAAATTAATAAGCATTTGCTTATTATTAAGCATTTGCTTCCACTTTGCAAACATGAAGGTGTTTTCATATTTATTAAGTATGTTTTCATATTTATTAAAATTAGCACAAAATGCAAAAACTGTTAATCCACAAACACTGCAGTACCAGTGCTGGAACAGGGACTCTACAACACGTTAATTCATTTGCTCAATACATCTCATTATCATTACAGGGGAACAATTCTAAGTTGCACAGAAAGATTTTTAAATCTTCAAGCATGCAGACAAGTTCAAGCTGCATAGGAAAGATAAAGCTATCAAATAAGAATAATTATCAGAAATACATGCAAAAGCAGGAGATAATTAGCAAGATCTTTTCTAAATGACTGATACTCTGGAAAAATAAGCCCATACAAGTAAGTTAACATAACGAAAAAGAAAACTTAATACAAGAAAAATAGTGCAAACATTAAAATGTAATACGTCCTGTTGCGTATGTGATAACGGACAGCTGAAACATCATAACCAAAAGAAATACCACCTGGATAAAATAGGCACACGTGTCTTATACAACCATTTGCACCAGTCTGCACCACACCAGGGTCCAGCCGGTTTCATATTTCTGCCTCGGCACCACTCACACAAGAACCCAGACGCTCTCTGCTCCAAGGGACATTGTGTCCATGTGTTGCATTCTCTTTTCAGTATATTCCCAGATTTGGGGGCTTGAGCCGAGACCTGAGTCAGGTCTAAAATGTGGCTCAACAGGCTCTCAGTTGATGTCTTCCCAGATCAAAGTTAA
Organism: Pampusana beccarii; assembly: GCA_013399365.1. Classification (NCBI taxonomy): domain Eukaryota; kingdom Metazoa; phylum Chordata; class Aves; order Columbiformes; family Columbidae; genus Pampusana; species Pampusana beccarii. The sequence continues at coordinate 477,450 of VWYH01006019.1, forward strand.
TGCTGGAAACAGTGCAATCAAGTTTGTGCGGCACTACCCCACAGCTAAAGAGCACTGCTTGGTTCTAAAGGAAATGCTGAATTAAGACAAATTCTTTACTACAGTTACAGACAAAGACCTACTTTCTAAATTACCAAGCTTCACTCAGCACGGCCATCCTGTTAAACTCTCTCAGAGAGAGATGGGGGGATGACGGGATGAGAAGAGAAGCCAGTGCAGGGAAGTGGATGGAGGACCCCTCACTGTTAGTCAAATGAGCTTTTTCAATTCTCTGTACAGGGCAAGCTATGCACTCAAATTTAGTGACAGACATATGTTATTTATTCACATCATATATGACCAGAATAATCCAAAGGATTAACCTAGAAATTACTACCAGATAATTACAATGTGGTTCAAAACTTGTGTTGGTAATAACAGTGCCTTGGCACCTCAAACTGTGACATACTACATGCAGTGGTTCTTTCTCCTGTGAAGTGAGGGACACGCATTTTGAAAGCGGGTATTTGGGAAGGAGTCTCACACACATTTTACCACCAGGATCTGCAATTTTACAGAGCCAGGCAACAAAGGTTTTGAAATTATCACCCATAAAGAGCTGTACTACACAAGTCATCTTTATGAATTTTTTTTAAACATAAAGTGAAACATTGTATTCACTGTGTCATTTCTCCAAGATGCATATTATTGACCACTATACCTTCAAAACTTTCCTGTCCATCTAGGTTTGGCAGAGTAACAGAACAAAGTATTTCAATATTGTCTGTGAACGCTGGTTATTACCAACAGCTACAGAACACAACTTCATAAAGTTATACTGGATTCCTTCAAAAAACTCAGGCAAATTAACTGGCATGTGAGGATTAATAAAGCATCTGTAAATATTTGGGTCATAAAAGGTTAATGTTTCCTTGCTGGTTAAGATGCTGCTTCTTTCCAGTTTATCCTCAGACCCAGCTGCATCAGCCTGTTCCCAGTTAAGAACCCTCTCCTGACACAAGTTTACTCAGCTCTGCAGCTCAAATGGCAGCAGTAAACACAAGGGCAGGATTCAAGCTTTACAGAAGGTATGTAGCAAAGTATAACCACAGAGGAACAGAGTTTAGTTTACAACATCGTGGATGTCTTCCCCCATACCAAAGACTACTACTTCATTCACAACATTAAGCATTTGAAAAGTGAGCTGTAAATCTGCTACTTACTATCAATGTGATTTAGTTATGTCAAGACATATTCAGAGGTCCTAAATTCTCATGTTTCCTTGTCATAGTGCAGCTCAAGGTCTTAACTTTTGGACTGGTAAACTGCTACTAAGTGGTCACAGCCCTTCACTGATGATCCTTCTACCATTCTGAACCTACAGGCATCTTACAGATGACTTTAAACGCCTGTCAACTACAAAACATCCTCAGTTTTATCATCACATATTACTTTCAGTGAAAATTATGCCTCAAACACCCATATGATAATTATGAGCACATTAATGGCATCTTCCAAAGCACCTGAACACTCAAATTAGCATCTTAGCCATGTTCAAATTTCAAACTAGGTTTCCTTGAAGTTTCCTTTTTTCTCTTTCTCCAGGCTCTGAAGCGTCAGATTTGAAGTATCGGTGCTTGCACTATCACACTTCAAATTGTCTTTGTATCATAAAAGGCTGTACTAGTATCATTGTATTAGTCTCAGTGGAAAAGGCAATGAGACAATATCTGATGTCCCACTGCAGAAAAAAGGCTGGTCTTTTCTCTCCTACTGTGAGAGCAGAAATTTAATCACTTTGTATTCCAAGTTAAATGCCCATGTTACCCATTGCTACTGAGCCTTTTGTCTGGTAAACTACAGCTAGTTAAAAAATATATTGCATGAACCACTTCTTGCTTTCAACAGATCAAAATACTTTGCACTCAGCCTAAAAAGATACGGAAAACAATGAAACATTCTACAAGCAAAGACACCTAAGGAAGTGTTTACCAGTTGGTAGTATCTTCTTGCAGTCTTAGCAGAGAACTCCCTTCCTCAGATTGCCAATGCAGCAGCTCGTCTTCAGGATCTGAACAAACAGAAGAAAACGATTAAACATAAACAATACACAGTATTTAAATTACATAATCCAGTGCCAGGGGTAAATCAAAGTTAACCCTGCAGTGCCAAGGAATCTACATAATTCTTGAGGAATGCAAATAAAACACGCTGATTTCAAAACCACTCGAGGTTCTTTGGAAGTGACACTACAGGCAAATGCAGAGGCATCCTCACAAACTCTTCTGTGACTCAGGAAGGCAATTAGCTATCCGTGATCACAAGCATCAGAAATAGAGCACTGCATCTCACCACCACTGAGTTAAGTCACACATAGTTACAGCACCAGAAAATAGAGCATTACATCTCTGCATTACTGAGCCAAGTTACACAGAGCTGCAGCACAAAAAGTAGGTTTTGGTTCAAGTTTTATTTACAGTGTCATATATATTGCGCACAGGAAAAAATGCTTCGTGGCTACAATCTGATTTATCAGTTAAACTCGTCCAATTGCAGTTTTTACCTTTCTAACTTGTTCTAGGATTACTTAGATTTCCTGCTTCAAAACTAGGTTTCCAGTTTAGAAAATCAGTATTTGTATAGTCAGAACAGCACTTCCTACGGAAATGCGGCACTGAGATACATTGCAAACGTTCTAAGGTTCTTTAAGTTCATTTGGAGGTTTATGCAAACACTACTTTTTTTAGTACAGTAACCAAATGATGAACTGGCCCAAACTGGCAGCTTTCTGTTGCGGTGAAAGCTTCATAAGCCTTTTCCATTTGGGATTTTATAGGCTGCTTCTGTTTCAGGGATTTCTTCTAATTTACATACTTGAGTACTTATCATCAACCTATCTCCAGTAAAAGCACTGTTGCTCCTACTTCACGTATTGTTCCTGATACCAGAATCCACCCTGTCAATACGTCAAAGCTCAAGGTTCCTTTTTAAGAGTGATCTTCCCATTTTGTACTACAATTCTCTTTCGACTTATACAGTCATTCTGCAATGCATCTGTTTTTAGCATAAAAATCCTCGTCATGTCATTGCAGGTCCAGCTGAAGAGACACAAAGTATTCAGCATTAATTTGTATTTATCAGCTGTCGACAGCTTCTCTTACAGCAAATAATCCTGATTAACAAGCATTTAACAAAAAAATATGCTGCTTTGCAATGAAATTGGTATTACCAATTTGTCCTAGCTTGGGAAGAGCTACGCAGTATCGGGGCTTGGAGATGATTTTAGTCACAGCGAAAACTATCATCAAAAGATACAGCCATTCCCTCCCTCCCTCTCTGCAAAAGAAAACCCTGCGACGTGAACAGCGCAGCTAGGAGAGGAGAAGGAGGCAAGGACTCTGAGTTACTCTGCAAAATTTAATTGACAAAAACCACAAGCGATCCTATTCGCAGCTACACCGAAGCAAATAGTTGCAGAGGGTTCAAAAGTAAAAACAAAAAGAGAGTAATGTTAGTCAAGGACAACTTTTGCCAACTTGTGTCAATGCAGTATCTAAGATAAGCAGGTGTCTGGCAAGTTTTGTTTGGTTGGTTTTTTGGTTTTTTTTTTTTTTTTTGTTTGTTTGTTTTTTTGTTTTCCCCCCCTGCAAGTGACGTTATATGAAGCACTACTGATCTCTTGGAGAAAATGGAATCTAAAAAACATCAAGACACCTCATTCACTTTGTTAAAGCATAGGCATTAACAGTTGTTCCACTACCCTATTTCAGACACTTCCATTCACGGTCCTCTTGCCAAGGAACTGTATAAAGTTAACAATGCAGTCAAAGGCTTCTGAATGGAAGCGATACAGTCTTACACTCACATGCTGCTCAGTAAGTCGCACTTACTGTCACTGTCTACAGCCTGGTAAAGGGATCTGAAAGTTCTCCTGGCTGAGTGACCATTTATGCAACTGCAACATCTCCAATTTCCTTCAACACACTCAAAGATACTTCCTCTGACCCTGCTACACTGCAGTATGAAAAACTTTCAGTTCCAGAAAACTGATTTTTTTTTTCAAGCACAAATGATCATTTCATTAAACAGAAAACTCGTGTTACACTTCCACTGGACCAGCTCACATATGTTGCCAAATCTGAATGTTTAAACTCCCTCATAGCTTCACACCTGTTGTGATCAGCGGTGCAGAGTCTGGTTGGAGGCCTGGAGGGGTCAGTGTCAGGTCCAGTCCTGTTCAACCTGCTCATCAATGACCTGGGTGAAGAGACTGAGTGTACCCTTCGCAAGTTTGCTGATGACACCAAACAGGGAGCAAGGGCTGACACCCCAGAGGCTGTGCTGCCATTCAGAGACACCTGGACAGGCTGGAGCGCTGGGCAGAGAAGAACCTGATGAAGTTCAGCAAAGGCAAATGTAGGGTGCTGCACCTGGGGAGGAACAACCCCAGGCACCAGCACAGGTTGGGGGTTGACCTGCTGGAAAGCAGCACTGCAGAGAAGGACCTGGGAGTCCTGGTCGACAACAGGTTGACCATGAGCCAGCAATGTGCCCTGTGGCCCAGAAGGCCAATGGTATCTGGGGTGCATTAGGAAGAGTGTGACCAACAGGTCGAGAGAGGTTGTTCCTCCCCTTCTGCTCTGCCCTGGTGAGGCTGCATCTGGAGTTCTGTGTCCAGTTCTGGGCTCCCCAGTTTAAGAAGGACAAGGAATTACTGGAGGGAGTCCAGTGGAGAGCTACAAAGATGATCAGTGGCCTAGAGCACCTTTCTTATGAGGAGAGACTGAGAGAGCTGGGTCTGCTCAGCCTGAAGAAGAGACACTGAGAGGCGATCTCATCAATGTTTATAAATATCTCAAGCGTGGGTGTCAAGAGGATGGGACCAGACTCTTCTCAGTGGTGCCCAATGACAGGATGAGGGGCAACGGGCACAGACTGAAACACAGGAGGTTCCCTCTAAATATGAGGAGAAACTTCTTTACTCTGAAGGTGCCAGAGCCTGGACCAGGCTGCCCAGAGAGGTTGTGGAGTTTCCTTCTCTGCAGACATTCAAACCCACCTGGACACCTTCCTGTGTGATCTGCTCTGGTGAACCTGCTTTAGCAGGGGGGTTGGACTGGATGATCTCCAGAGGTCCCTTCGAACCCCAACTATTCTGTGATTTTGTTTTCCCAAAAGCAGTATCTAAGCCTGCACAAGACCCTCCCGCCCCTCCAGTCCCACACAGCTCTGCATTGCTCCCTCCTCCTGACTGTTCAGCCTCCCCCGTGCTGTGTTCCTCCCCATTACCCCATTCCCACAGACCAGCCTCCAAGCCAGCATGGAAACCAAGTGCCAGCAGTCCTGCCTGGGAAAAGTCAACCTGGCAGAGCAGCAATACGCACCATGGACTGGAGGGATCATGGAAACATCCATATGCAGAGGAACTATGTAACCTGCCAGTGCTGGGCACAGAATGAAGTCTGGCGGGACAGGAGGAACAGGAGAGCAGCTGCTGCACAGGGGCGCTGGCCAGGAGCAGGAGGGCAGCACAGGACATCGGAAGGACGGTGTGGGCTGACGTGGGGGCACGCACAGTAACCGGCAGACATGCGGTCCCTTCGGAAGATCTGCTAAGCTTTCAAGGAAACAATTCCTCATACATGATCTAGATTAATCTGGTTCACTTGAAAAAACCTGTCAGGACAGCTTTTTTTTTTTTTTTTTTAAATAATAGATCCCCAAACCATAACCTACAGTATAAATAACAGCTGAGAAAAGCTAAGCTAAAGTCGATATTTGTTTAACAATTAATTTTCTTTACTTCAGCAGACCTTTGTGGAGCAAATTAACACTTCCTTTGACAGGCTAATGAGAGAGAGGTGAACAACAGAGTAAGCTCATTCTCAGAAGGTATCCTTGCTCGCCCTCCACACACTGGGTTGGCATAGCTTTGTCGGATGAGTTCAAAAGAAGGAAGCAGACAATAAACTCACTTGTTCCTGGTCAATTAGGGAGATTTCACCTCTTCATTTAAGCAACTATTCCTCGCTTCATTAGTTTTGTCACTTAAGGGGAAGGTGAAATTAAACTCTGAAGTACAGCACCTGATTAAATCTTGTTCTCCACACAAAATTCATGCTCAAGAAAACCATTAAACATAGAGATGCAAAAACTCTGCTGCGAATCGCACCCTGTTTGTTTTCCTCTGGCATACGTGTTTCAACAGGCAGAGTCACAGTCACCGTTCCCAAGCCTGCAAGTTTTGCACTCATTGGAGCTACAAGGAAGACCATTTCTGAGAAATTTATTAGTGGCTGCGTTCTCAGGAGAGAATGGTAAAGCCAGTAAACACAGGGGTCAATATGTTTTACTGAAAGATTCTGAGTACTTCATGCACTACAGTTTGCTGAAACACTGGCAAAACAGCTACTTATTGCCAGAAATAGCAGTTTTGAGGTTATCTTAAATAATTTTCCAGCTTTTGCCACCATCAAAGGAAGCCTGCCACTCACAGCCCAGATGAGTCCTGTGTTGGAGTCGGCTGTAAGTCTTCACAAGCAGGTAACGGGGATGACTCAGGGCTGAGATGCAGAGGGAAATGGAGATCAAAGCAGCATTTCCCTAAATCCTGCACAAACCCTCGATGGCCAACCCAATACCCTGTGCTCCAGTCAGACACTCACCTCCCAAGGACACCACCAAGGTGACCATCCGGGGTGGCCCAAGATGCCATTTCATTTCCTCTGCGATTGGTAACTTACACAGCATCTTCAAAAGCCCAGAGGAACAGATTTCACAACTTAATACGCAGGTTATTTCAAATGAAAAGCTTTTTCTGAAGTATATTTAGGAATAACTCCACCTGGCATTAGCTTGTGTACCCAACACTGTTGTATTGATACGAGCTGCATGTAAAATCGAGTTTCGCACATCATCTTTGCCTGTGCCTGACTTTGCCGAGCCCCAAACATAGAGAGCGCAGAGAGACAGCAACAGGGATTTGAGGTGAAGTAACCTCCACAACACAGATCGCAACAAAGAGTCACAACAGCCCATCAGCACGTTAAGATACATCTGAAAAGCAGAGTAGACAAAAAAAAAACAACAAACCACCACACACAAAAAAAACCATAAAGATAACTTAAGTGTCAGAAGGCTTACGGTAGCTTATAAAGAACTCTGTTGTGAGACATAAGACAGCACACAAACTGAGCAGTCAAAGTAATCCCTGCAGAGGTTCTGGCAGGCTACTGTTCAGAGTAAGGCAGCTATAAAAGAGGCAGAAAGCAACACATCCAGTGTACTTCAAAAACAGGAAAACCTATAAATACTAATATTCACAGAGAGCCGTGACAAAGTTGTTGGAATATTTTATCTCTCATGAAAATAGATTACTTTTTTTATTCCTCACCAATGTATATTGACAAAACTTTAATTTTCAGCAGAAAATTTCCTGCGATTTGAGGAATTGGTGGTCAGAGATCTATTAAAAAAATCCCCAGCAGTTTACTTCTACACAGTTGAAAAAGTTCTCACATCTTTACTTTCAGGACAGTAATGAAACTGAGTGTTTAAGATCAAAATAACAATAGTAAAACTCAATAGTCTGAGCTTCAACTATACATCATGCAGTTAATAACAACAATGCTATGACATATTACAAAGTTAAAACTATTTACTTCCAGAATATTGCCCAGCTCTCCTTCCAGGTAACACCACAGCCCTCAAGAGATACCCTTTGCAACATCAAATTAGTACTTTTCTTCATTCAACGGTTACAGGACTTTAATATGACCTTCCTTATACGTTTGAGCTGGAAAGCATCAAAACGTATTCATGTACTAGAAGTTAATTTTGTGTGTAAATGAAGATTGTACAGCTAATTATGAGTTGCAAAGACAGAGATGAAACAGACTCATATATAACCTTCTCTTGTCCCCCCAGCAAACCTTTGGCACAGGTTTAAAGCATTATCGGTCCCACACAACACATTCATTCAAGTGTAATTTACCAAACAGAACACCGACCAGCTTTTCCTCTGTTAATTACTCCAAAGTCATAGAAGGGATTTCTAACACTTTTTCTCCTGTCAGTGCCATATCTCAGCTTTCAAACACTGGCCTTGATATTTTGAGCTCAGTAGTGCTGCATGCTTCAACATCTTCCCCTAAAAATAAAGGTTTTCCAAACAACTTTAAGTATTACCGAGGGACTGAATCTTAGAAGATGACTACCCTTGCCAGCTTTATTTTATTACTTATTAGTTGCAATTGGGAATAGAGTGTGCTGCAGATCCAGGAGGGTTTGCTGGCACTTCAGAAGTTCTGACTATTATCAGATTATTTCTTAGCTTCCAGCTCTCATTCACCCAGCTTCTTGGAGCCCAGGAACCTATGCCCATATTTACTGTAAATGCAGCAGTAAGAAGAATGTAACTCTTATGTAAAAGAGGAAAAACAAAACTGCTAAACACCTATTCCATTAAACCATACAACGACCATCGGACCAGTCCTTATTTTTCTACTCTCTAGAGAAGCACAATGAAAGAAAATGAAAGAGGGACAATGAAAGAAAAAGAAAGAAGGTCCCTGTGTGACCAGAGCCAGCAGACCAGCAGGACTGCTTTTGAAGAGCCTGCTTTAGCAGTTAAAGTTATGAGCGATCTACATCAACTCTTCAGTAACTTAGGGCTTGTTAACACGAACACAGAAGTTGCATATCCCAACTCCAAGAACAGCTTTAAGATTTGCATCGGACAAAAACCTATTGTAAGCAAAGACTAAACACAAAGACTTCCACACTCCATAAAAATTCCTTCTCACCAGGTTCTGCTGTGTTTAGTCTTTCCTGGATCCACCCCTTAAACCTCTGTTCATGAAGTGTCCCAGCTCCAGCTGAGCGAGGCATCAGCCTGGCTCACGAGTGGACGCTGAATTCAAGAGTCCTCAAATACAGATCAGAGTTAAGGCTTCCTTTATGCTACAATCAGTAGGTTATTATGCCAAAGAATCTCTGAATGGGGAGGTGGGGGGAGGAGAGATGCTATGAACTCCTGGATCTAGATAGCTGGTCAATATGTACTTTTTTTCCTGTTTCCTAATCAGCTGGATTTACACAAGCTTGTTATCTAGTTGACAGAGAGGCAGGCATTACTTCCAGCTCCTAGCCATGTTTACAGTACCTAACTTTATCTGATGTGTAAATACTTTAAGCTCTTAGCTTAAACAGTTTGAATGATCTTTTCAGAATCCAATATTTGCTTAAAAAAAAAAAAAGAAAGATACTGCAGAGCTCATGTTTGAGACCTTGAGGAGGAAGTCTCACCCTCAGAAGGCTGTGTGCAGCCTACCTCGGCTGCTACATCCGCTTCTCACTAGAGAGACATGAAAGGCAACTGGACTCCTGTTTCTGCACAGGAAATCTGATGAACTTTAAGCCATTCTTACACTCCCACATCCTCCCATTTAGGTCTGCACTGAGAGAGCACAAGGTCTTTGTTCAAAGTGTCCTCGCAGATGCCACCATCTCCAGAAGCATTTCTCCTACATTTAATGTGTCTGTTTACAACCACAGTCAAAATAGAAGCACAACAATTTTTCTATATTACACTGTATTTGGAGTGACAAAGGAACCATTTAAGAACAAGTCTTACATTTTTCTGCTGAACTGAAATAACAAACACCAGCATTCAAACAGTTACATACATGCCACAAGGGAGTCAGTTTATCCTTTTCAAATCAAACTTTACCCTGGAACAGCAGTGAGGTAGAAAAAAACCCTACTTTTATTTAGAGACTTGTCACACTGCAAAGCTTTTTTCCTACTATACAGCTAGAAAGACTTACTTGAAGGCTAACAGATTCTGAAATACCTTTTTTCATTAAGAAATGCAGCCACAAAACTCAAATATACACATGAAGCAAAGGCACTGTATGAAAAAAATTCAGATAATAAGATACAATTCACATTGTAGAATCAGGCTCAGGATAATTTCAGTAGAAACAAAGTTGTTGTACCTAAGTAAAACTCCAACACCAGACGTGTGGCTGTAGCAGATTCAATGCATCCGCTTACCATTAAGTTTGCAAGTGGGTGCAAGCACATGCAACAACACCACCATTAGGACAAGCACTGGACATACCTTCCAGTACTCAAAGTCCTAGGATCGTGAATTTCAAGAATAATAGAGTAACAGGGATAAATGGCACTAATAAGCGTAACCAGACTTGAAACTAAGGTGCCTGGCTTCTACAATCTCCAAGTTTAGATGAGGGACTCCGTTTGCAAAGTGCTTTCAAAGCATGTGACGAGAGAGTCGCTCTACAGGTGGAACGTGCTTGAGGCTGCTCCTCCACGAGAAACCCACAGGGCCCTTACCACATCGGGCAACCAGAGCATATGAGGTTTATGTTCAGCAAAATGAACGGCAGGGACTCCTGAGCTCTTCAGAAACGCAACATGTGGAAAGGTGCGATATGGACTGCGTAATGGAAGCGCAGAGCAAGCTCCAGCTTGGCAAGAGGTGTAAATAAAGCACGTGCGCACGCAGCATGGACACGTGCCTTCGAGGAAGGGCCCGGCTCCATCACGTGGTGCTGTAGTACTCATCTGTCTGAGGACTGTGATCCAGTGCCCAGAGGGCGTGTTGGACTCGGTGCAGATGCACGGATTAGCTGTACACCACATACGTGTCTGGCTGACGACAGGAAAAGGCTACACACACACACACACGCAATTAAGAGCACTCGGAGAAGTTAAATAACCTGCTATAACAGGACTGATTAAACCCTTCTTGGCCTCAGATTCACTCAGTGCAGCTACAGAAAACTCCTGCATCATCTCTGTTGTAAGGAGCCTCAGAATAAGTGAAGGTTGTTAACTTTCACGATAGACAGGGTTTAGTTTGAGGCTCATCACGGGTTAGAACAAACATTACCTACTATGGAATTAATTGCATTGCCACTCATGAACTTAGGCAATTTATCAGGGACATCTCATGTGGCAAAGACACTGCCAAAGAACTAGATGATTTATGGGTGTTCTTATAGCAAAATCTCCTATAGTAGGAACTTTCCAACACAGCAGACATGAGCCAGCAATCTCTGAACACTGGAATATGACAAAAACAAGCCACAGGAAGCGAGAAGACTTGCATAATGATAAATCTCATTAATAAAGATATGCTTGTCACTGTGGCTAAACCAGAAAATTGCCTTATAGTGCTGTCACGAGCATCACAGAAAGCATACTAAATCAGGCAAGCCAACTTCATAAGAGCAATGCAAAACCCCTTTGGCCGATCAAGTGGCTTTCGGTAGTTTGTCTTTCAATAAAACATAATCTGGCTTTCGAAGATTTAATAACAAGACAAATATTAACTTACTCAATTTCTTATCACCCAAATCTAGAAGTGTATGTTGGCCTTCTGGTCCTCCATCTCCCATATTTTTTTTGGTGGAAATTCAGTTATTTGCTTAATACAAATATCAGCAAAAATAGAAGAAAAAACATCACACAACACGACTGAGTTCTACCAGATCTGAAAGAATGAAAGGTTTTCACTCGGATATACTTTCAGTCAACGTGTCATTGTGGAGGAGCTAAACAAGTTTCACAGGGAATTACGAACCTTGCTCCTATCTCAAACAAGTTTTATTAGGAGTTATTCAACTACATAAACTCGGTCTAATGTTCCAGTAACTGAAGAAACACACATTTGATCCCAGTTTTTAGCTAAGGACTTCTTATTTGCTTTCAGGGAATTAACACTGCTGTACCTCAGTTTCTCATCTGTAATAAAGCAAAGCACAGCAGGACTTCAGCCAGGTGTGCAGCCTTTGAGAAAGAACTGGTAAAGGTCACGCTGGCTGAATCTTGAAGGAGATAAGCACAGAAGAGGCTGTTTATTGACCCTAAAGGCAGTCAGTGAGGATGCACTGGGTGAAGCACACATGCAGAACACCTTCGAAACCCCCACGCTACTCCACATTATGAACAGAAGTGGCTGAAGCAGTACAGACTCCAAAAATCAGATACTGCATTCCTACCTGGCAAAGATATTGATGTTAAACTCTCACGTGTCAACCTGAAAAATAATGAAATCTGTTCTTTTACTGCTGAAAACTTAAGCTTCTTGGGCCTTACAGATAGGAAGAAGTTAATGAATCATTTGAGACACTCCAATCTAAACCTGGACATAAGAGCTACTGCACTTCAATAAATGGATTACAGTTCTACCCATAAAATCTTTTAATAAAACTATTTTGAATCAAAAAAACATTATGCAGGTGTTTCAAACTGCTGATCAAGTTAACCTTCCATGGAGATTGCAAATAAACCTAATTAAAAGAAGGAAAAGATGCACATGTTAAACATGCTTGAGAAAAACAAAACCAGTTTCATCCAAGTCAATGAACTGTGACATTGGTTCTTGTTGGATTATTACAGCGGTGCATCAGTTAGAATGTACTTGTTAAAAAAAAACCACTGAACTTACATTAGGACAACTTTTTAAGATGAAAAATGAGTGTAAGAGTACAATTTACATTCTACTGGGTGGACTAAAATAAAATGTATAGAAAAAACTGCTCTCACGGGGAAGCCTTACGATTTAAAGTTTGTGGTCTTGATGACGATGCAGAGCTCAACTCAAACCACTAAAAAGATCCACAAATTCTACCCTACCTCATATACCAAGAGTCTGAAGAATAAACCACCCCTGGAAAAGTACAACCAGCTTCTTGGTTTGTTGGTCAGCCAGAGTATTCTCCAAGATCACGAACACCACGCTTACAACACAACAGAGAACACGTACAGTAACAGAGAATTTATTGAGCAGCTCATGAAACTCTGGAAAAATATTTTTCTTAAGAAACTAGGTAGAGAAACAAGGCTAGTTCAGAAAGGTGGTACCTCTCTAACTCTGTGTTCCGTGGCACATTCCTACTAGATAGCAGAGGCATTAGCAGTTGTACTTTCTTGGCCAACTTTGAAACCTGCAAATAAGGTGTACCATCCCCATAAGAAGTGGCTTCAAAATCCATAGCTTTAGGCATACAGAACTTTCCATAGATGGTGCCACATCCTGGTGATACTGGAAAACAGCACCAAACCTGAAGGACATTGACAAGAACTAATTCATGGTAGTCATAGGAAAGCCCGTATTTGCAAGGCAGTTTCTCAAGCCTCATTCACTGCTGTTGCACACAGACACAGCACTGCAAGAGCAACGCACAGCAGGAAATTAAACTATAAGGAAGCAATATCTTCATTACCGTAAACCTCTGTATATACACTAACAAAGTTTTGATTATCATAGGAAATTATCAAACAGTATTTTACAGACATTCAGTTTCTGCCATTGAGCACGCTGCCCATAGTAAGAAAGAGCTGCTTGAGCACTCACTGATGTCAAGGATCACTGTTCCAAAAAGGTACATTGAGGTAGTGCCAAGCCACTGAAACAGATTTATTTCAGAAAACATAGTTGTAACCTTTCTACCAGCCAATAAAAGCTACACTACCTAAGGGCAGTGACTCTCAACCTCCTTTCAACTGCAGCTCTTTCTACTTTGTCTTATGACAAAAAGCCAAAAGCAGAATACTTACTTCATTTTCTTTGAGACCGTTCTATCACTGGTAAGAGCAGATGAACAGCAAAAGCCTCAGCACCCAAACTCAAGTAGCTTTAACTCATGTTTACACAGAATGACATGGAAGTTCAAAAAAAGTACACTGCTCCTTTCCACCTTGTGTATCAAGTCCAGACAGGGCCAAAACAAAAGAAGAAAAGAAAAAAAAGAGAGGAAGTCAGGCCCCTGATGGTTATACCTGATCTATGTACTCTTCCAAATGTTTCTGTTGATGAACAGGTTTTCAATCAAGAGTCACTGTACTCTGTCCTGGGCTCCCACAAAGCTGCTGTCTCACATACACAAAAGAAGAGCTAGACAATTCCTGGTTTAAATTGAATTAACATTTAATGCTATCAATTTTACGTGTGAAGTTCAGTCGTGCGTCCTAGCAAATGAATATGGGATATGCATTTCATATCTCACCATCACTTCAGATATTTCCAATGGAAAAAGAGTGAAGCAAAGAACCCTAAACAACTCGCACTCTCTACACAGAAATTATTCTAAATTTCGCTCAGCCACATCGGAACCTGTCACAAGTTGACAGTCAGAAACATGTTCTACAAGAGAACATCGTAACAGCTTAGGGTTTTAATCTGAATTTGTCACTGCACTTTATCAGAAATCAGAGCTCTCCAGAAATTTTAACAATAAAACATTCTGAAAGTTTAATTAACAATGGTTTTATTAAGTTATACTGTTTGTGTCACTGTTCATGATATTTGAATCTGTCAACAGAGGATTCCATCTGTCATCAAGCTGCACACTTGCACCCAACAGGCTTCTCTGCTGTGCAAGCATTGTTATCAGAGATATTCAAATCAGTAAAGCACTCAGAAGTGTTGCAACACAGTTCAAAGTCACTACTACGAACACCAATCCCAGAATGCAAATTCATAGCTTTCAGCCTTTTCCTTAGCCTGTAGCCGTGTTGAGGAATAAGAACTTATTCCTGGCCTGTTTACCCTTTAAAAATGCCAAACTGGATGTTTTAAGGAAAAATGAGCACTTCTGAAGTGTCCTAAGTGTCCTAAGTTTCTAAAATTAATTATTCAAATACAAGGTCAACTTTGAACTCACCTGAGATGCCAGGGAAAATGAAGAAATATCTACAGCTGCCAGCCTTGTTCTTATAAATCTCTTAACTCAGAACTATTCAAAACATTAATTTATACAGCTGTATTGTATTAAGGTTAAGTGCAGGCAAGGTTTCAGCTTACCACTGTTACTTGACTAAAAGGGGAGGCTAAGCAAGACGTGATATCTGCACTGTCAGTCAAGAATAATGTTCTCCTGGTTTTAAAACATTACTTATGCTGTCTCTATATAGCTATACTCAAATAAATGCAGAAAAGTATTCTCTACTGGCAGAGAAATTGTGGCAGTTTGTTCCTTTCCATGGCAGAAAAGAGATAAAAATCAAGACGTCATTCCTGGGTTCTTTCTATGTTGAGACAGCATACAAAATGTAAAAGCAATCTTGTATCTATATGAAAAAGCACATGCAAAGAAAAAGGGTGAATGAAATATCTCCTTGTGAGTGGAGTCTCCCATTATATCCTAAAGTACATACAAAACTAATATTAAATAAAACTGGCACAAAGGCACGTAATTCAAAAGCTGGCATCAAGGCAATCAGTCCCATGTTACTTCTGAATGCACACTGACAGCAGCGATCACTTGTGACAAAGATCACAGGATTATCTCCAAACTTTCGCTTAAAGCATTTCCCTTCACAACTTTGATGGAGAGACATTTTTTAAAAGGTATTTGCAAGATAGTAAGCGGTTCCTAGCTTAAAGATCTGTTCTGTTACCTGACCTAAAAACACCTGTTTCTCCTCCCCACAAAAGGAAGATCAGTTGGCCTGAATGACCAGCTTTTATTTTTGCCCTTAGAATCCATCCAAAAGCTGGAAGGATGCTGGAATTTCATAAGGCAGTTACAGACATAACCCTTTGAGGTCCCCATAAGTTACTTGTCAGTGACAACAGTTTATCACAGTTGGATTAGTAAGAATTACTGCCACTTCTTTACAAGCTGGATACCGTCAGAAGAAAAGCCTTGAGATATACAGACTTAAAAACTTGAAACTGAAAATGAACATCATGAACTATAAACATTGACAAGAACTGCTGCAAGTTTATTTAAGCTGAGAAGGAGCTACTAGACAGAGGTAATGGTAGGAGGTAATATTAACCACTTTATCACCAGTCCCCATTATCTCCTGGGGGAGACAGGAAGGTACATCTTTTATTGCTGTACAACACAAAAAAAAGTTAGCTGCAAGAAAAAGCAGGAATTAAAAATAAAATTTAAAATAAAATAAAATTTAAAAAAAAAAAAAATCAGAGGGAAGAAAGGCTGCCATGGCAGGAACACAGAGCCACACTATAGATGAGAAAAGAACTGTAATCGGTTCCAATAAAGCAGCTGTAGTTACGGGTTAGGCAGCAGTCTGGCTTTGCATTAGAGTCAAACTTTCATCAACGTCTGTGTTACCACAGAGGAGTCCTTCCTGTCAAGCACACTTCTATGTATACACTTACAGCTTTCTTCCATCTAACCATTACCAACAATCTCATCTTTCTCGTTGGCAGGTAAGAGTCAACACTGCGACTTTTCATCAACCTTCTTTTATTCTAAAGGTTTTAGCACTCACACAAATCACCACGCTTCAGAGTAATTCCAATCCCAAGAATACACAGCCCTCAACTCAAAACGCATGACAGGCAGTCAACATATTACTGTTATGTACTCAAACAGATTTCAGTTTTACTTTGCAAGCTTATTCAACACAATTCCTCCCAACTCCTAAGACTAAACAAAGATTTCTCTGCCATTTGCCTTGTGCTTTAAAGACTGCAACAACACCGAGATTGTCAAGTACTCAAGAGTTCCCCAGAAAACTCAGTTGTGCCACTGTGAACACCACACTTATGCAGTGAGACTGTATTCTCTTCTGAGTTTATGGACAAAAGATTTATCGACAGTGAGGTTTGTGTTTTAAACCTTCCAGCCTATCTTTCATAGAGCTGAGCCTAGTTCTTCTACCTAACAGAGTTTCCAGCTATATCATGAGAAGAAAAATACTGTCCATTTTCATGAGACAGTTTTAAATGCAGCCATCTAAAGTCACATCTAACCAAATTATGCTTAATGAATACTGAGATATAAAAGAAAAATAAATACTTTATCAGTGTACAACAGAGGCAACAGCAAAAAGAATTTGCTGGAAGAGGTAAAATCTCATTCATTTCCCCAGACGCCATCTATAGCACTATGCCAGTTATCTTAACAGTAGCCAGCCCAATAATCCGCTGTACAGGTGGAACTGCAATCATTTCCTGACCTTCTTTACACACATGCACAAAAGCTGCTGCTCAGCAACAAAAATTATTTTAAGTTGTAAAAAGAGCCATTAACAAATACTACTTTTGCTAAATTACCGTTTCAGTTAGATACACAATTTATGTCAGTTTTACACAAAGATACAGTTTAGGGTTTGGTTTGGGTTTTTTTGTGAGTTTGAAGCCACTACAAAGATAAGTCTTCCAATTATCTTCCAACAAAACAGTTGTCAGAACTATGCGGGGAGGCTAGTGCTTATCTCAAGTTTACTTGAGACAACAGGTTAGTAAAACAAGGTCTTAAATAACTACCACAGGGCAGAGATAAGTCACATTTGCAACAGATTTCTGAAAGGATCAGAAATGCAACATTATATTGAAACACATGTGAACCTGAAATAATGTGCTGTTTAACTTCTTGGTAGGGCTTATGTTTAACATGAAATGTACATCAGCAAAATCTTGGATCTTTAGGATATTCCACTAACTGCCAGCATTAGGTAACAGTTTCCCTGGCTATTTGCACTAGCAGCATAGTGTCACCAGAAAATAACAAGCATAATTCTTATCTGAGGGAGAGTTAAACTCTAGCTTTCCTCTACAGCATGTTATTGACTGCCTTTTGATGACCTTCAGATTAGGACAAACTGTTCAGAGATTTCAGCAAGCAAAAAAGTGCATTTGAATTTTGCTGTTTGAGCAGGTCCAACTGTGTGTTTGTGAAACTGCTCCTTCTTTACTGAAGCTAAAGGAGGCTAAAAGCCACGTAAGTGATTAAAACACTCACAAGGCCAAAAATTAAACTGTACCACACTGGTTTAAGTTGTTATTCCAATTCTGACGAACTACATATCCTTAACAGAGCATGGTGGAAACATGCCATTCAGACCATGAACGTATAACGCAAAGCCAATGCAAACCACCAGAAAAGAGAAACACCTAGAAACAGGTTTTCTCTGCCCATCACTGCTGAGACTGCTCAGAATCATGTTACATTTGTGAAGGGAGAAGGACTCCACAGTCTTCCCCCAACATCTTTCTCTTTGAATTGGGGAGAGTTGGATTTGATGTCTAAACTGTTTGGTGGGTAAGGAATCAACTGGATTGTCACATCCAGAGAGCAGTGGTCAACAGCTCAACATCTGGGTAGAGATCGGTGACGAGCGAGCGGTGTCCCTCAGGGGCCTGTGTTGGGACCAGTGTCATCTAATGTCTCCATCAATGACACTGGGATTGGGTGCACTCTCAGCAAGTTTGCACATAAGACCAAGCCGAGTGGTGTGCTTGACACCCCTGAGGGATGGGATGCCATCCAGGGGAACCTGGACAATCTCAAGAAGGGGCCTATCTGAACCTTGTAGAGGTTCAACCAAGCCAAGTACAAGGTCCTACACCTGGCTTAGGATTAAGAGCAGTCCTGCTGAGAAGGACTTGGGGTACTGGTGGATGAAAAGCTGGACATGAGCCAGCAGTGTGAGCTTGCAGCCCAGAAGGACAACAGTGTGCTGGGCTGCCTCCAGCAGCTCGAGGGAGGTGATTCTGTCCCTCTGCTCTGGTGAGACCCCACCTGAGTCCTGTGTCCAGCTCTGGAGCCCTCAGCACAGGACAGACATGGAGCTGTTGGAGAGGGGCCAGAGGAGGCCAAGATGATCAGAGGGCTGGAACAGCTCTGCTGTGAGGACAGGCTGAGAGAGCTGGGGTTCTTCAGCCTGGAGAAGGCTCTGAGGAGACCTTACTGTGGCCTTTCAGCACTTAAAGGGTCCTACAAGAAAGATGGGGACAGACTTTTTAGTTGTGATAGGGCAAGTGGTGATGGTTTTAAACTTAAGGAGGAGAGATTCAGGCCAGACATGAGGAAGAAATGTTTTAGGATAAGGGTGGTAAAATACTGGCCCACGTTTCCCAGAGAGGTGGCAGATACCCCATCCCTGGAAACACTGAAGTTCAGGTTGGACAGAACTCTAAGAAACCTAGAATTGTAGAATAGTTTGGGTTGCAAGGGACCTTTAAAGGTCATCTAGTCCAACCTCTCTGCAATGAACAGGGACATCTTCAACCAGATCACATTCATCTGGTTGCTTTAAAGGCCCCTTCCAACCTCAAGTATTCTGTGATTCTATTATAGCAAGCCTAGGGGGGCATCCTTCCTTGTTGGTTCACTTGAGTACTTGTGACAAGAAGTTATCTTCCACAAACTTCAAGAATTTCCCTGACCTGTTTGTCACATTAGTATGGTAATGCTACCTGATGCCTGGCAAGCTGAAATCTCCCATAAGGAGAAGGGCTACCGATCCAGAGATTTCTCCTAATTGCCATAAAATAACTCCTTGGTGCTTACATCCTGGCTGGGCAATCGTTAATAGACATGTACTATGTCACATCCTTTGTTTTCCATCCCCCTAATCCTCACCCAGAGGCCCTCGACTGCACTACTACTAACTATAAAATGAAACCTCTACCTTATGTATAGCGTGACACCTCCACACCACCTGCCCACCTACCCCACTGAACAACCTGTAGTCCCCCATCCCAGCACTCCAGTCATGGGGCTTTTTCCACCAAGTCTCACTAACACCAGTGACACCCTAACTCTGGGAGCTGATCACAGCTTCCAGCCAAAGGCATCTGCAACCACAGCACCCATAGCTGTCTGTAGAGGCAGGGTCACCCCAGCCCCCCCACTTAGTCCTTTCCCTCCCCATGAGGAACTGGGGAGGCTCTTGGGGTGGGGCAGAACACGGGGAGCCCCAACATTCCCTCCCAGGCAACCCTCAAACAGAAGGCCACAGCCGGCAACCCCACAGAGTCCTTGGCAACCAAGAGACAGAAGGGATCATGGTGCCACCAGCAGCGCAGCTCCTCCTGCGCAGCCACTGGTCCTCCCTGATGCTTCAGCCTTTTGTCCATCCTGAAACCTTCTACTCCAGAGGTAGGGACCAACCCCGACGCCTGCAGCCTGGGGATGCTCTTGGGGGCAAGAGCAGAGGTGACTACCAGCTATTGCTCATCTCTCAGGCTCAGCAAACCTGTACAGACTGCCCATGCAGGAGCAGCCCTTCCCCGCAGCCTGAGCACCCCCAGCAGCGGTGGTACCCCTGACACCCCCAGCAGGTGTGGTACCCCCTCTGCTCTGGCACCTTCAGCATCCCCAGCACTCCCATCCTCCCAGCATTTTTAGCACAGGCCTTCAGCAATCCTGTGCAA
>VWYH01006020.1:0-105711 GCA_013399365.1 Pampusana beccarii
CCTGTCTTCACAGGAGAGGTGCACCAGCCTTCTGAATGTTTTCATGGCCCTCCTCTGGACTTGCTCCGACAGATCCATGTCTGTCTTTTGATGGGGGACTCAGAGCTTAACGCAGTTCTCCGGGTGGGGTTATATGGGAGTGGAAAGAGGGGAAGAACCACCTCCCTTCACTTGCTGGTCACACTTCTTGTTTGGTGTTTTCTTTGTGTTGTTTTTTTGTTGTTGTTGTTGTTGGTTGGTTGGGGGTTTGTTTGTTTGTTTTTCCTGAAATGTTGGGATGCAGCCACATGCATTTGACATGTGCAAAATTACAAAAAATCTTTTGTTACTGAAAATAAAGGGCACATTGCCCCTTAATCTGTATGAATTATTAACAGCATATAGTGAAACTGTGTTCTTGTGTTTCAGAAAAGTGTGATGAACCTCTGGTCTCAGCATTACCCCACTCCTCGTTCAGCAGCTCATCATCTATGACAAGCAGCTATGTGCCAGGTTATGCAAAGTTAAACAAGAGAGGAGGTAAGGGGCACTCTATACCTTAACACTCAGATGTTTAGAGAAAAAATGATGAATGGTATTTTTAATATGACTTCTTTTGTAAATTGAATGAATTTTTGTTTCATTGTGTGTGACAGTAATTGCACTCCATTGCACTGCAGGGAGAAAGACATTACTGATAACATGTAGCATCATGGGCCAAATGCCTGATGTCGATGTACTCATATGGTATGGTTGTATAACTGACTTCAGTTAAAAAGGCATACCTCTGTTCATTGGATGAATGAACATTTACAACATGAATGAACATTTACAAAGTCCTGGTTGTTTGAGCAAAACTGAACTTTGTTGCTTTGTTGATTTGTTTCCCCCTTAGCAGTGACTGCTATCATTCAGTTTTTTCTGGCACTACAGAACTTTGCCTCTTGCTTGTACTTCTGTAATGCTATGAGCTGTTTTTCAGAAGTAAGAAAGCCACCTTTTGGTAGTTGGAAAAATTAGTGCAGAAGTTTGATCTGCCTGGTTGTAACTATATCCTTAGGGCTAGGAAAATGGTCTGAACACAAGTCTTTACCTTCAGTTGTAGGGATTCTCCTAGCTTTCCTTGATATGTCTAGATATCTGTATATATATACATATATATATAATTTTGATATCAATCTCTAAATTAATTTCACAGGAATGATACATTCAAACATGAAACTTTAATGGGAAATGAGTATTCTGAATACTATTGACTTTTTTTTTTTCCTAAATAGTGTCAATCTAAAAGCCCTGGAATCTAAAATTTCCCAGATTGTTGGGAAATTAGCTTATGATTTAATACAAAAATATTATCTTACCCGCAAAATACATATCAACGGTATAATAAACTGACTTAGTGAACCTAGAGTTAAGAAATACTTTCATTTCAGGGAGGAAGAAGAGAGACCAAGTGATTACAGTACCCTAGTCTTCTAAATCCTAAAGATGTATAATAATGGTCATTAGACTTGTGAAAGGTTGGGTTATTTGCACTGCTGATTTTATTTTTTCTGTTCCTGAAGGAATCGTGTTGCTCCTGCCTAGATACCATATTCTACCTCCTTGTCCTCAAAAAAAAAAAAAAAAAAAGCAATCTTTTGTCTTTGGGTATTTGTAAACAAAATCTGGAATAGTTTCAGATGGGGGAACACCCTTGAGGTTAAAAGCAGAATTTGTGGCATCAAAACTAAGGCCTAGGATGCCCATGTTGTCCACCAATTTTTTATAATGTTGTTTGTACAGTTTCTGATTCAAGAAGAAACACCTTATGAGCAAAGCCATGCATTTACTTTTAGCCTAGTTGTCATCAAAGACAAGTTATTGGCCTAGCTAATATAAAATATATATATATATATATATATATTGGTAGGGAGAAAAGTCTCAATAATGAAACAGACTATATATACATACTTGCTTGTGTCTATCCCTTTCCCTGGTGTTATGCTCCCCCTGTCATAGCTCTCCCAAGTTCTGGTGACTGGCTTTAGCTGAGGGGGGAAGCTATGATGCATTGTCAGTGTCACAGACTCTTTACCGTGAGGATGACTCAGATGTGAGTGACAACATTGAAATGGCAGGATCTGCTTGAGATTAACTTTATGTGTTTTCAGGGAATGGGAGAGGGGAGATGTTACATGAGGAGGACCATGCTGGAGATACGGGCAACACTGGGGCACATGGTGCCCTGGCTGCTGGGCTGCCATCCCCTGTGCCTAAGGGTGGGCATTGCTGATGGCACCAGAAGGTTCTGCCAGTTGTCTGGAGATCATTGCACAGGAAGGGATGGGCCAGGTCTGATGTAGAGACAGGAAGTTCAATCCACAAGTGGGGAAGAAGTGGGGCTGGGCTTGAATACACCTAGGACATGGCTCAGGTAGGGCCTGGGTGGCTGAAATGGGGACCCCAGGCCCATGGGCAGAGGGAGTGGGTCTCCACTGGCACTGGACAAGACAGTTATGGCTTGTTGGTACCCTCAGGGCCCTGACATTGATCTTTGTTTATCACTCTGCAATTCCATATGTCTGAATTCTCTGTACGTGTGTGTTTTACATGTGTAGGATTCTTGTTCTTTGATGTCTTTTTCTGGTTTAGTTTTGGTTTGGTTTGGGTTTTTTTTGTTGGTTGTGGTTTTTGTTTGTTTGTCTATTTTGGTTTGGTTTTAGTCATGTAAAGTCAGCCCTAGCCAGCTCCCAAGGTTGCTTTCTTTTAATGTTGGTAATTGACCTGGTGAGTTGTGTATAGCCTTGCTCCCTCTAGTACTACCTTGTGCCTGTACTTTCAATACCTCTGCTATCATCCTATAATTGTAGTCCCCTGCATGATGTTTTTGTTCTACAGTTGTAGTTTGTTCTCTACAGAGTATCTACTTTAGGTACAGAAACATACCACAGTTATTACACCAATAGTCACTAGCCCATGCAATCACAAAGCTAAGCTAAAGGTAAAACAGATTAGGCTATGTTACCTGCTAGTTAGAAAATTGCTATTACAACTAAATGAGCTGAACAGACTGCCAAGCTGCAGTCTTGAAGCCCTGCAGAGTTGATGCAAAGCCTGTGGCCTCTCAGTAGCACTGGCAATTTCTTTGGTTTTAGGCCTGCAGACTAGCAGATAGCATTGTTTATTGCTTCAGAAATTTATAAGTCAATTTCTGAATGAGAATAGATGCCATTCCATGCTGGATTTGGGGTTTTATTCCAGTGCTGCCTTTATTTTACTACATACCTTTCAGTAATTCTCAGTCTTTCTGTTGCAGTGCGTCTGAACATGGCTTTTGATAGGATGTTGAGTCCCTTAATTTGTGTTTTCAGCTGTTCATTATCCAGTTGAAAAGAGTTAACGAACAGTTTAATTCTAAAACACTGCTCATCATTTGGCTTGAATTCTGCTGTATCTGATCATAGTTGTGTTCATTTACTTTCTATTCCTTGCTCTACAATATACAAAAAAGTAATTAGAATCACTCTAATATGATAAAGATTTGCATCAACCTGGTGGGCAGGATCTTCAAATTGATTTTAGATGACTACTTCTCCTTTTAGTTTACTAGACTTTTTATTCTTTTGTAAGTGAAAGATAGATCAGACAATGGAATTTTTTTTTCTTATAATTAAAAGAAATTTCCCCTCCCCTTTCATACCCCTGTAATCACTACAGTGCAGTTTCTTTTAGTGATGTTTCTTTAGCAATGTGGATCTACAGTGCTGTCATTAATCAAATATTTGCTTAATTTCCTCTATCAAAAGGTCGTTTGAAGTTTAGTTGCATCTCTTTGCTTAAATACCAACTTCTTTAGATTGCTGTCATCCATCTCTTGATACCTGTGGAGCCTAGCACACATACTTTTCAAAACTGAAGCTTCAATATATACATTACCTTATTTTGCTTTCCTAATTCGAGTGCCAGTAAAAGTACTGCAGAATTCAGGAATGTGTTTAGCATAGGAATTTGGCCTTTGCTATCCTTGTGTTTCTGCTTCTACAAATGATAAAAAATAGCTCAGTTTTAATGCTGAGCTATTTTACAACATTATGAAATTAGAGATGTTTCTAATCAAACCAATAATAAGGGAATCCAGTTTTTTTTTCTCTCCGAAGAGTCATTATCACCTAATAAGTTCCCAAATCAAATGTGCTATTTAAACCACATTGTGCTCAAGTCATTACATGGAAAGAACTCCCCCTCCTCCAGCCCCAGACCCTTTAAATTAAGAAAATATGCAATTGAAAAATTCTGGTCTCCAACCCAATTAGATTTTTCTTCATTGATTTCATGGCACTTCACTCTAGACTAGAAAACACTTTAACACAATAGATAGTTTATTTTATTCTCTTGATTAAGACACTGATTTACTGAACAGTCACATAATATTATTAAGAAGGTTGTAGTTGTGACTGTAGTTGTTCTGGTTCAGTTTCCTGCTATAAATGTTGGAATTGGAAGGATACACCTCAAACAGTTTAATATTTTCAGCAGTTTGTAGGAGGCTTAAAAAGCAGAAACATTCACAAATTTATTCCTAATATTTGATATCACTTTGTTCACAAATCCTGTAACTAGTGATTTAGGCAAACAGAACTAAAACTTCATGGAATGGCATTGATCTGGAAATTGAGCTTCCAGGATGTATCTTTAGGGTATTTTTGCTTTGTCAGTATGTGAGAATATTTCACATTATCCACAGCTGTCTACTTGGAGCCTTGTAAGCCTTTGCTGACTTAGAGATCAGTACATATACTTTGTTCAAAGGAAATGTAGATTTAATGGCCAGAGTATGACTTGATTATAAAAGTTAACTTCTCCAAATCTGTGTACTTAGTGCTTCATAGTCTTCTGTGTTGCCCCTTGTTCCAGTTCTGATCCTTATTTCTTATTAGGGGAAGCAGAGAGAAGTATCCTGAGCATTTTTTAGAAGGAAGAAAAAAAAAACAAAATTAGAGGAAAAACTGCTGATTGTAGAAACAAATATTCCATGGTCACCTCTAAGGTCTGCCAGTCTCTTGCAAATTCATACCAAAATGTATAAAACATTTGAGTCCCCAATTTCAATGTCAGTGAGTAAGTCTTTGATTTTTATACTTGTTACAGCTATGAATCTGTGTTCCCACAGTCTCAAAGAGATGGAGACCTGGGCATACAATGCACATGTGCCTTTTACACCAGCTCTCTCTTTCACTGATCCCCAAAGCACCCCAGCTGTCTCATGTGCTGCCTTCCCTCTTCAGCCTTCCTGGGTGCTTTCAATCATAGCAGCTGTGAAAATCAAGCAAAATGTTTTCATTTTATTGTTGTGGAAGGAAGTAGGGAACAAGCAGACCTCAGAAAATGTAGACTATTTTGCCTTTTTGTGAGCAAAAGAAGGTGGTTCCTCTGTTATGCTACTACTTCGCAACAGATTTAAATAGAGATAGTGCTGGGCGAAGCCGTTGCTGCTATCCCTGTCATGCCCACAAAGTAAGGGAGCTGAAGAACCTCTGAAACTTTAGGTGTGGTAAAAGTCATGTGGAGAATGGAATGATGCAAAGAATTGCATAGTGAAAGTAGGTTTGGGGAAGGTAGAGTGTGGTGACTCCCAACTTCTGTTAAAGGCTTATAAGCAAAAGCTTGGGTGTAAAAAGATAAAGGTCACTGACTTAGTAACTGCTCAGACAAAGGTTGCTGCAGTCAGATTATATCAAATTATCCTTTTGAAAGTGAGATAATTATTCATTTTAAACAACTAAGTCTTAGCACTACACTGTATTGTATTTTTTCCTAGTTTTTTAAATTATAAAAAACTAGTAGGGTGTTGTTCAGTGCCAATGTAGCGAAGGTACAGATTATTTTTTAAATGTCTGTAGCTTGTATGAGAAAACAAAGCACCACAGAAGAAGAGAAATATGTGTGTTCCTGTCACTATCACTTTTATCTAAATAAATGCAAACATTAAATTTTTGAATACTATAAAATCCTAAAACTTTTCACTTTGGACACACTTCTTAAAAAAATTTTGAATATTCTCTCAGTTATCTGCTCACATCCCATACCTATGTAAACCTAATATTTCTAAAGGTATTAAATGACCCAATGTAGTATCTGGAGAAATCTGAGAATGTGTTACTTTTGAAAAAATATTTAATTTTCTTTCTCAGAATGACTGACACAGAAGTGATTCTTATTGGCACATAAACATGTGCCATTAAGTTCTTGATAACACTTTGACGCTTTTTAACTGAAATCTAGTTAGTAGACTAGCTAAAAATATTTTAGTTCCTTCCATTTTTGTCATACCTGTTCTTCTGCAAAAGTAGCCCGTATTGCTACCACCTTAATAACTAAAGTGGCACCAGAGGAAAGGAAAGTTTTCTATTAGCTCATTCTAGACCTTTTAAAAAAATCTATCTACAGTACATTTTGCATTTGAGATGTCAAGGTTACAGGGTCTAAAAATTTTTGACCTGCCATCAGTAGAATCAGTAGACTGTATCACATCATAAGAAGGATTCTTAGCACAAGTTTGATCTACTGCATTATCAATCTTCCTTTTAATGGTTCCCAAACTATTGGACCTTACACTTCTCGCTAGTAAAAGAATTAATGCTGTCCATAACCCACCTCATACCATTTTAATTTAGGGAAGAAATTCTACATTATTTCAACATAATGTAATGTTATATAATTGGAAGCTGCTTGAAACTGAGCAGAGTCTCAGAACTTCAGAAATAATCCCAGTAGACAGTGAAAGTATGAAGGTCATAATGAATCTTTGGATGTATGGAAATTATCTTTTGTGCAGTGGAATAAAGAAGAAGAAATCTGGCATCCAGGGTCCTCTTTCAAGTCCAGCATTAGGGGAGAATCTGAAGCTGCCAGCAAAATTGATAATGGAATACCAGAGGAAGTTTCTGTAGGGCAGCTGATCTTCAAAAACCAGTCCTTTTATCACCACTGTGTAACTCCTGTCCAGGCTTTTGTATTTCTTTTAATCAGGGTGCCAACCTTGACCTGTTATCAGAATTATTGATATGTCTATAAAACAAGCATAAAAAATTTTAAGTGTTAGCATAGGTGTACTTGAGACAGGATTTTTTTTTTCCCTCAGTGGAGTTTTAAGTTTTGCCCTCTGAGTGGAAGATGAAAGAACTTATCTATGATGGGATATGATTCTTTTATTCCCAAAATGGTTCCCAGTAGGTCAATTAGATCTGTTCTGCAACTGCTCTACCAATATAGTAAAATGCTTCTGAGAGTCTCACATTAGAAGAAATCAGGGACATCTGGCCTAAGCTCTTTTTAGCATGGCCATTAAAACCTCCAATACCATCACCAATATCACTACTTCTCCAGTTCTTTATTGCGTTTCTAGAATGGTGTATGAAAAGGATTTCACAGAATCGTAGAACCAGAATGTTTTTTGTTGGAGGGGACCTTAAAGATCATGTAGTTCCAACCCTCCTGCCATGGGCAAGGACACCTTCCACTAGATCAGGTTGCCCAAAGCCCCATCCAGCCTGGCCTTGAACATTTCCAGGGACTGGGCATCCACAGCTTCTCTGGAGAGCCTCTTCCAGTGTTTCACCACCCTTATAACAAATAATTTCTTCTTTGTATCTAACCTAAATCTACCTTCTTTCAGTTTAAAACCGCTACCCCTCATCCTATCACTACGCTCCCAGATAGATAATCCTTCCCCATCTTCCCTGTAGGCCCCTTTTAAGTATTGAAGGGTACAACAAGGTCTCCCTGGAGCCTCCTCTTCTCTAGGCTAAACAATTCCAACTATCTTAGCCTGTCCTTATGTAGTTTTCCTTTTGACAAAGTGAACATATAAGGGGTGGTTTGCATAAACCTGGATTCTGTGAGCCGCTTGGGCTTGTCTGTTGATGGGACTTGCCAGAAATTTAGTTTGAGTGTGAATCTCAAAGTAAGGAGGTTCTCACTCTGTATCAATGTTGTCTAGATAGGACACTGGGGAGTTAGTGGGCTGTAATTAACACACTGCAGGTTGTCACCCTAAATACTGCAGTCTTCTTAGGTCAGCAAGACCTTCGGGCACACTGAGAATGCCTGCATGCAGCATAACTAATCATATTTTGATTAAAATCTCTTAGAGGAAAGTTATTACAGAGTTGCCAGTGGTTTGTAAACTAACTGCCCAGGTTACTGAATGCTGTCTTTTCTAAGTACATAAGCATATAAGAGTAATGGATAGAGTAGTATGAAAGAACAGTAGCAACTATGAGGAAAAGAGTAGTATCATCTACTTAGCTTTTGTCTGTTTATAAGAGAGCTCTTGCTGAGTAAGAATTTATAAATAACTAAAATGAGATTGCCTATAAATAATTAACCAAATCTCGTTCTGTAAATACGTGCTTTATATAAACACATTGCACAATCCAATATAGTTTATTTGCTGAAACTGTGCCATGTAATTCATAGTAGGTCAACTTAGGTGATCAGAAGTCAGGGCAAATTAAATGTTGGTTCCTGTTAAATAATTACTTTTCCATTTGAAAAAAATGTGGTAAATGAGTCATTCATTACTTAAATGAACCACTAGAAGGTTATTTTTTTATTAACACAACCTTAAAAACATGTTTGCATTGGACACAGTATTCTTCGTGTTGCACATGGTGTAAACAACCTTATTTCTGGAATGTTTTAGAGAGAGTACAAGTAAGTGATGTTTTGCCACGGGGTGTTTTTTGTTGTTTTGTTTTGTTTTGTTTTGTTTTGTTGTTGCCTTTAATTCACTTCAACATGTAGCTTCTTTAGGAATTTACCTGTGGGGGTAAATTAAAACACTAGCATTTTATTAGTAACATGGCCTTTTGGTACTATTCCTAGTGAAAATTTGGTATAACACTAACTTCAACCTCTGAGTTTTTTCTTCTTTTGAAATCCATAAATAATTCAGGCTCCACTCATCATTTGTGAGTTCTTGTGGAACTAGAAAGGAAAGTCATGTAGGAGAGTCATTTGTCCCCTCACAGCTATCATTTCATGGTCAAATATTACTGCTGGATTTATATAATTTTCTGCATCTCTTTATCTGCCTCACATCCTACCACATAGTAAATTTTACTTATTCTTCACCTTCAAAATAAATAGCCAGGGCCCCCGCTTTGATTTGTAATGCAACTCATTTCAGCTCCGTGCATGATTGTATCTCGGTTTTGAATACAGTTGTGGTTGCCACTCAGTTGACATTAGCACTTGTTTTCTGTGTTTCAGTGACCTGTCCCTAACAAAACATTTTTCATAAATACCTACATTTTGTAGAAAAATTCTTAAAAACACAAATAAAATTGTTTGCAATAGCTCCTTCTTCTGATACCCAAGGCTCCTTCAGTCTATGGAGCAAAATATGAGGGCAGTAGGAAAAAACATGCATTGTAAGGAGATAGCATATTTTGTGAAGGGGACAAAAATTTCTGGTATACATCCAGGTTAGATTGATGTATTGAAAAAGTAACTTCAAAATGGAAAAACATCACCCTTTTTATTCACAACAGAATCCGAGAAACAAAGTCTGTGGAAAGTGAAACTCAAATAATTGGATAAAAATGGAGCATCATTAGCTTATGCTAATTTACTATAACCAAACAAATGCAGAAAGCATGACCATTTTTCCAGTTCACAACTGATTTGTTAATTAAAGTGTTCAGAATACCTAATTAGCTTATTTGATATGCGTCTAGATGGGGAGGAGACAAAAAAAAAATAATACTGAGCTCTCTCTTAAGGGAGAGCTTTATATGTGAAACTTTCTCCAGCAATTGATTTCAAAGGATCAGTTCCAAGTCCAGCTGGAGACATAAGGAAAATCGGACAGATATCTAGGGCCACAGATGGACTGGGACAGCAGATCCGCCCTAGCCCTCCTGAGCAGCTAGCTTTTTAATTGTTTCAGAAGCTAATTGACAGCTGTCTCTGGCAGGAAAGTGGCCGTGCTGGTGGCAGAGGGTAGGCAGCCTCACAGACATCTGTATGTCACAGATGTACTTTCCCTATGTCCTTAGGGTCTGGTGCAGCTCTTGCTGTTTATCCCCAGAGCAGCCAAATTCAATGCTCTCGAGGAAAGGCTGAGAGAGCTGAGGTTTTCCAGCCTGGAGAAGAGAAGTCTCCAGGGAGACCTTATTGCAGCCTTTCAGTACTTAAAAGAGGCCTGTAAGAAAGATGGGGACAGACTTCTTAGTACGGCCTGTTGCCACAGGACAAAGGGTAATGGTTTTGAACTAAAGGAGGGGAGATTCAGGCTAGACATGGGGAAGAAACTTTTTACAATGAGAGTAGTAAAACACTGGAACAGTTTGCCCAAAGAAGTGGTAGATGCCCTACCCCTGGATGTGTTCAAAGCCAAGCTGGATGGGGCTCTCAGCAACCTGATTAGTTGATGTCCCTGCTCATTGCAAGGGAGTTGGATGAGATGACCTTTGAAAGTCCTTTCCAATCCAAAGTATCCTATGGTTCTGTGACTATCCTAAAAGCCCAGAGTTTAATTTGAAGCTTTCTTAAGCAGCATTGGGACATCCACTTGAAAACAATGAATAAATTTGTTTAGGTGTTCTTACTGGCTTAATCTCTATGCTATCTTGAAAAGGCAGACCTGGTGAGCTCTCCAACTCCACTCAGAATACTTACACTCTTATTTGCATTTGAGCAGGACCTAAAGGTCTCAAATATATGGGGTGGATGACAAATTTATACTTGAGCTTTATAGGTGGTATAGTATATCTAATCTTTCTCTTTCTTACTGTTTGCAGTCAGCTGCTTCAAATTTCATATGGATGTGCCATACACATAAGATATGTTAAAAGTTTTCACACTCTTTCTAAATCTCATTAAACTTTTTATTTGGTCTGTGTTTCTGAAGCATTCGTCAAGCTGACATTCACAGAAGCATCACCTGTACATGGAGGTGTTAGTATTAGTCAGATGACGTATAGGTGTTAGTGCAATAAGAGTATTGCCAATGGCAATTTCTTGCCTGCATAAAGACAATTTTTCGCAGAAGGATATCAGTGCTTGTAAATCAGGCACTAAGTTGTATAATCAATCCACTTTAAGATTGCAGACGTTAACCTCTGGTGTCTAATTTCAGTTCCTAAAACAGGGCTTGTGGTTTTAGTGTATTTCAAAAGCTCGCACGCTTTATAATTAAATTTTAGAGTTAATATAAAGGGTGAGACTTTGGCTAAAAAATGCATGGTCATGACACATTAGAGTTCTGCTAGATGCCTGCTCAACTCAGTGATTCGCAACAAACTTGTCTGCAATGGAGTTGGCACATCTAATGAGTAAATTAGAAAACTTCATATTCCTCAGACAATGGAGCTACTGCATTTGAACAGATTGATGGGAACATGTGTGGTTAAAAAAACCCAACAACTTGACATAGGAAAACTGGCCAACATCTTTTGACAGGTCCAGTACATTTAGGAGTAGCAGCGGCTGACAGTTTAGATATCCTAGTCTAGGTTATATCTACAGTTACTTCAGACCAAGATTCAGAGATGTGTGAGACTCATCTGGATTTAAGGCAAAGATGCTGTGTGTGGACAGAAGATGCACTGTCAGCTGCTTCCAAGGTAGGTGCCTCTTGTCAGACACTATGAGTGTTTCATCCTCTCCTGCACACAAAAAGGAGGTTTTTCTTACATAGATGGGTGTAGTGCAACTAGTAGATAACTTCTTCGAGCATAGACAGAGCACTGCCTTTTCCAAAATAAGTCATAAACAAGCGTAAATGCTGGTAGAAATGGGAGCTATTTGGCTACCATTATAACCTCCTAGTACAGTAATATGCCGAAAGAGAGAAAAGAAATAATGTGATAAAATTAGGCTATTTGCTCCAGGATGGGAGAGTGCAGCTATTATTCATATTTCAGCTTTCACAATTAGACTTAGATTATTGACAAGCAAATCTGAGCTACACTCTAAGAGACAGTACATTAATACTCATTTTTCCGTATGTGAGTTATTACATGTCACAAAACATATCTCTGGATCTGGAGGAGTCTGACTTAGCATCCAGTCCCATGTCATAGATTACCTGTTGGTTTCACTTCCTTTTTTCTCACTTTCTTAGATGAAAATATTTTTAATGCATTTGTGTGTAACTCATGTTAACATTGATAAAAATGACTCTCATTTGAAGGAAAAAGAGTGCATCAGCTCATACTGAGCAAAATAACTTATTTTAGAAAGCTTCAGCTTTATGTAAGCCTTGTATAGCAAGGTAAGGTGGAAAGGGAAGAGGTTAGTGATGGAGTGTTGTAGAGAGACCACTCAGAGCTTTTTGAGCAAGAGAAAATCCTTCTCTTGAGTAAGAGAGATAATAATATTATGTTATTAAGTTATAACTGTAGCTGAGATTTGAGTCAGCTTTGTGCAGAATGGCAGATGACGTTAGCACACTGCAAGATGAGAAACTGTTGGTGTAATTAAAAAGCAACAGTTTAGTTACGCTGGTCCAGAGATATCTATCTATCTATCTATCTATCTATCTATCTATCTATCTATCTATCTATCTGTCTAAAGTTACACTTTCTGTGTTCTCTGTATGGAGATTTGTTGTGCTGAAGGACTAAGGACCAAGCAGAAGTGTCAATACCAGTTTAACCCTTTCCTCCTGCTCTCTGCCGTGCTTTTCTTCTTCTGATCAATTTGTTTAGCTGTGGTATATTTTTCACATAGGATAATATTGTTCTGTATTGGATGTAGTAGTTTGTTGATGGTAGTTTGTTGGCCAGATAAGAAACAACTGAATATAGATAGTGAGCTGTTTTCTGACTGCTTCTGGAACAGTTTTATATTTCTTTTAGGATGGACTTATATTCTTTGTGACAAAATTTGTTTGAATGGTCAATTTTCCAAGTCACTCAATGCTAGATAAATTTTTTTCTACTGAGATTCATGTGGCTGTATACTTGATAAGCAGTGGAAGGATGAAAGCTTGAAAAGCTACTTTTTGAAAAGTCGTATTTTGTACGTCCTTGCTTTTCAGTGTTGACTACGATCAAATTTAGCATTCCTGCTGGGCACTTTGCTCCCAGTGAGCTAATTCTGCTTTGGTTAAGAAAGTTTTCAGAAATTATCTGATGTTTGTAAGGATCAAAG
The DNA here is from genome assembly GCA_013399365.1 of Pampusana beccarii. Classification (NCBI taxonomy): domain Eukaryota; kingdom Metazoa; phylum Chordata; class Aves; order Columbiformes; family Columbidae; genus Pampusana; species Pampusana beccarii. Next base: position 13,123 of record VWYH01006020.1, read on the forward strand.
GGTCCTGGAGTATGTAAAAATGGGCACTTGACCATGTCTATTAACTACATAATATTTATAGATCTGGAATGAGTAGCTGTAAGTTATCTTGCAGCCATCTCTGGCTTCTTAGCTTTTGCTAAAAGAAATGACCTGGTTTTGAGGGAGGAATCAGGTGACATTGGGCAGTATTGTAGAAGAGGAGTAAACAAGGTTGTTCCTGAGCAAAACAGCATATTGTACTTTTGTTGGAAGGAAATTTTGTTTGGTATAACATTTTGCTGCACTCAGAGGGCTTTAGCTGACATTATTCCAAGTGTAGAATATGTAGAAATTGGATGTTTCTTTTGATACACAAGCTAAGTTGTTTTTAATATATACTGAGAGAGATGTTACGTGAACTACTTTGCTTTCTTCAAAGCTTCAAGAAGCTGCCTGTTTTCTGTGGCAGGGAAAGAATCTCCAGCAAAAGCCAGTGCTGGTTTTATTTAATTTGCTGACTCAAGCAGCTGATCAGCAACATCTCTCAGAACACAGTTTGAATACATAGGGATGATTGTTGCTAGTACATGTTGGTTTCCAGGTGTGTGTTTTGTTTGTTGTTGTTTGTGGGATTTTTGGTTGGTTGGTTTGTTGGTTGTTGGTTTTGTTTGCTTGTTTGTTGTTTGTTTGTTTTTAATTCTCCTAATTGTGATTAAGAACCATAGAATCACAAAATGGTTGGGGTTGGAAGAGACCTCTGGAGATAGTCTAGTCCAACCCACCTGCTAAATCAGGTTCACCAGAGCAGATCACACAGGAATGTGTCCAGGCAGATCTTGAATGTCTCCAGAGAAGGAGACTCCACAGCCTCTCTGGGCAGCCTGTTCCAGTGGTCTGGCACCCTCAAAGTAAAGAAGTTTCTCCTCATATTCAGATGGAACCTCCTATGCTTCAGCCTGCGCCTGTTGCCCCTCATTGTATCATTGGGCACCACTGAAAGGAGTCTGGTCCCATCCTTTTGACACCCACCCTTGATATATTTATAAACATTGGTGAGATCCCTCCTCAACCTTCTCTTCTCCAGGCTGAAGAGACCCAGTTTCTAAATTAGGCCAAAACGGTGTTCAGTTATCAGGAAGAGAAAGTTGCGTGCCAAATTTTAAAACTAACAGTTATTGAGAAACTAGAGAACTGTTATTGAGAAACCAACATATATATTGAGAAGCCAGAGAAGCTGGAGCGACACCGCAGTATCCTTAGTGCCACAGAGCCTGGTGACCCCACCATCCATCCGGGACGGGTGATGAAGGAACAGGGGCTCATCACCCAGGGCATGAAGGCTCACCAGCAGCTTCAGCTTCCTGGCCACACTATTTGTGCTGGTGATGGTGAAGGTTTTGTGGAAGACCTCACCTTCTTGGCATGTCCCCAGGCATGGCTTTCCTCAGGCTGTTCCCTAAACTGCTGTGGTTGCTTTCCTTGGTTTCATCCTCATCAGCATTGCTGTCATCCTCCTCTCTAGGCACTATGCACCAGCTGCCCTTCTTCTCCAGGGTGCCACAGGCGTACTCCTGAACCAGGTATTTGGGGTACTATGGGCTTGCCCTGCTCCTCACCTGCATCGGGCATGAACATCTCTAAGGCTCCTCCACCCGCAGGACTGTTGTTGTAGAGGATCTGGATTTTAGAGTAGAAGGGGACAGTCATGAGGAACAGAAAGCAACCAGGCAGCTGTTTCTGAATGTATAGCTCGTTTCGTCTTCTTCCTTCTTCTAATGGCTACAATGCTTATTTGAAAACATGATTTTTTATTTTCTGCACTTTCCTAAATATTTTTCTTCTTTTTCAAAGGCAGTGCCACCAAGAAACAAAATGCAGATTATTATTAATTACAGAGGCCCTGATGCTCTACCAGGTTTCAGATCCAGTGGCTGTTTTGATTGGTGGTTCATGTATTACAGTGCCAGGCAAGCAGTAGCTGCTTCTATTCCCAGACTGACCAGCGGAGAAAAGAGCTCTATGTTAATGCAGAATCATGCAGTATAAAATAGTATGATCTTAATCACCCTGCCACCCAGAGCATTTCCAGAAAAATAAAAATAGCATGAGGGTAAAAAAACAAGCATATCTTATTGCTCTCTGCAGCTACCTGAAAGGAGGCTGTAGCAAGGAGTGTGTTGGTCTCTTCTCCCAAGTAACAAGAAGTGGGATGAGTGGAAATGGCCTGAAGTTGTGCCAAGTTTAGACTGTATATTAAGAAAATCTTCTTCACAGAAAGGGTTGTCAAGTTGCCGAGGGAAGTGGTGGAGTCACCATCCCTGGATGGGTTTAAAAGATACGTGGATGAGGTTCTTAAGGACATGGTTTAGTGGTGGACTTGGCGGTGTTAACAGTTGGACTTGGTGATCTTAAAGGTCTTTTCCTACCAAAATGATTCTATTAATTATGAGCCAAATTATTGTGAACAAACTCTTAAAAGTTACTTTAACTTCTAGTTTCAAGGCAAAACCTAATTCTATGTATTTATACAGAATATATTATCTTAAATACGCTGATGATGATGCTTTAGCTCTTCTCTTGAAACAGTAAGCAATGTGAAATGCAGCTAAGGTGGCAACCAACAAATTTGACTATCGATGTCATCCAAAGTCACCTGCGAAGTAGTACTATAGCTAGGGATCAAAGCAGAGATTCCAGAAACTGAGTCGGAATTGGCCATAAATTATCTGAAACATTCTAGTTCTCGTGTTTGTGCTAGACTTTAATTAAAGGGATTATGTTGAGCTCTTCACAGGAAGTTCCACAGCTGTCTGTTCTGAGGCTGGAGGACCTTGGTTATAAATATGTGGTATTTCCCATCCTTTGAGAAAAGATACTAGCTTACCAGCTCACTAGGTGTGATATGGCAGTTCCCATGCTCTTGTTCTCTTACAGCTGGGCCCTCCGTGAGGCTGGAATTTCAATGACAGGGTTTTCTGGGGAAATCTACAGGCTTATCCAATGTTATGGACGATTGCAACACTTTCAGCCTTTCAAAGTTGCATACAAAGGCAAGAAGTTTAAAGGAACAGAGTAAGTTAGCTGCAAGTAAGAAAAAATACAGGAGACACCCCGAAATAAATTGATTTACCCTATCGGTACAGATCCAGAGCTTATTGAAAAATATAGTTGGGACTGTGAAGTAAAAGCTACAAACAAACTCCTAAATTAACTGAGATAAGGAAACATAAATAAAGCCTTCCATTTGACAAGAGCATTGGAGTTAGCAGAATCATTAAGCCATATCATTTCAGTCACCTGAAAAGAGCTTCTCCCCTTTCTCTCTGTCTTCCATTCCTTGAAAACAGAAGTGTTTATATTTTAGGGCCTTAGTCACTGGCAAATTTCTCTGTTTTGTGTTTAGAAGGTTGTACATTTTTTAGCTGGCCACATAGCTGCAAAAATACATTGTCTGCATAGTCTAACATGATTCATGAAACACAGCTAAAAGCTTAGCTATATAAATGCTTATAATGATTTCAGAAAGTTACGGTTCATTACTTTGCAAGCAAGGAAACTGAAGGCTGTAATCATGGCTTTTATATTGTAAATTTACCCCAAGAACTTTAAAAAGGTCTAAAGATTACAGCTAAAGAACAGGATGCTGCTGCTCGGAGTACTGAGCAGCCTTGTGAGATTTTGGCTTTTTGTCAAAGTGCTAGAATCTATTACAGGAAGTAATTTAATTATGCACTTTATTATCTGTAATCAATATAAATTGATCACTTTATTTCCAAAATTTCCTATTAAATATAGGTATTATTTATCCATAATTCCGGAAGCTCATTGTTAGCATGTCACAGAAGTAAGTCCTTTGCCCAGCAGAGGTGGTACTATTAACTCCTCTCCTGCCTTCTCCTCAAGTATTAGGCAAAAGCTACTGATGTTATCTCGTGATGCGAAATACTGCAAAACCATGTGAATGACATGATAGTGTCTCAACAGAAGCTGACAGCCTTACATAAAATATAATGCTAAAACTGGAAATCTAATATGGGCTGCTATTTTGGGTGATTTTAGACTATCAACAGTATCAGCCAACCAGAAAATTTTGAAATGCATTGAATGTGGGGTCTATAAAAACTTAATTCAGAAGATTAGGGCTAGAGTTAGTTTTGACATTGATCAAGACCAGCAGTATTGGTTAGTAAGTATTGACAGAGTTTTAAATAATGGCTGCATGCAACTTTTTGACAAGCTATATTTAGACTATGCTCCCGTTTCCTACTCCCTAAATAGAAAAACCAAGGACTTTAAAGATGTAGAAACTTTTAGCTATTTTGGCAGATTTAATAGGAATGAGCTAAAATGTAAGAGGTTACATGAAAGTAGAAAGAGGAGAAAAGAGATAAAGAGATTTGCAAGTGTACATAAGAAATTGAGCCCCTAAATTCCATTAATTTTCCAGGCACTTTTAGCACATAAATCGCTTTCTGGTTTTAATATTTAAAGGAGGTAATGTCAATCTTTTTTCTTTATAATGTACATGGAAAATGTAATGTAGGAATAACGTGAGTTCAGATCTGTTGAAATAAAGCTACACTGACATGCAGTGGCTACAGACCTAACTCAGTAAACTGCTTTCAACAATTTAGGACACACTTTAAAAAGTAGGTGTCATCTGAATGCCAATGTCTGGTTCAAACTGAAGGTATATGGTGTGCTTTCTCCTGTGAGTAGTGCAAGTGAAGGAAGATTATGTAAAACCAGAATTATTTTTGTTTACTTCTAAAGGGACCCTCAGGCCAGGGAGTTCTTAAATGTCTTTCCTGGGGTTTATTAAGCTAATGTACCATGTCCACATTTGATTTCTTTTTACTCCCAGAGGGATTATATTGTTCTTTTTAACTATAAGTGTTTGAAAGTATAAAATATACTTCTAGAACATGGAATTGAAGATCATACTTTTCTATGTCAAATGGATGGATGAACCTATGAAATCAGGTTCACTAATTTATCTAAGCATTTCTTTGAAAGAAGAGCTCATGTCAAATAAAAGAAGAAAACTCCAAATGATAAAGCTAGCCTTTTATAGCAATTTTCCTCTTATAAAAGGAAGGATTTTGTCAAGCAGCTTTTCAGTCTTTTATTGGTGGCTTAGCAACAGCCAATTAAAGTCCCTAGAAATTTCCAGAAACTCAATTTAATAGCACAATAATGTCTGAATATGAGGGGCTAGGGAAGTGTGTAAAGATACTTGCAGGTTGTAGCTACAAAAATGTAATTCACTTCTCAAGGCTCAAGGACTTCAGCTTTCTCACAAGGTTTGTTCCCAGACAAAGGATCCTCTCATTTGGGAGAAGACTGATCTTAAGGCACTGTTTGCATTTGATGCCATGTGATACTTGAACTCTGTTAAAAATGGTATGTTAAATCTATTGCATTACTGGTATCTTCTGTGTCACAGCTATTTCCATGACCTGAGATCCCAGGGACAGATATTCATCGCTAATGGGAAGAGGCATCAAATCATAAAGGCAGAGAACACCAAGAAAACTTTTAAAATGTTGTATGACAGTAAAAAGTTGGTGGCTGTGGCAGAGACATTAAGTTTGTGGCAGCATGCAGTGGTTTTGGTGGGAGTCAAATGTGGAGTGCATTGATGTATTTCACAGCTTGATCCAAAACCTGCTGATGCAAAGGTGTCCTTTGACTTTGGTAACTTTTGGATCAGGCATTTTGTTGGCACCATTTTTGACATCTTTTTGTCCTAGGCAAGTGTTAAGCAAGCGTATGCTGTAAGTCATCAGCCTGATTGAAAAATGCATAATAAGCATTGCCGTGCTTTTGGAACACTGGAATGTATGTGGAGATTTTGCAGTTGCTTGATTCTTAAGGCTTGTCACTTCAGAAACTCAGCTTTTAGCTTTAGACTGCAGATCTGGCATGACAGTGTGTTATACAATATATTCTGACGAGCATGTAATCCTTCAGCTGATGACTTTAGCTCCAGGGATGTTAACATGGCACAAGCTACTGTTTTAGATCACTTTCCATGGTGCTTGGCAATGCAAAGCCTTAGAATATGAATTTGTCAGGCAAAATTGTACAAAGGTTGAGAAAATCAGTGGCAACTAACACTATTTCAGCTACTGTGCTTTGAAGGACTTTTATAAGAGCAAGAAATGTAATACTCTTGCTAAGATGTTGACTATGATCCAAATATGCATCATGCCAGGAGAGATATAATAGAGATTTGCTTATTCCAGCAGGAAGGAAAAATCATGAGCGTTATTCAAGAATAAAAGGATGTACTCTTTATAAGAACAGAGCAGCCAGCTCTATGGGGACAGAGTCTTAGGCTGTACATGTAGGCTGAAGTAGGAGAAATTATTAGATTTAACATTACAGCATTTTTCATAAAGTTTCAAAATACTGTTGGTTTTCACAGTTCTCTGTGTGAGGCGAATGATGTGTTACAGTGGCTTACAGACAGGCAAACTAAAGCATACAAAGCTATTTTTATCCTCACTTAGGTCCTTACTTGCCTGGGCAATACTTCTGCCAAGTTAGATGATTTCCATCTTGAACACTCCTTTAGTAGCCATGGCTGCTTTTCTATCTGCCAGCTACTGCTCTGTACAGACAGAAATTATTTAGATATGATCTGCAGTCTCGCTGTTTGAGGTAGTGGCTTGGTTTTTTTTCGTTTTGAAGGGCGAGTAGATATACTGAGTTGGTCTGGACATGAAAAAGTTCTTTTTCTTCTTTGTAGTGTTGACTGACAGTGTAGAAAAAATGCATTCAGAGCAAGTATTTCAGTCTGCAGCCTGAACAGCTTTAAGGGAGAGTGTGGAAACTGCAGAAAGATTGATTTCAGCCTGGGGAGCCATGCCATCCTAAGACTCTTAGGGGGCTAATGGAGGCAGGGGCGGAAGTGGTGATGACTCAGGGACCTGAAGTTAAATCCTGCTTTGAATCCTCCCCCGTGCCTTGGAAGCTGTACCTTTTTACTCTGAAGCTAGCATTTCCATATTCTCCTCCCTTCTGTAGGTTACAATTTAAAGAACAAGAGTTGGAGTGTACATTGGGGTTTTTAATATATTATAGTTCAATTTTTTAAACGCTCTGCTGCGTGAAATTTGAGTTCTCATTAACTTAAACTGAATAAAAATCCTAGCAGAGTTTCAGTCCATGGTTACTGTCTAAAGTGTATCAGATTAGTTAATCCCATATTCATAAATTAACATTTGATGCCAACAATAAGAGCACTGTCATTTTTGTTAGTGTTGTAACTTTTTTTTTTCCTGATAGCTTTTTTCCTTAATACAGTCTCACATTATTATAATGATTTAGTACACAACGATATGCTTTGGGTCCAAGGAATATAAAGTTGTTAGGGAATAATCAGTGTTTATTGGAAGTTTACCATAGACTTGAGGCCAATCATTGCCCTAAAAAGTTGAATACTGCTGTGGTATAGTCCTATCTTGAAATGAACATATTATTTTGCAAATTACAATAAAGAATAAAATTGCTCCTCCCATGTTGCAACTCTGCATATGATATCAATAAATGTTTTGCTATTAGGGAAACAGATGGCATGATACATGCTTTCATCATCAAAATGGATGCAGTACAATGTAATTTTAAAAAATAGAATATATTTTTGGATTTCAGTAAAGCCTTTGATACTGTCTCTCACAGTATCCTTGTGGACAAGATGTTCAGCATACAGTTGGATAAACACACAATGGAGTGGGTGAGCAGTTGGCTGACGAGCTGGGCTCGAAGGGTTCTAGTAAATGGGGTTACATTCGGCTGGCAACCAGTCACTAGTGGGGTTCCACAGGGATCCATATTAGGGCCATTGCTCTTCAATGTCTTCATAAATTACTTCGACAAAGGACTTAATGGAATACTAAGTAAGTTCGCCAGTGACATAAAATGGGGAGGAGCGGCCAACACTCTCAAGGGCAGAGAGGCCCTGCAGAGGGATCTGGACAAATTGGAGAACTCGGCAATCACCAACCGCATGAAGTTCAGCAAGAGCAAGTGCTGGATTTTGCACCTGGGACACAGCAGCCCTGGCTGTACATACAGACTTGGAAATGAGATGCTGGAAAGCAGCTCCATGGAGAGGGATCTGGGGATTCTGGTCAATGGCAAGTTGAACCTGAGCCAGCAGTGTGCCCTGGCAGCCAAGAGGGGCAACCGTGTCTTGGGTGCACCAAGCACAGCATTGCCAGCCGGGCAGGGAGGTGATTGTCCCGCTCTGCTCTGCACTGGTGCGGCCTCACCTGGAACACTGTGTGCAGTGCTGGGAGACGCAGGATAAAAAGGATATAAAGCTACTGGAGAATGTCCAGAAGAGGGCTATGAAGTTGTTGAAGGGTTTGGAGGGGAAGCTGTGTGAGTAAGCAACAAAAGTCACTTGGCTCGTTCAGCTTGGAGAAGAGGAGACTGAGGGGAGATCTCGTCATAATCTACAGCTTCCTCACAAGGGGAGGCGGAGGGGCAGGTGCTGATCTCTTCTCTCTGGTGACCAATGACAAAACCTGAGGGAATGGCAGGAAGATGTGCCAGGGGAGATATAGGTTGGACATGAGGAAAAGGTTCTTCCCCCAGAGGGTGGTGGACACTAGAACAGGCTCCCCAGGGAGGTGTCACAGCCCCAAGCCTGACAGTGTTCAAGAACAGACTGGACAAGACCCTCAGACACATGGTGTGAACTGTGGGGTTGTTATATGCAGGGACAGGAGTTGGACTCGGTGATCCTTGTGGGTCCCTTCCAACTCAGGACATTCTATGATTCTGTATTTCTTAAGGGAGAGAAAGAACCTGCATACTGCTTGTAATAGATGTGTTAATGGAAAACCAAAATATCCTTTAGCGTTGTTAAAAGCAGAAGAACCTGTAAAACCCTTAAATCAGGTGTATACTAGATTTCAAAGGTAATTCACAATATTTCACAATTCTGTGCTCCTAATTGTTAAAAGAAAAACAGGAGAGGAAAGTGCCTTTCCTAACATGGATTAAACAGTACCAGTAACAGGTATTCATGCATGGCACTGATTATATTAGAGCTCTGTATTATCACAAGCAAGGTCTGTCTCACAGAAGTGTGTGGCTGATCAATGAGGCAAGTAGGAAAGCGCCCTGTCCTGTTCTCAGAATTGGGTCAGTGGTAGTGCAGTGTTGGTACAATTAAGAGAATAGTATAGCTCCCTCTAGCTGTTAATTTTCTAGGCAATTTGCAGACAGAAAATATTCAGAAATATTTAGTGGAGCTGACTGATTTAATTTTTTTTCCCCTCAGTCATTTTGTTTCAGAAAAGGGAACTTTATGAGAATTCATAGACTTCACTTATAATTTTTGTGGGAATTTATCAAAATGTGTAGTGATTTTAACACTCTAGCACTCAAGAAGAAAGGAATATGGTAGTCAGAAAAATATTTCAGACTGCTTTATTAGCTGTTTTGAGGAATCATCATTGTACACATTGAAACCATCTTCTGAGAACTTCCTGTAAAATGGGATTTCAGGTCTGAAATTTGCAGCAGATGGAAAAGACATTTGTAGAGACAAAAAGTGGGTCTAACCTAGACAGGAAATATTAGGGAAAAATCTTCAACCTGAGCATACTCTTGAATGCATTTTTTCTTGCCAATCCCAAAAGCAGCAGATTTAAAAAACAGCAACAACAACCTAAACAGACAAACTAAACCTTCTGGTAGAAATGTATAAAGAGTAACAGAGAGAGAGAAGTGAGCACTGTTCACGTTCTGTAGCAGTCCAGAAGCTGAGCCCAAGTGGATTTACAAACACTGGTAGCAACAGGCAGAGGTTGACTGCTGGCAGTCAAGAGGGCTAGACGTGAAAACTGCTTTATTTAGCAGCAGGAGCTACGCCAGGTCATTCTTTGTACTTGCTGAGCTAGGAATGTTTCAGGGCAGTGTCCCTGTACTCTTCTGAAGATACCTGTCCCTGCTTCCACTGCCTGTGCATTTCCTTCTTGCCCTTTAGTTTAACCAGCAGGTCTCAACTCAGCCGTGCTGGCCTCTTGCCCTCCTTACCTGATTTGTTACACCTGCAGATCATGAGCTCCTGTGCTTGATGGAAAGCGTCCTTAAATATTTGCCACCTCTGTTCTGCTCCCTTGTCCCTGAGGTCAGTTTCCCAGGGGATCCTGTTGACTAACTCCTTGAAGAGCTGAAAGTTCAGGGTCCTGACTTTACTCTTCACTCATCCCGTATCAGGACTGCAAACTGCACGAGCACATCAAGGCAGTGTTGTTTGCACATCACTAGAACCCTAAAGCACAATGACAGAAACTATATTCACTACAGGATCTCGCACAGCGAGTCTCCGCAGGAGAGGAGGTGCAGTTTTTTTGTCTTCTATCACTGAAGACTTGTCACAGAAAAAGATATCTAAGACTGAATTATAGCATTTAATCATCTTTCATCTGCAGTCATTTGAGGGAGAAAATATTAATCAAGATGGGTTGGAACTTTACTATTTAACTTACAGAAATTCATCTTTGCCTTCCATCAGTTTCTGGACTGTGCTAATGGGAACAAGAAGATTCAGGTGACTAAAGTGTAAAAGCATCTCATCACTATTGAAATGGTATAGATCAGGTGCAGGAATACCTTAATTCCTTTTTCTCTGTCATCTCTACTAAAGAGGGATCACAATGGTTACAAGAAACTGCCTGAAGTGTAATAATGAGCTTGTATCTGGATTTCAAAGTGCTGTAAATGCTATTCAATTGCAGTCGCTAAAACTTTGCTGTTCCTGATCTGACCATCATTAAAATCTTGGATAAGAATCTGCTAATTGGGGCTCAGTTGCCCAGCAGAGGCAGAGTCTGCTATCCATTAGCTTTATACTTGCTAGTTCTTGCCAGGGATATGGCCTGAGTTGTTAAGAAAACCCCAGCGCTGCGATGCATAAACATGCAATGTAAGATTTGTGTCCTGGTACCTGAAAAGAGGGTGAGAGGAAAGGGAGATCTCTATACTCCTTTCTTTGTATTTTGTATGCCACTGGGGTTATTTTGTATGCAAGGGTTTTGTATGCCAGGATGCAGTGGTTCATTGCCTTGCCTCAACTTTCTGTCTAGAAAACAAGAAAATACCTCATGGAAAAGAAGCTGCGTGATGCCTTGAATACAGATGATGTGCACAGAATATTTAAATCTTGTCTAAGTTTTGTTTAAGATTCCATTAGAATGCAGTTGTGAATGAGTTTCTTTTTGCATATGTAATTAGAAAGCAGAACAGATGGGAAAGGCATAGTTTAAAGTGATGTGTACATTGAAATAACCAGAGCTGCAGAGTGTTTGTTCCTCAACTGCAGATTCAAGATGTGAGACTCCTCATGCTTACCATTTTTTCCCCTGTTTTGAGTTTGACAACTGTGAAAGACAATGATGAGATCCCTTTTGGATCATTTTTATTGTTAGATATTGCCACTGTTCCTTAGGGCATATTGGTCATTCATTCCCTCATATGTGGCTTGTGCTCAGTTAAGTTATACTAGGAAGCAGTGGGTATTAAGAAGCAGGCACTACATCAAGGGATTTGTTTTAATTGCATTTACTGTAAGATGTCTATTGAGGTTTAGAAAATAATATAGTGATTTTAATGTTCTTTTTAAAAAGATCTGTGTGACTGTATCCTGATAACTGCTGTTATCCCTTGAGTTATTTCTACTCTTTAACTTTCAGGGTTTTAAATTAAAATGAAATAATTTTAAGAAATATAATCAGGACTCTCCCCTCCCCCACCCTTGTCTATTTTTCAGTAAAGGGGAATTCTTCTAAAATTAGTCTCACAATGACCCAAAATATATCTACTAAAGTGAATAAGAGCTAATCCTTATTCCCTTACCCCTTCCCCTCTTCTCATCTCACCCCCCCCCCCTACCCCGCCAAGTATTACATAGTTTAAAGAACAAAAAATATACTTTATCAGAGAGTTTGAACCACACCAAGGAAGACACTGGTAAGTGCTGCTAGAAATCACTAGAAACATTCCCAGTGACTAGTAATGGACACTGAGTAGGCATCACGGATGAGTGATTTAGGGTTCTGCTTGTTGCAGAGCAGTGTTTAGATCACGTAATGAGAAGTGCAACTTAACAGATTTAGATGGCAAGGTTCCCTCTATTACTTACTGCATGGGGGAAATATGCCAAACAGAATTAGGTAACAGTTGTTTTAGAGTGATTTCAATGGGGGCAGAAGACGTGAAAGGGCAGAGGGAGGCCCTCCTGTTGAGTTACAAGGTTCACAACGGACCCTTTGCTTTTTAAACTCTTCAGAGAGTAGCCTAGATGTGCTGAGATCCAAATTGAGCCTCAGACTTGATCAATGGTTCATGTCTAAGAGACAAAGAGGGTAAGGGAAAACAGGTAAGGCATTAGATGTATTTATGGATTATACATGCACACCTGCTTCTTTATATCGCTTGGCTAGGTTTCCAAAGTGTCATTATTCTGCGTCCTAACCTGCTTATCTCCCCTTCAGGGGCCTGGTGTCTGGATCCTAGGTCTCTCAATGCATCTCTCTCTCATGCATCAAAATTCATAGAAATAAATTATCTAATGGAGTAGTGTATCAGCAGGGTTGGCTTGAGCTGGGTGCCTTTGCAGAGATCCCAGGCAAGCATAGAAATCCCTGGATTTTTATATCCTTACAGATTATTTACCCATCCCTCATACCATGATTCAGTCCAATAGCAATATCTGAGTCTGGAGTCTTCTTGCTTCTCATTGGATCCTTTCACTAATCTCAGATGGGCTTTTGTTTTGTTTAGCTGTAGATACTGTTTACAGTTCATAGCCTTGGAGGTGTTGTTTTATGTGAATTAATCGTATTTCTTCCCAGCAAAGTACAGAACAGGCCTTGTCTAGCAGATGTACACAATCGTTTCGTGTTGGCCTCAAAGATGTTATTTTCTCTTCAGTCAATTCCGTTCTTCTCAGTAAAGTGCAAACCAGGCCTTATCTCACAGATGTCCACAGTAATCTCTCTCTGCTTTTGTTTACATTTCATAGATGGAAGTTCGGTAAATATGAGCAGAACTTTACAGCATATAGCTTAAGATTTTAGCAAAATTCAGGTTACTAAGTAACACAAAGCAGACAGTACATTAAAAATCACACAGCCTTATAATTCTAAGTGATTTATTCTTTGCTTAAACTAGATTGATATGAAACCTAAATTGGGCTCACCCAGTGACCTGTGAGTAGTAAAAAATCATTGCCATACAGCAAGCTTGTCTAGCAGAGAGAGCTCAAGTAGACTCACCCAGGCTGTCATACTTACGGAATAAAGTGGTTGGCTCCTAGTCAAATTGCATATAGCAGGAAAAGTAGGCACGAGACTCCTTGCACCCACAGGAACCTTGCACTTGTCGATGTTCATTGTGTTGTTCTGCTTCCTTGTGGGTTGCCTAAGAGGAGTTCTTGGCCCACCTGCAACTCAGGCTTTTCCCTCCTTTGGAGCTTGTACTGAACTGCTGCTGGTTTGGCTGGGAGTGGGAGGCAAGTGCTCCGCCATGGTAGGCTGGTGTGCACTACTTCAGCCTTTTGGAAGTCAAGATTAATGCTGATACTGACCCCTCCGTAGACTTGCAGCTTTCAGCTGCTATGATGGATGGCTAATTTGGGGAATGAGAATTGGATCTTTCCTACCTTCTGCTACTGCTGCAAAATTAATTGTATCAGATGTACTTTATAGGGAACTTAAAACTTAAAGTCTTATTGGAGCCAAATTCTTCTTGCACCTCTGGAAAGCTGCTTTTGAAACATATGAGGAGTTAGGACAAAGGTTGGGTTTAATTTGCCAGTTTTTAGTAAATATGGTCTGATTTGGGGTAAATTCTGCTAATGAATTCTGGAGAAGGAACAGTGTAGTTGTTGTCATTTCTGTCTTCTTCTCTGTGATATTTAACTTTTTTACAAAATAAATACAGGTAATTCTAAATAGAGGGTGACTATGATCATGCTGCTATTTTCTCAGTTTTCACTACCTTTAAAATGTCAACCTTTGCTTCTTCTGAAGCAGAATGTTCATTATTTGCCCACCATCAGCATCATGCATGGCCTTGTCTGCAATTCTGTCACTGTTGTTATGTGCTGGAAAGAAGAGCTCTGCAAATATGGAAAAGCAAATCCGTACTCTGGATTACAGGGACTGGATTACAAATCCAAATCTAGCTAGAACAGATGGATACAATAAATAAAACAATGCATGCTATTTTTGATAAGGAAGTAAAAAAAAAAAAATTATCCATGCCAGTATCAGGAATATATTGCTTTAATTAGAAGCACAGCCCTATATGAGGATTGGAGTCCCTTTGTTAGAGGGCTCTACCTAATACAGAGTGAAAGTGATCGTTGCTCGAGGCATCTTGGAGTGCAAGTTGTTTATTCAATGGCTTCTCTATTTGCATAACTTTTCTCAGTGTGACTAGACCCACTCAATGCTATTGTTCTATTTGCTCTATGTAAAGTTAGATGTTTTACTGCCTGTATACAGACAGTCTTTATTTACAATGATAAAATGCACAAACGGGAAGACAAACCAGAAGTGGAAACTGCCATTGATGTTCTGCTTAGGTGTAACGGTGACTAACATTTCGGGTAGATTTATGTGCTTTAGAACTTTAGGCCTTTTATATTATTTTCTAGGGTACTGCAGAAAATGGCTGTCCATATTTTCTCTGAACTGCAGTGAATGAATTATCTCAGTATTTCAAAGTTTTCCTTTTTGTCTTGATTTATCTTTATGTAGCAGAATGACAAGAAATGACTTGGAAAATAGCAAGGTATCAAACAGTATTGATTTTGTGCTATTGCAGTGACCTAGAAAGTGTTATTTCTCATTGAAAGATTGGGTTGTGTTTTTCCCATACAAATAAGCAGATTAAAACTCTAAGAATGTTTAAGGTAATTATTACAGAATTATTAAAAAAGGCATATTTTTTATTTCCTTGCTGAAATGCTTGAGTAATTTTCTATTATTAGATAAATTAATCCGTTGAATTATAACTAGAACAAATCCTAAATCTTCTATCTATAGCTTTTGTAGTTTATTTTCTAATGAATTTTCTGACTAAGGATGTCCTCTTTCATTCATTGAAACCTTTTATTACTGATTTGAAAAGAGTAGAAAACTAGAGTTGCTGCAGTACTGGTATTTTTTATTTTGTGAAATGAAGTAGGGAATGACAAACATTTGTGACTAAAAAAGGAATGGATTCTTCTAGTGCAAAGTAATCTTTCCAGTTTCACCCATGAATGAAGATGAAAGTGCCAAATTTTCAAAAGAAATAAGATTTCTAACTGAAATGAAAGATGTTCAAAAATCATCAGAGTGCCATTTCTTATAGATCTGTAAGTTGAGATAAAAGTCTAAAATCTGTAGGCCCACCCTATACTTGCTGCTTATTGATAATTTATTGGGGGGAATCATAAGAAGGTAAGGCTAACTCATCACATGGGCTTTCTCAGTGTGCAGTAAATGGGAGCTAGCTCACTCAACTTTAAATAGGGAGCTGAAATGTATAATTAATAAAAAAGAAGAAATTATACATGAAATTTTGCAAAAATAGACTCACATTGACTTAAATTCTTTATACTCCTAGATATTAAGTGCTATCTTTTGCATGTCATTTAGATATAGACTAGACTGTGTTGTTTTCAGTCCCATGGAATGCACCTGTGAAATAAAATCCAATAAAAACATTGAGGTTTTCATAATTTAAAAAAAAATATCTTTGAACTTCAATTCTTGTTGTAAGGATGCTAGTACTATTTGTTATCAATTCTCTTTATTTGGTGAAAAATCATGAAAATATTCAAGGTTTAAAAGTTCTTAACATTCTGCATATGTTTTTTTGTGTCTTCTGTATCACTGAGTGTTTTTCAGTAGTAGACTCATTACAAATTGTTGGTCAGTCTGCCGTAGGAGCAGACCAAATGACATTCTGTAGCTTGTTTTGAAAGTAAAGCTTTATTAAATCTTTCATAGCCACCTTTTACCACAGGAATGCTCTGGCTGGCTTTGCTGATTAAGACTCTTAAGCTTTTTTGTGCAGGAAGGTTTTTTGGGTGAGTAGATATGTGCGCCACATGATCAATGTTGACTTTACTGTTACTGAACTTACAGTTCTCTGATATCTGATATCAAAGGGTCACATACAGTCATTCTTGCTTAAGTTGAAATTAGTTGCCCTATTTGTGATGTAGAGTGCCATACAGTATAATTAATAGTATTCAGTGACTTTCTTGGTTAATGTCACCAAGTCCCTAATTTTGGCCACTGGCTGGGTGAATATGTTCAATCACATCAAATTCTTAAATAACACAAAATAAAAATAGGAAGCAGATACTGTCTGCAATGGTGTTTATTGCACCTCTATTACCAAACAATCCCATAAATAATCCTTATGTCTTTAATGAAAGCAAACTATATTACATGCATATGTTTAATATCTTTTAAATAATTTGTCATTCTTATACCTTTCTAATGATCTGTAACTAATTGAGTTCATATCATAGGATGTTAGAATGTCCTGAGTTGGAAGGGACCCACAAGGATCATCAAGTCCAACTCCTGTCCCTGCATATGACAACCCCACAGTTCACGCCATGTGTCTGAGGGCCTTGTCCAGTCTCTTCTTGAACACTGTCAGGCTTGGGGCCGTGACACCTCCCTGGGGAGCCTGTTCCAGTGTCCACCACCCTCTGGGGGAAGAACCTTTTCTAATGTCCAACCTAAACCTCCCCTGGCACATCTTCCTGCCGTTCCCTCGGGTTCTGTCATTGGTCACCAGAGAGAAGAGATCAGCACCTGCCCCTCCTCCTCCCCCGGTGAGGAAGATGCAGCCGCCATGAGGTCTCCCCTCAGCCTCCTCCAGACTTAACAAACCCTGTGACTATATATATTTTATATTGTGACATTTTGCATTCAAAGGCAGTACATGAAGTAAATCAGAGTATTGTAGAGAAACCATGTATTCAATGTATTTTTTTCTACCATAATAAAAAGTACAAAAAATGCATGTAATAAACTTCAGAATATAGCCTGTAACTGTTAAAAATAAGCGGTTTACACCAAGATGTGAAGAATGGCACTGTGAATAGCATTTACTCAACACATGTAATATACCATTGCAGTTTCAGTATGAAGTAATGCTTACTGAAAACGATTAACATGCTGTCATTTTGCTCACTCCTTAAAGATAATTCATTATTTTTTTCATAATATATTGGCCATAGAAGTGAGTGCATGTCAAAAGTTACTCCATATTGTGGAAATCAGGTTTGATTTCCAAATTCACCACTCCTGTGTGATCTACTCTATGTGAACCTGCTTTAGCAGCTGGGTTGGACTAGATAATATTTTGAGGTCCCTTCCAACCCCAACCATTCTGTGATTCTGTGATTCTGTTCCCAGTCCATTATCAAACCAACTTCTTCATTCCAGTGAAGAAGCTGGTTTTATTCAGCAAAATATTTAATGGTATGCTGAGCTGAGGGCAGATACACATTTCTGGGTATATGAGATTTTTGCACCTGGTTAGAGTGAATGAAGATATGAATGTACTTAAATTCCTCCAATGAATTCAGGGCCTTTGCACGGATCTAATGGGGGGAGATTTTTAGATAATCCAACATTTTAATAACTTCTTTAGAGCATGCTTGTGGGGAAAAAAAAAAGAAAGAAATATTTTTATTAATCCTTGAATCAATGGAAGTTAAACATACCACAAACAAAATGAACAAAGTAACCAGCTATCCAAGATTTCACAGCTTGATGAATCCATTGAGAAGAGGAAACTTACAATTGATACCCTTGGGCTGCTTCTGGTGACTGGCTGACGCCTGCCCTGCTGCATGGACTGATCTCGATTCCCTTCCCATGCTGCTCTGCTGAGCAGCATATTTAGCTATAATTCAACATGTTCCTCCTTCATCCTTTTTACCATTAATTTATTTACTTGCTTGGAAGAGCAGGAAGGCAAATGTGAAACTGACATAGAGAATTAGGTAAAAAAATCCAGTAGGATAATAGTCTTTGCTGCTGTCTGCAATATTGACTAAAAGTCTTGTCTCTTGGTTATTAGAAATGGTTGTAGGTCAGGCTGTCTTGCAATACTCATGTTTCCGTCTCCTGACCTAGATGTGACTGTTGTGTCATATATCTCTAACTTTCGTCAGGCATGATATGAAGAAAGCTTTCTGCCTATTCTTACTTAAAAAACCTGGAAAATCACAGGAAATAGTAGCACTCAGTCTTTACAAAGTTTTCATGCGTTTGTAGGTGAAGACTTTGTCAAAGCTAGTTGCAATGAATAAGTTTGTCAGTTAAAGAAAGCCAAAATCTCATCTCAGTGATATGAATGCACTAAAAGAAAAAAAAAAACCAAACTGTTATATTAATAGTTAAAATGTTTTATTTTAAAACAAAATCTCCTGTTTTAATGTAAATTACCTGCATAACAAAATCTCCTGCATAAATTAAAAGTGTAAAAAAACCTAATGAAAATTTTAGCCTTCATACAGCTATAGTATGTCATCCTTTCCCAATAATTGCTTTGCTGAAGAACATTTTATTGATTGATCTATCAGATCTGTTGTAACTTTTGAATGCTCTGATTTGAACTCTACTTTTTCTGGAGCCACCAGAGGATCCTTTTACAGAGATGGTTTCTGTACATGGGCAGTGTCTTATCCTTCGTGTGTCACCAGTCTCAGAGATGCCAACTGGAAAGGGATGTTTAGGATAGGGAGACAAACTGGCATTTTTGCTATTATGACAAGTATGTAGAGCTAACTGTTCCAATCTGCTTGCCGAGTAGTCATGAAGAAGCTGCATTCTACAGGGTGTTTCAAAAAGATGGACCCAATTTATTATTGTACTGTTTCGAGATTGGGTCCATCTTTTTGAAACACCCTGTATTTTTAAATTCCCAGTCAGCATTCTCTGTAAAAATTGAGCTAGTTTGAATTTGGGAATGTGCGGGAATACTTTTGCATGCAAGTGCTTTTAGTAAGAGTTTTGTTGTTTTTTTTTTAAATAGTCTTTAACTATTCCCTACCCCTAAAGTACTCTGTTTGTATTGCTGGGTATAGCCACCTGTACTTCAGGGATAAAGCATCTATTGTAAGTTTAAAAAAAATTAACAAATCAGATGTCATTGGCGTAGTGCTACACTTTTAACTACAACAAAAGGCAAACACTTATGGCATCAGATGATCCCATTGATATCACAACATTAAAATGTCTTGTGACTTGAAAATGTTAACACCTGTAGTAGCTGAATGAGGTTTAAAATTGTCTAAGACTGAAGCAATGCTGCCGCCTAATGATGGGAGTATATAAGATGCAGTATAGCGAAGAGTTTCTTGCTTGGCAAGCAAGTTAGGTATGTGACATCAGTTGAAGGCTATAAGTGAAATTAAGTTTTTGTTTTCTGATTCTTAAAGTCTGCTATGAATATAAAGAGAATGATGCTCTACTTTTTCTCTGTATTTATTGTTTTTTTTTGATATTTCATCTATTTCCTAATACTTATTATTATGGTACATATATCATTATAATGTCTATCTTAGAATTTTTATCATTCTCTGCAGTATACAATTTTCCCATTAATATTTTTTATTTCAGAAGAATAAGAAATTGCATTAATGTCTTACTATTGCATTTATCTATGTATCAGTGGACTTCATTATTTAGAACAGTTCAGTGTAGTCTGATGGATAAGAACAATATTGTTAATAGTATTACTGTCAAGTTAATTCATAGACCCATAAAGAGTAATAACACTTTTGTGAGGCATCTGCCAATGTGATCTGTGACAGCTCGTACACCCAACACATCACAACTGGATCCAGCCCTGCAGTACCTGCTGCTTTGTCAGTTATTCTGGTAGATCTTTCAGTCTGTGCACTATAGTGCAACATAGGAAAACAGAGAGCTTGCTCTTATTTCCTCCCATTTTATCTATAATATCTCTTTAGTGTGAGCTGTTATTGAAAAGACATATGAAATCCAAAGATTGTTATTGATTTGTGTCGATTTTTTCTGACAAAGGATTTCGTGGCAAATTGGTCAACCCTTGAACAATTACAATTTGGCAAAAACTAATAAACCATAATTAAAGCATTATAAAAACATTGATTTGTTAGCAGGCAGCCCATTGAATCATTATAATTATATCATAACATGATTAAGGCAACAGAGTTAATGCATTTGAAGCTTGTGCTGAAGATGTATTTATAAAAAAAATGTGCAATCATATTTCTCTTGTATGTGTTCAATTTTTTTTTTTCCTCCCAGCTGGGCTGCCTTTCAACAATCAGCATCTTCACAATGTGTTCACTTCAAAGCGAGTGTTGGAGGTCTGAATCTCTCCCTTCTGTGTCAACCCAACAGGTGCAGGAGGCTGGTCTCCATCAGACAGTGATCATTACCAATGGCTGCAGGTGGATTTTGGGAGCAGGAAGCAGATCACTGCTGTTGCCACTCAAGGCAGATACAGCAGTTCTGACTGGGTCACTCAGTATCGCATGCTGTACAGCGACACAGGGAGAAACTGGAAACCATACCACCAGGATGGAAATATCTGGGTAAGTCACTGGTGTACAATGGAAGCATACGCCATAGTGATGCTGATTGACTGAGCTTGTAGGAACTGTACACCTCGTACAACTCTTCAGTGTTGTTTTTTGTGAGGACAGAGCAGAGCTAAGCTGAAAACATAACGATTCACGTTGTAGCTGCTGTCAGGAGGCCTGTTGCCAGATTAGCAAAGCCCATTTGGGATGATGGTAGTTGTCAGAATATGCAGATATTTTCTGGTTGTTGGTATTCCTCAGTGAGTCTCTTATGCTTTGGCTTTCCTTTCCCTGCCTTTTCTTTTTACTAATTTCATGGAGTAAATGTGAGACACAAAAGTGGTTTTGAAAATTCTGCTCTTGAACATAACATTTTTGAAGATAATTTGTTCTTTGTTTGTATATGTGCTGGGGAGCAGTTTTATCATGGTTGTATTGTTTTCTGTATAGATGCTGCAAGGATATTTATCCTGTTACAATTTTAGCAAAAAGTATGTAATTTGGTTTTGTCTTTTACATTTTTCATGGGTAAGATGCTAACTTCATTGTTGCAGAAAACAGTAGCCTTCCATTTTGCTGACAAAAATGGTAAGTAGTATTTAACATGCCTATCCTCATTGAAGTTCTTTCAGAAGATTATTATTTTTCGAAAGTATACTCTGAAAACGGCAAAATGATATTGTTTCTGAAATCAAACATAAATGGTTAGCTATTATACCACATCAGAAAAATATTGTCAAAGCAGTCAAGGTTTGACATTGTGCTATTTTAGATACATATTTTTGCTAGGTGCTTCTTTTATTGAGGTCTGTTGTTAAAAATGAATGTCAAATACAGAGCATAAGGTGAATGGTTTTATTTCTGGAAGAGAAATTCACTTAATATATAGGAGTACATAGAGGCAGTAGTTTTTTATTATGGTATTGATTTATTGAAAAAAAACTTCCTGTATGTGCTGGATAGGATTCTGAAAGACGGAGAAATTAAAGCTCAGAGACCAGACAGGAGTGAAAAGAAAAACATTGAGTGTCACTTCAAATTCCTAAGAATTTGGTGGTATGAAGGTTGTCTTCATCCGGGGGCGGGGGCAGCTCATGCTTAAGCTTGATAAATATAAAAAGTTTCTCTTTTAAGGCCACTTATGTGTATAAAAATACTTACAGCCTTCAGTATTTATATTATATTAGATATAGAAAAGCTTCTTCAGCAACTACTATTGAAATCATGAAGAATTTATCTCAGGGGGAAGGGAGAGGGCTATGCAGCTGGTTCAGAAAACAGTATATAAAGCAGGACATTTAGGCTGAGAAAAAAATCTGTTCTTAATATTTTGAAGGCAGAATCTTTTGGCAACATGCGATTTGGTTGATTTAGTCACAGCTTTAACTGTTTGTTTCCAAAGTGGCCCACCTTTCTGAGCGCTTTGTAGAGAGTGTGTATTCTTGTATAGTCTCTTAATGCAGAAATACTGAAAGCTTGTTCATGAAATAATATTTTTTTATCTTTACTAGGAATTTTGTATGCTTGGTGAATCCAGGGGGTAAACTGTTGGTCTGTTATTGACTGCCAATATCACTTGCAAAAACTAGTGATAAGTTGTGCACAAGTCTGCTACTTCTATTTGGAATGTGAAATCTTTGGGATATACTTAGCAAGCTGATTTCTGCAGTACTGTTACTCTTCATGTCTTGCCGTTTTTATCCAATACTAGAAAAGTAGTTTAAAAACAAAAGAGCTACTCTAGTCCAACTTTCTTTTCAAGAATGAAGCTGAGCTAGTAGCAAAAAAAACCCCAAACCAAACAACTAGGAGTCTTGACTCTATTTCAAACTTTCCTAAAAACAGCCTTGTTTCTGTTTTTAAATGATATCTGAGCCTTGGTTTAATCCTGAAAACACTGTGCTTATTAACTATTAGCAAGTCTTAAATTTAATAAATTACCAAGGCAGGTGCCTGAGCATGGAGCAATACTGTTGAACTATTGTAGTAGTGCCACGAGAAGACAGACTTCTTTGATGTGGAAATGGGGTGGTGCAGAATTTCATATCCCATCTTCCTCTTAGTGCCATTTTGTACAAAAAATTAAAACCAACAGAAGCTGGGAGACTACATGAGTTGAGTAACCAGTGTTGGCAATTTAAACTTGTAAAGCTAGATTCTTCCTGGCTGAAATCACTGTGATGATCTTAAAATCCTCAGGTGATTCTGGTGCCCTTATTAATCCTTTTAGAAAGTACTTAGGCTTTCCTTTTGGGTTTATAGCTTTTAGAAGTTTTATCCACAAGAGGAGGGTGCTATATAGCCTTTGATTAATGTCCCTCTTCCATCATCCCCATGCCTGAGTGTCATTGTTTCCCGACAACAGTAAATCTAAAATTAAGGGAGAAAGCAAAGACAATGACAAAAATAGAAGTGCAGAGTTCAACAATATTTAATACTAAAGCAGCTATATCAAATGACAGAGTCAGAGGATAAGAGATGGGAAACAAAAGGAAATAAAAATAAAGCTTGCTAGTTGGAGAGAGAGCAAAGGAGAAATAATTTCCAACAAAAATCTAGTTAATAATCAACCATGATAATGTGCATAAAATACTGAAGTGACCCCCTTCTGTATTCATTAATCAGGGAGGAAAATAGTTCTATAATTATCTTCTAAGTAGAAAAGAAATCAAAAGGCTCTCAGGAAGTTTGTGATGGGGAAAGTGCTTCCAAGGTGAATTTAGAGTAAGCTTCTCAGTTCTGTGAAATAGATTTTCTGACCCCACACCTCCTGGGCTTTTGGATATTTTCAATTTCTATGAATTTTAATAAGATGAGTGAATGTGGCCTCTTTCCATAAAATGCCTAGCAACTAGAGAACTGTGATCACCTCTTCTACCTTCGCTCTTGTAGTCTGAGATTCTGATTTTGATAGGTCACAAAGTCATACGTCAACCACTGGGGCATTTTGTGTACACAATCTAACTTTGTGTTGTAGATGCTCATTTTGGTTTCTACCCCAATGCCATCTATCTATTTGCCTGAAGAACACGTACAATACATGATTCTACATATAATACTGTTTCTATTTCCTAACTTGGATATGAATTATGTAAATGCCTTACATTTAGCATAATGCAAATATGCCCTACAGGTGTAATAAGAAAATGCTGACATCTTACAAAAAGGTTGAGACTTATTGAGACTCAAATTAGAAGCTTTAGTAGCGGAGCTGGGCACCTCAAGGATTCAGGCCTTTCCTAAAGGAAATTGGAAGATCCTTGGTACAATTGAAGAGGTCTTATGATGTATCATCTTTTAAAATTTGCTTACTCTAGTAGAACTTGTGATCAGCTCTCATCCATCTCATTTTCTTATTCTTGGGGATATCAAAGTCAGGCTGATGAAGGAGAAAGTGTTCCTGCAATTATGAGTTAAAAAATATATTGATGGAAAAGGTGGAATGCTGACGCTTTGCACATGACCTCCTAATTATATTCTGTAGTTGACTCTTATCTTCAGCTTCAGTGAACATCAGTGGAATTGCAAATATGTAAATGAAAGCAGATTTTGATTTTTTACAAAAAAATTTACCACTGGACCAAGTGACTGCTGCTTCAGTTCAAAGCAATTATGTTTTTGTAGTTCTGTTGTTTTTCTTTCAGTTTTAATTAAACTTAAAGTTTGTTATGCATAGCACTTGCTTTTGTAGTATTTTTATTATTGGGAAGATATTAAGTGATTACATGAGTTTCACTATGAAGAATGATTTTTTGAAAGGAATTTAATTTATCTACCTACTGGCTTTAGACACTTTTTTTTGTTGAAATAATCAGAAATGCAGTAAGTTAAGTGTAAAATGAACTTTGCATTTCTCTGGGCACCGAGGAGCAACTTACTGTTTGCAAAATGCAGTCTCTTCATTTACATGTTTCCCCTTGGTATTGAAGGAAGTTGGTACAGCAAAGTGGATTTAACTTGCATACAAAAATGAGCTTTCAGCACTTCAGAGTACTTTCATGTAGTATTGAGCCAAAATTCATTGTGAAAGGAAGTGGAAGTGAGTTGCATGTGTAACACCCCTGGTCTAGGTAGATATAAGGCATTCATTGGCAGCTCTACCTAGCTGAAATTATGTAGGAGCTCAGCATTTCTGTTTGTGCTGACACGCTAATTCTGCTTGGATTATTCACAGAAAAATCTGCAAGCCGTATCACATTCCCAATCCTTCTGCCTGCTCTACAGAGCATCATTTATAGCAGTGGTGTCAAACTCATTTTCACTGGGGGCCAAATCAGCCTCACGGTTGCCTTCAAAGGGCCATATTTAATTTTAGGACTGTATAAATATAGGAGTGTATTTATAGCTATCCAAGGACTTGCTGCATGTCTTACAGTACAATGATTTGTGTATAGCAAATACAAGTGAAGAATAAATTCTAGTATACATCCACTCTGTTAGGACATGCAAGAATTATTTGCTTTGTAAAAACTACCATTGCTTTTTCCGTGAGATCCAAGTTATTTCCATGACCCTAAATGAAACAGTATTAAGGAAGGATGCTACAATGGAGTTCTCGAATTTGACAGTTTAGTACTGACTGCTGCTCCCCTTTTTTGTGATTACTCCGTAAGATCTTGAGTGGAAACTTAGATTGTAGAAAGATTTACTAGGTCATGGGCCTGGACTTTTTGCCTTTTTTTTTTCCCCTAAGTACTTCAATTGAATTAAATTATCTTATTAAGCCAATTTAGTTTATATGACATTATACTGACTTGAATTTGTGGGAGCACTTCAAAAATACGGCATGTGATTAGAATGATTTGTGTCTTGCCATTTGTTGTTGCTGGGCTGCTACTAGAATACCAGGTACTGTGCAAACCTATGTAAATATGAAAATGTGGTTTGATATATTTTTCAGTGCAAAAGTTTTGACTAGTGTTTATAGCAAGGCCCTGAAGTCTTTTGGGCATGTTGTTGAATTTATTGTTATTTTCTATTTAAGGATGCCCTGACCTATCCTATCTGGAAGGATTTTTATGTCTGATATGTTGCTGTTTCCATAGCAATGCCTGTAAGTTGACCACTGTCATTTTTACTAGCTCTTAATTCTCCTAGTGTTATATTACTAGAAACATCTTTCTTAAATGTTAACTTACCTTCCACGTAGAAAAAAAAAAAAAAATCTCATTTTTCTCCTGGAATCTCCTGTGTGACTTTTTTTTTTTTTTTTAAATTTCGTGATGCTTTACCTTACCTGGATTTCATGTCTCTGAGTCCCTGCCTCTCATGCCTTTATCTTATAAAGATTGCTCCTTTCACTTGCAACTGCCAATATCACCTTTATGGGTGTATTGAGTGAATGAGGTGTTGTAACTCCCATCAAAGTCAATATATCTCAGCACTTAGTGCACATTGTAGCCTGTACATTGAGGGCCAATGACTGAAAAGGTATGGATATAGGAAAATATTTATTTTGCTGTAGTGAAGCTAAACTCTCTTATGGATCTAATGTAACAGCCTCTGTTGTTATGTCAAAAAATATAATGAAGTGTTAATAGGACACCTTAAGAAAAACAGGCAGTTGCTGACAAGGAATTTTTAGAAACCCTGAAGAAAAGAACTTTACAGATAAAAATCAGTGCTATCCTGATTAAGCCTGTTTCCTAATCTCCTCTTCTCTGTGTGGAATCTGTTAAGATAAATTGTATTAATTTTTAACATACAGAAACACACTTGGGGTTATCACAAAATAACATGGCAAAATTTATCTATGCCAAATGCTGTCACAGCCACAGACTGTATTTGTATTAAAATGACAGTAGATCTGATGGCCTTCTAAATGTTGGAATACTAGGATTAACAGCTGATTGGCATAAACAGTAATGCTAGTTAAAATCCCTACTTTTCTGAAAAACAACAATAGTTACTTACAGGGTTCTAATAATGTATTTTGCATATGAAGCTATTGTCTAATTATTAATAACACCTTCTAAACGTTTTTGTTTGGAATCCTTGAAGTGACATATTTTGTGCAGCAAGAAAGACCTTTTTATGTTATTTTTAGCAGAAACATGAGTTCGTGACTTTGCTCATAATTTTAAATAACATTTTTAAAGGGAAAACACACTGACGTTTTGGAAATAGATTTGATCAGACGGAAAGTTAGGATTTTTTTTTTTTTTTCACTGCAAACTACTCATCCTGTCTATGAGAGAAAAATTCTGTGATTGTATTAGGTTATCTCCAGAGGCACAAGCCAGAACTATTTTAATCTTTCACAAAGTATGCCAAGTAGACAGAAGACAAAATTCCTCTTAGTGCAGCAGTAGACAGCGTCTGAGCCCACCCTTGATTCTGTGCAGACCATTAAATAACAGCCAAATTGGGACAACATATTAGAGGTTTTCAGCATAGTCTGCTGGAGCATTTCCATTCTAGAGGATTTCTAATCTCTTGTTCTTAGCCTGAGCAATACTTGTCTGTTTATGTTAAGCCATGAAATTTTAAACACAAATATCTAAAGGCAGGCACCTAAGTCCATTTTTTAGCTGTCTGATGGCTTGGTTTTCAAATACCTTAGAGTGTCATCATCCTGCAATGAATACAACACACAGCTCCTTAAGCAAGCCCGCAAGAATGCACTGTGTTCTTAATCAGCTCAGCCATGACAAGAGCCGTAGTCATGGTTGAATGGCATCACATCACAGCTAACGCGTCTTTCTAAGATGTAGGCTTTGTAGTTCGTGCATAGCACCGAGCAAGGCCCATGCTATACTTCCAGTTCTCAGCTGGTATGTGCAGACCTCAGTGCATCAATAGGTTCTTAAAACTCCTAGCACAGTTATGTAGGTTGTCCTCAATCCCTTCTGGAAAGCCTGTGAACCAGAGCTGAAGTTTCGGGGTTTGAATTTTTACAGGTTCTCTATAGACACATAGTTGATTAAGATCCACTGAATCTGACTGAATAAAATGGGCTGTAGCAATTTCCTTGTTGCTTGTCAGCCCTTGTTTAGCTACCATGTATGAATATATCAAGTAATTTATGTGGTTCTTATTATAGCAGAAGGCCAACATATGACCAAAATTCTGCGTTATGGAACTCCTGATCTTTTACTCTTGATAGATATTGGGATCTTTATCATATATTTATAAAATATATCATAGGGTACCTAATATTTCATTTGATATTTTATCATATGTAGATAAAATACAGTGTAGCTAATGTTTCGTTGGATAAAAGTGTGGTTAGAAATAGTTCTAGTGATCTTCACAGATTAAAAAAAGTAAACAAAATAATCATAACACAGATATTTGACAAGCTTTAAGTTAAATTAGAAAGTGTGGAGTTACAAATCACGAGTCTTGCTCATTTATTTAGTCATCAGGTTGTGGAAGTATTTTAACATAATGCAGTGTATTTGATGTGCATACTACGCTTCTGTACATACCTGTCCATAGCACTGTTGGAAAGCCGATCTGCCAAGGACTTCCTTATCTCCTTTGTATTTTTTCCCCATGAGGATGATGAAACTGTAGAACAGATTGCCTGGGGAGGTTGAGGGAGCTGCACCAAATGACCTGCAGATGTTCTTTCCAGCCTGTGATTGTGTATGGTCTGAGATTTGCCCAAACTGCTCGTTTTTGAAATGAAGAGTCAAATCAATCCTAAAATACTCTGTGTGTCACCCCTCTTTGACGCATGTGGCTTTCATTCCTGTCTGCAATTTATAGCTGGCCTCAGTTTCTATAATACATCATCAAATATCCCTAAAGGTTAGGAAACTTCAGATCTGACTTAAAGACAAAACCCATCCATAGCACCAGTAACCTAATCATGGTTCAACATTTTCCTCTTAGTCGTGCTTTTGCAAAACAATTTAAGTTTTGATCCTGTGCCTGACTTCAGATGTTAAAATTGAAGTAATAAGATTAAGTGTTCAAAATTGAGTATACCCAGTCAGGGAGTGTCTCCAAGTGGGCTGGTATGGTATTTGGAAAAAAGGAGAAGTGGTCTTACTGGAATTCTTTGAGAAGTACTGCACTGCAGATAATAAAAACCTTACTTAAATATTAGGCAGGTGTAAAGCAGGAAAGTTTCTCGGTTTTCATTTGCTTGGCACCGGTAAAAATGAAATCGTGCGTAAAGCTGTGGCACATCAGTCTGAGGGCTTATTTGATAGTTTTTTAAAAAGAGTTTTTTTTCCTTTATTAATGAACAGTTATATGCTGTTATCGGGAGAGTTCTTAAAGTGACACACAATTTTAAAATCCTTGGATTGAGAGGTGGTCACAGACAGCATTTTATGTTTCTTTAGAATGTGCTTTTTGAATAGTCTAAAGATTTGTGTTTGGCAGAATAGATGTGTTTGTGCTAGTACACGAAAAATGTGCTTGTGGCAATTCCCCTGAATGGAAGGCATTTTGCTGTATTACTTCTGTTGCCTTTGAGGTTCAGTGTGCAGAAAGCATAGCTTGTAAAAGGTTGTTTCCCATTTGCCTCTTGGCTCATTAGGTGTTAACTTCCCAGTGAAGATAAGTGTAATTACCTAGGAGCAAGTAATGGTTGAATCCACAAATGTTCACTTCCATGTAAATTTTTGGGCTTCTGCACCCGTGGAATTATACCTTTAGCCTCTGGCCCTCTGTAGAGGTTGTTACTTATTAATGAGGGAGAGTAAGCATTGCACAGAAAAAAAGTGAGATAATGCACCATGGGAGGATGACAATTTAAAATCAAGTCCTTCCAATACACTTGTAAGTGCCTGACTTCAAAATCAACACAGTTGCTCAGGAAAGATTACACAAAAGTATTTATTTGCACAAATAGATGTGATCTGAAGCCCCTTTAACAGTAGGAAGTGGAGTTCTTCCTTCAGAAAAAGCACTTTCCACTCTTTTTCTTGGAATTTAAAAATAAATTTTAAAAACTGAAAAAAGAAAAAAAAACTACCACAAATATTTCTTTAGCAGTGTATAAACTCTGGCTTCAGAGAAGAAGTGCATTTTAAGGGGAATTTGACAATGCTGCTGATTGTGCGCTATATGTCTCTGGCTGTATAGATAACTTCATCCTGAGGGTTCTTAATCTTACATACTTTGTGAGCAGCGCATTCACAGTAAAAATATGAAAAAGTTAGACTCAGATCAAGAAAATGCCTTCGTGCTATTTTTTTACATTTTCTTCTTGCCTTGGATTTTTTTTTTAAATATCCTCACACTCCTTAAGATAGAGAACAGTACATTGCTTATTGAGACATTCTATTCAGGAAGATATATAAAGAAGCCCTTAACTTTTAGCTGGAACTTAATTCTTATTGCATTCAATATAAAGCATAAGTAAATTAAATATGTGCTTAGCACTTTCCTGAAAAGTGTTACTTCTGTGTCATCATACAGTCTGTACGCTCTGTGGTGTTCTACAAATTGTTTTGGTATAACATAATTTGCTATAAGTAGTTGCCATTTTATGTATGATATTTTTCACTACCTTTTATAGCATACATACTTATGCACACATCTTATGGGTTAATCTTTCATAAAAACTGTTCTAGTAATGTGAATAAAAGTTAAAAAAATACAGAAGTTTCTGAATTTGAATTAATCGGTGTTAGACAACAAACCTGTTAAAGTGAGGCATTACTGTGGATTAATAGTGCTGTAACTCTAATTTAGTGTAGACAAATAAAGGAAAACTTGCCTTAATTTGTTTCCAGTCTGTAGCATTGTTATCACATTGCTTTATTTTATGTATATAGATTTAACTAAAATGACATAATATTAACTTTCAAAGCTATGATAGGATTTGCATTCGTGCAGTTGCAGGCAAAATTGGTTCATATTGATCTTTAAAACCTGACGTGGAGCAATTGCTCCTAACACTATTTGTCTGCAGCAAAAATACCACACCAGAGGAGTTGGCTACTACAGCAATAAAGATGCAGTAAGGGCCAAGTCTTGTCTTAACCATGGTATGAACTAGTTTGAGTTAGCTTGGTGATACCCTTACTAATAGTGATCAGCTGACAATGATAATTTTTCTCTTTAAATATTAAAGACAGAAGTAATTTGCTTCGCTGAATGCTGAGTTGTGTTAAATGCGTTAGCATGTTTTCCAATGTGTTCAGCTAAAGTGAAGAAGTGCTCGGTGAGCATTTGTCTGTGCATTCATCCTAAGGAGACTACCTGAGGAAGAAGTTCTTCCTGTTTGGAGGAATACTTGCGCTGTCAAAATGTTAGGAAGTAGAAGTGTCAAAATCATTGTTTTGCAAGCTGTTTTTCAAAGTATTGCTCTGACTTTGTGCTACAAAATCAGCAGTGAAAATTCTCCATAAAAACAAACTCCGAGCTATGAGTTTCTAATTCTCGGGTCCCTTCTCTGAAAATTCTAGAAGAAAGCTTATACATTGAATCACCATGAACCTGGAGGTTGCTTATGTTCTGCTTATGTCATAAACTAAGTAGGTTATAGGAAAGAGTATACTTCCAGAAAGAATGACACACAAACTTCTAGCCAAATCCAGCGAATTGCTTGTACAAAAATTGTACTGAATGATTTACAGGGTGAAGTCCTTTGTCTTAAAAACATTGAAAGTGACTGGGTAGGGAATGAGGAGGAAAAACACTCTATTTAGCTCTTCACTTATTTAATATTAGTTATGTCATTCATTTGAGATATTTAGGAAATTGAAATCAGTTTCTGATTTGTGACTTGATTCCCCACATTGTGTTACAATATATAGGCAGTGAGTTATGAAAAAAGTTGATGCCAGTTCAGAATAGGTTCAGTCTTTTTTTTTTTTTTTTTTTTTTTTTTTTATTTATTTTTTAAAAATTTTTTTACATATTTAGAATAGTTTTTTTTTTTTTTTTTTTTTTTTTTTTAACTTTTCAGCTTTATTGGTCCATGTCATAGATTTACTGGAAACTGAGTGCAGTTTTGTACACATACTTTTCCTGGTCCCATCAAGCCAGGCTCCTTAATTCATTACAGATTTTTCCGAAGTGCCACAGAGAGAGAAGAAAGGGAGGAGAGGGAGAGCACTGTTGGACAAATGTGCTCAATATATGCTTCTTTAAAGCAGCATTTTCAAGGCCATAAAGGGTTCATATTCATAAATCGGGTAACTCCCAGTACTCTGAGAAATAAGGCAAAGTTGCTGAAACGACGCTGTTATTAAGTTTCTGTAAAGAAAATAAGTTCAGACACAATTGAGAGTGACTCTAACACGGTCTTAAGGCTTTTGAGACTTAAAGGTTATATTACACTTAGTCTTTTTTTGATATAAAAAGGATGGGACAGAGGTTCTGCAGCAGAGGTAAGGGACTAGGTTAATATTTAGTTAACAACGAAATAGTAAAGGCAAAGGTTAAACTGCGGGGCGGGGGTGGGGAAGAAAGAGCATATCAACATCGTACCATGTTAAACAAGACCATGAGAAGTCTGCAGATAGTAAATGGCTACTATTTAAAAAAAAAAAAAAGTCAGCTTAAGGAGAGAGGAGCAGGGAGAAACCCTGTCAACATCAAGTATTTAATCAGTGGAAATAAACCAGGAAAGAGAGAATTCCTTGTGCGTGACAGCAGATGCTAATGCAGACCTCAGGCTGAACTCTGTGAGAGCTTTCTGGCATGGTCAGACTGTGCTGGGTAAAAAAAAAATAATAAAAAAAAAAAAATCAAATACAAGTGTTCAGTTTTGACTATCTTACTAGGCGACCTATTGATTAGATTTTTTTCCCAATATTTCATTGAAGTATATGACTGGTGAAGTGCTTTTATTGTTGTTTTTGTTGTATAGCATGAATTTACTGACAGATACATTAGTCCACACTGCTTTCAGATTTATTATTCTATCATTATAGGTTGATAGGAAGCTATAATTAGTTTTATTTATATTATTATAAATACTCCTACCTCCATTTTTGAAGACCCCAAGGTCTTATTCTTTCTCTGAGAGGAAAGGGACAGAATAAGCTCCTCTGGCTGGTGGTAGCTCCAGTCTGGAGTTATTCTGTCATTCAGGACAGGCTTCCTTTGAACAGCGAGTACACTGAGAGCTCTATAATAAAGACTCTCCCAAGAAATGACGTGCTGATAAAACAAAGTGCCAGTTTTCAGGACTTATATATCATGGCTTATCCTGGTATAGATTGCCACTAGAAATACTAGATTCCTGCTTATATTATAGCTATATTTGCAATATAATGGTGTTTTTCATGGTATTTTTTTGTTTGTTTGTTTGTTTGTTAGGAATTCTTGAGGGTGTAAAAACTAAGTCAATGGCTTTTTGGCTCTCACGCACATAACATTTTTCCCATCTCTAGACTGCCTGATATATGTGAGGAATACCTTGGGAGTGAAAGTAGAGATGAATACATAACCTGCTGATGCTTAGCACCTTTGACTAATGTATTAAAACTGGTGAATTAACATATCTGTTGTAAATCCTTTGATTTGGAATCCTACG
The DNA here is from genome assembly GCA_013399365.1 of Pampusana beccarii. Lineage (NCBI taxonomy): Eukaryota > Metazoa > Chordata > Aves > Columbiformes > Columbidae > Pampusana > Pampusana beccarii. The sequence goes on from VWYH01006020.1 coordinate 46,149, forward strand.
CATTGGAGGTAATGGAGAGGAAGAAGTTAGTACTGTATTAGTACTATAGCACAAAAAAGATTTGAAATCCAAAATTATTGTGATTTAAAGGTACTTAAGTAAATACTGTTGTCACAGTTCCATTTGAAGGCTAAAAGCTTCATTCTTTGAAATCAGAAAAAAAAAACCCCTATTAATTTCTAAATAATGTATATAGACATTAATATTGTAGTTAGCGCATACAATTTCTGTTTATCTGAGGACTGCAAATTCTATGAAATGGTTTAATGAAAAACTACTTATCATATATGCGTTATATAAGTACAGTGAATATAAAAAAGCTGCAGAGATGCATAAGCTACAGGAACACCAAAATTCTATCCTGTTAGTAACTCATAAAAGCATGCAATGGCGTTCAAAGCAACTGGCTAAAGTCAGCCTGCTGATAAAGGTAATACAAACCTGTCCTTTCCACAACTTGTCTTGCTGCTTTCAAGTACAGCACTGCAGGAACATTGTATGTGGCAACACAGACTCCCTGAAAGTGTCGTGAGGCCAGAGCATTAGTGGGCAGATCACTCCCTCTGAAGTGATGCTGAAGAGGAGAGCATGACTTCCTCTTCTGACCAACACCTGGCCTACAAAGACAAGGCAAAACTGTCAGATGTAAACACTGCTCACTGCTTCTTTCTGAACAGGGTGTCTGCATGACATCCTTTTCTTCTTCTAGCTGTATTTTAAGCTTTTGTTTTCTTCACTCGTTAGTAGTGACTGGAAGACACTCATTCTCCTTTCAGTACAGTTCTCTTTCCACTACAGTAGAAACCATCTCTCCTTGAAGTTCAGTGGTGTTCTTGCACACACTTGACCCGCAGTGATACTTGAAAGTCTCTTTTCTTGCAATAAATCCTGTTGTAAAATATAGCATTTTTTGCAAATAATGGTGTTACATGCTGAACTTGATGTGTTATGAAGTATGGCTCAGCATGAAAAATTCTTGTGTGTATGAAAAACCTGCGTGTGAGAGAGAGAGAAAGTAAATGTAATGGATATGGATTACTAAACCTTTTTTAAAAGAAATAGACTTGTAGCATCAGTGGCAGAGTCAAGGAGATGTAATAGAGACTGCAGTTCTCTGAACTCGTTTAACGTTTGGTGTGGGTAGACAGTATGTAATGTCACTGGCTCTAAAAAGAGTTTGCTAGTGCTAGTTAACATTGTCTCTTTACTCATTGAAAGCTGAAGCCCAAAGAACTGTATGTTGCCACATAAACCAGAAAAAAACCACTATTAGTATTCTAGAATACTTTAAAAATACATCTGTAGAAGATAAGAGTTTTCTGATGTAGTGTTTTTAAAGAGGGATATCCTGGGTATTTGTTATACCAATCCTGCAAAGGTCTGCTGTATTTAAAAGGTAACACTTTTAAGCTTTATGTGCAAAGATGCATAATTTGTTTCTCTCAGTCTCTTTGCTCTTCATATTTGCTGCTTTTACTCTTCATTGTGTATTATTGTCTTCTCCTTTCCCTTGTCTTCAGCAGAGAAACTATGATGTAGCTGCAATCACAGAAACATGATGGTATGACTTACAAAACTGGAGCGCTGCATTGGATGGCTATAAACTCTGCAGAAGGGATAGGCAAAGAAGCAGAGGAGGTGGGGTAGCCCTGTATATTAGGGAGTGTTTTGATTGTCTAGACCTTGATGAGGGTGATGATACGGCTGAGTGTTTATGGGTAAGAATCAAGGGGAAGGCCAGTAAGGCAGATATCCTGGTGGGTGTCTGTTACAGACCCACCCAATCAGGATGAAGAATCAGAATCATTTTGGTTGGAAGAGCCCCTCAGGATCATCAAGTCCAACCATAACCTAACTCTAGCACTAAACCGTGTTCTGAAGAACCTAGTCTAAACACCTTTTAAACACCTCCAAGGATGGTGACTCCACCACTTCCCTGGGCAGCCTGTTCCAATGCCTGACAACCCTTTCTGTGAAGATTTTTTTCCTAATATCCAATATGATATTGGGATGCTCACTACAGGAAAGATATTGAGGTGCTGGAGAGAGTTCAGAGGGGGGCATGGAAGCTGTTGAGGGGTCTGGAGCACAAGTCATATGAACAGCACCTGAGGGAGCTGGGGCTGTTTAGCCTGGAGAAAAGGAGGCCGAGGGGAGACCTTATCATTCTATACAGCTCCCTGAAAGGAGGTTGTAGCATGGAGGGTGTTGGGCTTGTCCAAGTAGGAAGTGATAGGACAAGAAGAAATGGCCTCAAGTTGTGCCAGGGAAGGTTCAGATTGGATATTTGGAAAAATTTCTTCATGGAAAGGGTTGTCAGGCATTGGAACAGGCTGTGCCAGAAAGTAGTGGAGTCACCATCCCTGGAGGTGTCTAAAGGATGTATAGATGAGATTCTTAGGGACATGGTTTAGTGCCAGAGTTAGGTTATGGTTGGACTCGACCTTGAGGGCCTCTTCCAACCTAAATGATTCTATGATTCCTTCTGCTAATCAGTTTTCACTTGGTCCACAGTGAGCAGGCTGTTTTAGAGGTGGCTTAGCTTCTACATCAATGTAGTAGCAGAGCTTTTGGGTAAAAGCTGCCTTTTATTTCCTCATTTCAGGCCATATCTGATCTTTTCACCATCATATCCCCTTGCCAGCGAAGCTTGGATCAAATCACAGCAGTGCTGATACATTAGCTCAAAACAGTAGACGCACTTTCCCTCTTCACTTACATGTTCATTTGTTTTATTGCAATTTTAAAGGCTAAGCAAAATTCAGCCTATGATCAATCTCAATGTACTGAAGGTTTGAAGAAGTCAGAAGTAAACCAAAACTGGATGTTAATAGGCCTGTTAATTGAGAATATAAAACTACCTTTGATTACTTGTTTTTTTCCTAATGACAAATCACTTATCTGCCTTCCACATCTTAATGACAGGACCATGAGACCTGATACGATCTTGTCTTATGTCATCATTGAACTGGTGTCATTGTCATGCCTGTGAACCATCGTTCTTGCTTTACCTACAACTCCTTTCTTGAATGCATTAATAATCTGTGTACGCTTGTCGCTGAGAGTGCTGAACGGCAAACACTGTAGTTCAAGCTGTTTGTTTCAGAGGAGTTTAGCCTGCAGAGAATGTTACCCCTGTGCTACTGCATCACCCAACACTTTTCATAATAATGCTGTTTTGATAGTTACATTAGGAGCAGTCCATTTGCTGCTGATGAGAAGATTTAAAAAGCCACAAACCAATTCTCTGTCAGCAGAAACAGCACTGATAACTCACAGTGTAGGAAACGGATATGGGAGCAGAACTGACCAGCTCACAAGACTAAGTACTTGACTGAAGGCAGCTTATCTACAAATGAAATGATTGTTGTTGCATTGGAATGCAAGTCTTTAGGAAAACAAAACCAAGCAAGTACAACGGTAACAACATAATCATGTTAAGAGCCAGATTTCATGGTTTATCACTGATAACAAAATCATGTATGTCATGCATCCCCTCATTTTATTCTTCTCTCTCTGAAGTTATCTGCTCACTGGAGTTACCATTTGAAACACTGCTGAATGCCTCTATTACCATTATCCCTGTCAAGTATCTCGGGCTGGGCTGCTGAATTTAAGTCCATTAAATAAATTAAAGACAGCATAACTACTAAGCACTGTGGAAAAATACGTCTATACCTGTATTCTGTTTCCTCCTCTTGCCTGAAATACAAACCATTCATGTTTGGGATTTACCAGGTATTTAGGTGCTACTAACTTAGAAGCACCGAGTGAAAGTGCTTTCTAAAACTAGGTTGTGGAAATGCTGCTTCTTAGTCATCTTAATCTGAGAAAAATGTCATGTGTGGGACTTGTTTGCCAGGGTTATCTTGATGTCCTATAGATAGGCCTTTTATACAATAAATGAACTAAGAAACCACTGCCAGAATACATCAAACAGTCCTAGTCAGATATCCCATTTCACTATCAGAATTATTGGCCTGAAAAAGGACTTCCAGAGATTTACACTGTAATCCTCATAAAATGAAGTTTTACCGAAGCTATGGGAGGGAGCAGGGAGGACAGTGGGATTTGTTGTATGTATCATGCATTGTATATGGCCATCGATGTTAAATCAATATTGGTAATTAAGTCAAACTTGTTAGTAGACTGTGACTGAAAAAAAAAAGAAACCTGCAGTAGCGTTAGAAATGGTATCTCGTGGGATGCTTATGGTGTTATACTAGCAGACAAAAGAGAACAGCAGAAAAGACCTGGAGAAGTGAAGTGTGGTACTTGCAGAAGATAAATAGAATTTTGAATAAAGAAATGTTATGTCTTCTTGCACAAGTGAAAACCTTAGTTTTTTTGTGAGGTGTTCCTTTAAAGCCTTGAGCTGTACTGGTTAGTTCCCTGTTTGGAACTCCCAGTTTTAGAGTTCACTATCCTGTTACTGGAAAATTAATTTAAAACTTCGGTTATATTAATCTGGAAAGCATCTCTTAAAGTGAAAGGATTGTATATTACCTGAAATAATCTGAATTTCTAAGTTAAAATTATGTTTATGGTGAAATGTGCTAATGATTAGCTTGAACTTAGTTGTTGTTTAATGATAAAGCTACAGATACTTGTACTGTGTAATTGTGCTACACACAATGTTTATGAAAACCAAGTTTTACTTTGGTCAAGATTTGGATTACATTGCTTAGCTGAGCCTTGTGTTTTGTTGTATTATATGAAATTTCTTTTGTCTCTTATTTCAGTAAGCACTGTGACCTTTATGTAATAATTTTAGTCTTTATTGTCCTACATAAATTGCAAGTATTATAGAAGAATGGAAGATTCAAGAACTGTTCTGAAATTAATTTGCTAAACCAACCATTCAGAGAAACAAAGAAGTTATTTGAGATAAGGTTATTAAAATGCTAACAAACCCAATAGGGGACACTTACTCAAGCTACAGCAGAAGTTGGGTAGCCTTTGGGAAGAACTTAGGAAGCATTATGGAGAAATTTCTAATGCTGTACTCAGAGAAACCACATGAAGCTCTCAAAATAACCCTTTGATCTGAGCAAAGACTACTTGATCCACCAGTGCTAATTGAGAAGGACCCATTCTTGGCCTGAAGTTGTAAGATGACTTTGGGTTAAAAGTCTAATATTAATAAGAAATTTTAATATTCCTCAGTATCACAAGAGCAGAAACAGCAGCAAAGGTCTAGAAAGATGACTGAAAAGTTCTGCTTATGAAGGCTTATATGCTAATTGACCTGAGCTGAGGATTTTAATATTGAGGAACCAGTACCTTGTAGTTACAGTATGGGTCTTCAAGTAAGTAGCCATTGTATTTTTCCTGCTTGAGGGGTGCACTGATGGGATACATAGCTGCCAGTAGAATTTATCATTTAGAAACTGTACATTGGTAATGGCCACTTACAAGGACGAGATATTTTCTTCTTGAAATGATGGATTTGTCAAGGCTTTTTCTGAGCTATCCATGCATATGTTGCAAATCAGCAACTAAAGGGGCAGACTCTGCTAAGAAATGTTATTACTGACGCTCGCTGAATGAATTTGATTTATGGGAGACATTTTAAACCAGAAAGTGTGATAACGCATTCAGTACAGGACAGGTTGTTGAAGAGAAAATCTTCCATTAATAATCTAAAAAGAAAGATTTTTCTTTCACTAAAGGGAAAGATTTCATTCTGTGACTAATGAAGCCTCATGGAATTTATTGCTTTAGTATGTTTTATGCTCTCTGTAGTCACTTCTGCACTGTTTCATGTTGGACAGTCCTCGTAACCAGCCAATGGTTGTGCCAAAATGAATATTCTGGAAAGGTCCTACCAGTGAATAGACAGTTCTTTCCATCAAAAGAATACAGCAAAAAAGGAAGAAAAAAAAAAAAAAAAGAAGCTACAGCAAATCAGTTCATATACCACTGAAGACAGATTTAACAGATAAATGCAACTCAGAGTAAAAAGGACAGCTCATCAATTTGCTGCACAACTTGCAGGTGTTGGACTCCATAAGAAAAGATGTTACATGTTAGTCTCACTTATTTGAGAAAACTTGATGAGTCCTTAAATAGCTTCTACTAAAAGCTGTGACCAAGTGACAAAAGTAGCTCTGTATTATGCATGTGTCATCAGAACCACCAGACTCTTCCTTGGAAGAGCTCGTTCTCATTATCTAGGAAAAGGAGCAATTGCTCTCAAGAACTTGCACACGTGCCTGGCAGAAAAGAGCAAAGCAAGGTCATAAATATGTAGGCAGTTTGCAGAACATAAAAACGTTGAAGAAAATGTTGATCTGTGTGGATGGACTCACTTCCCAGTAAAACACCAACTACCAAAATAATTATGTCAGAGCAGATGAGAAAAAGAGGTCAGTTTGAGATGCCTTTCTGATAAAGCAGAATCAAGGTGGTCTTTATGAATCACCACAATTTCTACTCATTCAGAGTGCAATTAACAAACTTAACTCAAATGACAGTAGTTCCTAGACTTACTGCCACAACTTAAGGGGCGTTTTTTTTGTTTGTTTTTGCTTTCCCTGATCTTGACTTCTTGACTCAGCAAGAAGTTGTTTATCATCCAGCTGCCACCTATTCGCTAAGGCTTAAATTACGCTGGAATGTTGTAAATGCTGAACAGAGGAGCTTTTTTAGATTTTTTTTTTTAAAGTTTCGAAGCGTAGCTGTCATGTAAAGAACTGTAATCTTTCTTTTTGTACAAAACTTTATCCATTGATTACTATACCAGGCCCGTTTGTGTTAAGTTGTGATTTAGAAATAAGGTGTTACTCTTTCAGAATCATCTCTGTTGGTCCCTTTGCATAAAATATCATTATTTCATTTGGGGGCTAATGATAGGGAAGAATCTATTTATTCATCAGTCAAAACATTTCCTGATGGTCCATATGATGTTTGTTATGAATAAAGTCACCTTGTAAGACCTCAATATGGTTCTACCCTAGTTCATGGAATGATAGCTCTGTGAATTTATAGAACATATTTTACTCTTCGTTTATCTGCCACTAGATTTCATAATTGCTTTGCTTTAGCAAGTCACATGAATAGCTAATCCTCCATTTACATTTTCCCATAATGATAAAGTAGATTTGCACCCACGTATGAGATTTTTACATGAGTTAACCTGTTTCATTAGTCATCCCATCATGTTTTTTTCTAGAGACTGCATTGCCATCTAAGTAAATTGAGATTATGTATCTTAGAGAAATGTGCTTTTAGCATCTACAAACTGCTGTTCATCATATTCAGACAGTAAAAAGGGGCAAAGAGGGTAGGATAACAGATAATGATGGGATTATATGATAATAACACTTAAGTTACGTGAAGAGGACATATGCAATTGAACCAGAAGTCCCTTGCAGTTGAGAGAATAATGTTCATGCCATGTGAGCTAAAGAAGTTTCTGCAATGTATGAAAGTTGCATCCCACTTACTGTACTGCATAATATAGTAACGTGGTCTATATTCCAAAGTATTTTTATCAACATTCACTGGATTTGACAGCCCACGTAACTGTATGGCAAGCAAATTCTCTAGTCCTTTTCCCAGAACTCCATGGATTACTAGTCTCTTGGTCAGATGCTTGATTGGGGCTATCAACGGAGATATGAAAGTTACCTGGCATTAAGTAGGGATCTTCTAGAGGAAGTTTTCAAGTATTTGCCCTCCCAGAATCAAAACGATTGGGAGACTTGCAAAAGCAATGGAAGAAACCAAAGTATCTGGTACATCATCATATGTATAAGGTGATCCTCAGTATTCTCCAGATACTATGGAAAGACTGGGTTATACCTTTGGGATAGTGGAGTCCTCCTCCATCAAAGCTTAGTAATGCTTGGCATAATCTTTCCAAATACTATTTGGAACCAGTACTAATGGTATATGATATGTGTATATGAGTACCATGGCACACAGGGCGGGAAGTACACTACATTTTCAAAGCAGCCCCCACTGGAAACACATAGCATTAGTGTTCTGCTGAGCAAAGACGTGGGAATCAGAACGGTCTAGTGGAGTAGGTGCCAGGTTTTGATCTTAGCTAAAGCCAGTCTGTGCATCTCTCAGTGCAGCAGTCTGTTTTGAAAACTGCTGTTTACTGGAGGAGGGCTTTCCTAAAACTAGTTAATGAGGCATTTGACTGTTTTTTATTAAGTTTCATCTCTTAATTGCCTCAACCAGGAATCCCTTTCCTTTCCCCAAAACAACCCTGAAGCATGCAACAAGTCAAAAAAGGGGAACAAGTTTTATTCCAGTGCCAAGCCTTCTACATAAGCAAAGTAACATGTCAGAAAGCAGCAGTAAATACTAGGCTTTCGTTGGGGCTGGAGTAAAGCCTCATGAAAGATTTCCAATAAATCGGTTGGGAAGTCTTTGCAAAAGACTTATTTTATCTGATAAATGCATGAAATAGACTTGTAAACAGTAAGGAAAATAAATCTGTTGTGCAGTACAGTGGTGGTCTCTTGATGTGCGTTTTTTTCAAACATATGAACAGAGGAATATACTTGTGCCAGGCAGGGGGTGGTTATTTGGGTTTTCCATGTTGGTTAAAAATAAATGATGAGATTAAAACTTAATAATAGCAGAATGACAGGTTATCCCTTGTGTTTGTTGGTTTTGTTTTTTGGTTTGGTTTTTTGCTTGTTCGTTTTTCAAAGGGTTTGTCCTCTGCAGAGACTTGTATTGCAATCCATCTCCATTCATAATTCATATGGGTCTTGAAGTTTTCCCTTGTGGACAGTGTCATTTAGCAGGGGGGTTTTGCAAGTAATTTAGTATGACTCAGCCAAGTTGATGGTCTCTGCTCCTGTGAGGCACAGCAAAACTTCAGTAAGAATTTCTCCGGAGAGCATGGATATCTTGCTACTTCTGAGAAACTAGGTATTTTGATTGAGGCTGCTTAGGAAATGCCCCTGTCAGCTCAACAATCAGAATGTGAGGGAATGATTAGAACTGCAAAGTTATTGTTCCCATGTATGGAGCAAATTTGGGGAGTACAGTCTTGCCTAAAGGCAGATCTGGACTTCTCTCAAAGCCATAGGACATTTTTTATATTATGATGTTTATTTTTATTGTCTACACAGTGACTATCTGAAAAAGGGATTGTCCTTTCTACTTGTATTCTGCATTTTCAGCCTATACCCTGGTCCCACTTCCATCTGCAACAGAGCTTTGTCCTAGTTCAGGCTTTGACTGCCCTTTCTTGCCCAGGACAACTTTTAAAGGAGGGTTGAAGCTTCTGCACTCTTCATCGACATGGCAGCCTATAGCTGGATAATGTTGCACCATCTAAGTTCACAGCATCCCTGCTACCTGAAGGCCAATGCTGGGGTTGTTGCAGCATCAACCCAAATGCCAGGCATCCTTTTCCATTGTTGATCACTGGGTTTGTTACAAAGCACCCTTTCCGTGCAGAAAATGGAAAAGAATTGAAGATTAATTTTCTCAGAAGCCTATTTTCTATGTTGAACTTCTGTGTGCTCAGTTTTTCCACTCTTTGTGCATGAAAACAATAATCTTTGTTGTTATCCATGGTTTTGTTTATCCAAGAAATTATTCTGTTTTCTCTGTGGTTGTTAGTTATGAACTGCTAGAAGAACATCCCAGGAGGAAGGATGTCAATACTTGCAATTTGTGCCAGAACTGTAAGGTGCTGCTGTAATGTACTGATAGTGAAGTTTCAGTATGATCTCAGAAGCTGAAAGCTTCTTGAAGAGCTCTAAACTCCACAGAATATAATTAGGAGGAAAACACACTTCTGTCTTAAGTTATCTTATAAAAGTTATCTTGTATCATGTTGACAGGAATCTGCTACAAATTTTGCACTTTGTTATCAAGTGCCAGTGTAGGTTTATGGATGCTCTTGAAAACACTCTACAGGGAGTTGGGCAACTGCTGCAGGTGAATTTTGAGTACTATTGCAAAGCACTCTTTATCTGGTGTGTTGGCATTTTTGGGGAGGAGGAACGTGTTTTGGAAACCAGAGTCATCTTTTTGAGTCCTGCATGCATACACATTTCATACATGCATATAAGTCTTTATGTGTGTAGTATATTATGATTCTACCTTGTTTAGTTCAAGAGTTGTTATAAGTCCACTATTAACAGGTTGGAAATAGGATATTTCTTAGGGGGAGATTGAGAGAACATATATGAAAGTATGATTTACTGAGTTTTCCTTCTAACATGAAACTTGACTGGTCTATTATAAGGCAGTTACTATAAGATTGTAGTATTATTTAAGTATGCAATATTGTAATGTGAAAGTATAGTAGTAAGCGCTGTAAGTATCTGGGAGAACCCATGATGCTGGAATTACCTTGCCCCAGTGTTTGTCGCCTGCTCTTTCTTGGCTGGTGCCCATGTTCCCTGTAGTCGCCTCTGCAAGCAGGAGCTGGCTGCAGGCCACTGGGCAGGCACCTGAGGCCAGTATTGTCAGTAAGGCCAGGAGGTCACCTCTTGGGTGCGGAGACAAGCATGTTGAGAGCATTAAATTAATTCGTGCATACAAGGTCTTTCTCCCTTTTGACCAATTACTTGGCTATAGATACAGCAGAGCAGCATAAGAAAAATCATTGTTCTGTTCATTGTATATGGTACAACTGGGATTATCCTGACAGTATAATAGCCTAGAGATCTATTTTTTTCCCTTTCATAAATTTTTTACACAAAAGTTGAGTACAAAGCTATTTTGGATATATGACTGAATTGTCTGAGAGTTGGAAAGGATGTAATTTTCTCGAAGGTTTGGCTGCAGGATTTTAAGATCTTCTTCTATACCGTCTTGTTAATTATATTCTTCCCTCACTAAGCTAAATACAGCTGTGATGCTTGTGACCACATTAGTGACTTTTGTTCTTCCTCAAGCAAATTACCAAGTTCAGAAAGAACTAAGATTCATACTTGCTTACCAAAAAAAAAAAAAAGGTTTTCTCAAAGCTCACAGCAGCTAATGGTAATGTTTCATCTCACAGGTTCCATAGGTAGCAGCTGCCCACAGCAGAATTAAATTTTCTCATAGACCAGCTGAGCTTTAAGCAGACTTATTTGATTATGATAATTCCTGGCTTACTAACTATATTCCTGCAAGCACAGAGGACTGCCTAAGTACTACTTTTCAAAACCGAAGTAACTCACTTTATTTTGTTTTCCATGAACAGTAAATCAAATCATCTGAGGCTACAGAAGATTTCTGTTGCTAGTCTTCCTTCTCTAATATTTGTGCTGCACCTGACAGAAAAAGGTCTGGTTTTTACCTCTTTTATTCACCTGATCTATGAACAGTTTTACTTTTGTCTCATGTTTCTTTGTTCCTTGAAGAGCACACAGGAAGGTGAAAGGTTTCCTTTGCTCTATTAACTGTCTCAGTATCTCCTTCTGTATTAATTCCTTCAAAAATACTGATCATGACTATTGTTTTGTACCTACTACACCCTAGTAAAAGTCCATTAGAAGGGTGGACTGTTGTCTCAAGGCAAATTTGCATGACGTGCCAAGGATCAAGTTATTCAAAGACAAGATGGATCCTGCCAGCTGAGAAATAAGGATTCTCAGACTGTGGGAGACTTAGCCTTAAAGGCCTGCAAACTGCTTCAGAATATGCATGAGGTATCAAACCTCTCTTGAACAGCCGAACAAGTCTACAGGAGCCTGTCTGCAGACCAACACAGAGCCACAAGCTGTAAAAGGATTTCCCAAGTCAGTACCTAATTAAAGTACGTTTGAGAACTTGTGCTGTTAAATTATTAATAGCTATTTTACAGAATTTCACCCTGTGTTCTGCATTCAGCCAGTGTGTGAGAGGCTTCTTGGCAGCAGGGCATATTTTCCACTCACGCTCAGTTTATGTACAGTGGGAACTTGTGAGGATAGTGCAGATTCAGGAAGCTGTGTATTAATGAATCTCTATATATTGGAGAAACTGGAAGTTTAGCCAAGGTAGAAGGTCAGCTGGAAGTACAATCACAGGAAAACAAATTAAAAGTCTAATTTTCTTATTATTCAGCTGCTGTTCCCTGTGGTTATTTCATCTAGTTACTCTTTCTGGAAATAGCTGAGTGTAGTATATTGATGAAATACTACTGCCATACATTCCAGTGAGAAAATTCTTATGTATTTCTGGACTATGTTGTCCTATTTTACTGTCATCATTTTGTAAAATCATGTCAAATTCCCTGTTCGGGTAAATGTGGTACTTGTAAAATTCATTGGAAATATTTTCAAAATGCAGATAAACCTTGACAAAGATCATAGCAAGTTGATGTTTATCATGGGTCATTTACTTTATGATCAATACGTGTCAAGTTCCCAAATTTTTGCGTCTTTACTAGCAAAATTAGTCCACTTCCTCCAAGAAAAAAAAAAAATCTTACAAATTCTGAAGAAAATGGTGCTTGGAGGAAAAAAGCCTTGTGACATTCTCAGTCTAGATTGCTAGTTATGTTGTGAAGTAAGAAAACACTACCATTTCAAAGTAAAACAGATTCAGGTCATTCAGTGGAAGATCTCTGCATCTAGAAAAATAAACTTAAAAAATATTTAACTAATAAAGAGCACATGTTTTCTAAAAATAACATACAGCCCAAAAATTCCAAAACACACCCTGTTGTCCCCAAAACAGGGTTCTTTCATGCAGTGTGCAAAAAAAGCCAATTGTAGCACACAGATGAGATATTGTTCATTACAGAGTTGCACAAGTCTGGATGCTGGAATAAAGCCAGCATGCCAGCAAGAAAAGTAACAGCCATTATGTAAAAAATCTTATCACTACATTCACACCTTAAAGACCCAGGTGGTTACATATTCGTTTTAGTATATAATGAGCAACATTCAGCTAAAAGACACTTTATTCAGCAGTCTCAAGACTCAACTAATTGTGCGGGCTTCAAAATGTCTAAAGCTGCAAGGTCAGTAGTGTCTCTAGTTGGTGATTAGTTTTTTTGTAAGTCACTCTTATCTTTGTTGGACTGACCTATAACTGAAAGGATTTACGTATATTTAGGTTACCAATTGCAGACAGGATTCATTCTTTTAAATGGTAATGACAACAACTCTAAAACCAAATAGAAAAAAATGTGTCATACCTTGTTCAGAAGAGAATGTAAATGGAGATTGCTCATGAGTATAGACTGCTAGATGTGGAACAAATCCCTCCACCCCAGAGTCCACACTGGAGGAAACAAGATTCCTTTTTGGATGATGAACTTCTAGGAAGAGCTGAAGAAATGAGTGAGAAGCCAAGAAAAGCAACATAGTCAGCAATTCATAAAATAGGGCCCATGTAAAAAGAGACAGCAACTAGAATTTTTCACGTTGAGAAGACTTGGGTCTGGTGGTAGTCTCTATGCAGAAGACTACTGTGAAAAAATAATTTATGTTTTATATCTGGAGATTATGGAAGATACCATCACATTTTGTTCTGTAAGTGTGGAGTATAATAGTATGACATATAAAAGTAATAGCCTTAGATCACATGAGGACTTGGCTGGAACAACAGGAAAATCCAAAATAAAAAGGACAGTGCAGCACTAGAATAGGTAAGAATGTGAACAACTCAGTTATGTTTATTTTCGGGACAAAATAACCATGGTAACCTATGTTGTGTTTGAGGTGTGGACTGGACAGTCTCTGGCTGTTGTCTGTAATCTGGGGTTTGGGGAATGCTACTGGACAGTGTGCTAGGACAGCCCCGTGGTGGTTCTGTCCTACTCTGGAAACAGAGCCACCTGCAAAACAGCTCCAGCTCAAGAGGTGATAGTTTAATGACACCTCTCAGCCTCTCCTAGACAGCATATGTTAAATCTGTGTGCCCATTTTGAAGATGGTTGGTCATTTTAGTTTAACTCTCAGCAGAATCATCCTTTGGAGAGTAATTGATACACTGCTACATAAAGCTATCTGGCATTTGAACACAAACACTTATTTCAGAGAAGTATCCACATACTCTAATCAAGCATAAGTAGTTAATTCTGTCTCATGAATGAAATCTTCAAGCTGAGAAATTCAAATTAGAAGGCTGACTGATGTATGTTTTGTGCGCTTTGTGCTGAAAACATACTTGTGATAGCGCTACTGCTTTATCTAACAGCACTCACGGTAAGCATTAGGCATTTTCAAACCCAAAGCTATTTCACTTCTTTTGTGGAAGAAACTGGAAGAAACAATTTGCATATTCGTGTAGGCAGAGGAAGGGTTGAGTGAGAAGATTCATTAAAGTGTAAAAATGTCATCTAATGACTAAAACTTTCTATTTTTTCTCTTGTCTTTCTTTTTTCTTTTTTTTTTTTTTTTTTTTTTTTTTTTTTTTTTTTTTTTTTTTTTTTTTTTTTTTTTTTTTTTTTTTTTTTTTTTTTTTTTTTTTTTTTTTTTTTTTTTTTTTTTTTTTTTTTTTTTTTTTTTTTTCCTACTGGGAATTATAGTTTCAGAATGCTTAAAAATGCTTTCATTCAATGTCGATAGAGATTACCCACATGAGTGCCTTTAAACCTGTTGTTGAGACTCGGCCTGGAATTTGCTAGGCTGTAAGGTAGCTTTTACTAAAATGTATGCAGACTGACCTTGTTAGTCAGTAATATCATTAAATTTGATTTTTTTTTTTTTTGAGAGTGTATGTGAAACGAATACAGCCATGTTGTACTGTCTTAGATTTCAATTTTAAAAGCACTTGAGGATTCCTCTTGCAAATGTCTGAACTACTTAGATATTGTGTAGTAGAAAGGATCAATGAATGACTTCTTGTAAAATCAACAATAGAAATCAAAATCAAATTGCTTTTCAATATCTCTGAAAGTCAAGGTTTAGCTATTACTGGATACATTTAGAAAACTTCTCGAATTACCCAATAGTTAATTGGGATGCATCCTACATTTTAAGCCTTGCCTAAATTAAAATAATTGACCCTATTTTATTCTTCTAATAATAAATAGAGAAAGGGGAAATAGTTTTATTTTAAACATAATTTTGCTAGGTTTTTTCAGGCCCTTCAAACAGATCAAAACCAAATCTGTGATTCCAAGGAAGAGTGTGCTTCTGAAGTTGATAAGGTTGGTACATTGCAAAAGTTTGAGAAAACCAGAAGTGGACGGGCGATGCAGTTTAGATCTTCTCTTAGATTGTGGTTTGGAAGGAGGCTTGAAATAGCTCCAGTAATTGAAAGCATCGCATTGGCACTTTCTGTGTAGGTAGCTATGACTTGTTCCCAGATCCCTAAGGCTCCAGAGGCTGTTGCAGCTCTTTCTAGTACAGTCCCAGGGCATCGGAAGGAGCTGACAAATAGGCTTTTTACCAGCCCTCTGATGACAAGATGCTCATTAGCATAGGAATTGGTTTTGGTTTAGCTTACTGCCCCTCATTAATACTTAAACATTGTAAGAGTATCCAATAAAAGTCCTAAAGTTTAATCTTTTCTTGTCTACTTTGTAAGTACTCAGGACTGCAGACAAGACACAGCCATGTGCCACTTCCTTACATACAGATTCCAGAAGTGAATTAAAATGGATGCTGAACAGCCACTCTGTAAATGTAACGCTAATAGGCTTTTCAGTGTAGGGCCAATTTAAAAAGCACTTACTGTCATGAATAGGCCTTTCTTTCTTGGGCCCCCACAGTTACACAGCACTTAAGGCTTATGGCTACCTTTAAGCAATGAATGGCTCTATTGACTTCATGCACTGAAGTGCACAACTGAATCAAGTTTATTTCAGGAGACTTCTCAGATGAGAAAAGGTTTACAGAATGAGATACACAGATAGGAGGCAGACTGACATGAGTATGTTTCATCAGGATACAGTTAATATATCCAGTAAGCAGATTTTTTTTTTAAAATAACCTAATGAATGTACCAGGAAAAAAGCTTATAAAAGACTGAAGATAGCATAGAGGAAAAATATAATAGAATAGCAAATATGCAAAAGGTGGGGGGTGGAAGACAGGGATAAGTAAAAATAATTTTGTAATTTTGCTGTGAGACAGAATGTATATATCAGACTCAAATGTGAACAAGGAATTAAAAAAGCACAGTTTCTGTTTATAACCTCTGCAAAAAAGTTACATATTGCAGGCATTAGCTGTGTCCAGGCTGCTGCCTGTATCAGATCTAGCTGGAGTAAAGAAGCTTTTTCTGCACAGATGGACAGTCTCAATGTCCTTTCCTGAAAGCTCAGATTTTACCAGGCTATTCTGCTGAATTTCTCCCGTGACTGCTACCTTTATTCAGGTGTATGTCTGTGAAATATGCTACAAGATGTGATACACCAGCTTGCTGTGCTAGCTGCAACAGGTTCCAGAGATGACCCTTGGAGCTCAAAACCCTTTCTCAGTAATGTGATAAGAGGTGAGCAAGATCTGTTGCGACATTCCCCATTTAAGTCCTCTGAAGGGGAAAAGCTCTTTTCCAACACTTGCTAATGCATGTGGGTGGTCCTCTAGCGTGTGTGGTATGCGTGTCTTCTCTGGTCAGGAGTGTATGGGACTTGATTTCCCTGTTGCAGGACCTTTGAACTAGATAGATTAGTTCTGGGTGAGCTGAAACAAATAAAACCTGCTGCTGGGCAGCTTTACTTGGTAGGGATGTTCCCCTGGAATAAAAGTACAACATGGGTGACAGTCATCAGGAAGCTTTACGGTCATTTTTGCTCAAAATCAAACTGTTTGACAGTTCATGCAGTTTTGGGCTTGTCCTGTTGGTTATATCCCCTGTTCCAATATGTTCTTCATAAAATGCTTATTGCCAGTATTAAAACAGAGAGATACCTGATGCGTGGCTTATGGAAATAATTATGTTTGTATTTAATAATGAAGTGCAGAATCCTTAAACTGTAGGTACAGTGTCAAACTGAATGATAACACTTATGATCGTTAATTCTTTGTTTTAAAACTGTGCTTTGATGAGTTCTTTAAGTATCCAGACTTAATGACCATTCTATTAAACATCAGAAAATTCCTGAAAACTAACAGAAAAAGGAATACAGACCAAGTGTTCCTACTTGAAAATTGAAACAAATCCTGGTAAACTTGTTCTGTGTAACTACCTAGCCACAGCCCAAAGTGACAGCGTTTAAGTCATTTGAGGTGCTCTTCCCCAGTAGAGGAATGTCTTGTGAATTAAGAAATATTTCTTGACGCCAATTGAGGTAGCTTAACCAGTTCAGATACTGTAAGTTGTTGTTTTCCTTCCCAATGTTTTCCATTGTTGGTTTGTATCCTACATGAAAAGCCTTGGCATACATCACCCAGGAGGTCAGAAACAGCGATGTGTGCTTAGTGCTTGGCTCATGATTGCCAGTCACAATAACGCTACCACACCAACAGTCATCCGAAAAAGTCAGCCTATGACAAGGGCTTCTGTACAGCATACATGAAAAACTGTATTTAATGATGTGGAGTATTTTCTCAGTCTTATGAGCATTTGTCTGAAAGGATCTAACCCCTGTGTACTGCAGTAGTATATATTTTGCATATCATCTGTTAATATTATGTAGATCTCTTAAACAGATTTTTATGTCTTTTGGGAGTACAAACTGATAGGAGAAGAAATTTGAAAAGCAAGAAACCTAGTAAATTCTTAAGTTTTGTGGCGAATGAGCTGCTAGTTAATTGATGAGTAAATTCTGCCTATGACTGTCTACAGATGTTACTGTGACTGACAAGAAGTTGCTTGGCTTCCATTTGTAAAGTAAAGATATATCTTGATGCTAAGGTTATCAGTCAAAAGCAAGATATGAGCAGCTTTTTTTTTTTTTCTTGGAGAGGGAACTGAGTGCACTTTTGAATGCACGCTCAGTTTAGTTTGAAAAAAATATTCCTACTGTACTTTAGCACAGGAAATGAGAATAACAGCATAGCATTAACAAGGAAACAATACACATATTTAAACACTCAGTAGCTGTCCTATACCAATGTTTAGGACTACGGGAGGTCTTTTTGTCCTTAAAGCAAAGGAGGCATGGTAACCTTCTAGTGATGCTTGCTAAATACTGACTTTTGACTGTCTGAATATACAAGTTTTGTTCAGAATCTGTTTCTTAATTGTATTTTTTCTTTTAAGGCCAAAATATTTCATGCAAGTTTGGGGACAATTGATTTAATGTCTTGAACTACAAATTAAAAAGCATATGCAAGGAGAATAGAGGAGGGTCTGTGAAAAACAGGTTGCAACACTATGAACAGGTTGCCAAAAAAAAGCTTTTTAGTTGCCATGTGTATGTTCGGCTTGATGATCCAGCGTCAGTGGACTCTTACTTTTTCTGATGATAGCAGATGTTTCTGACACTTGTTTCAGATTCCATCTTTTTTAGATTTGAGATTTGTAATGTTCTTAAGAGTGACCTGCTGTGCACTGGGGGCTAATGGATTAGATGCCTGAATTCCTTCATTTGCCATTCTTTTTGATTCATAGTTACCTCTATAGTGTTATTATCAGCAGAGCAAATACTTGTTAGGAATTGAGGGTGTTTTTTTTTTAATCTGTATTTCAAAGGTAACAGATAAATGCACACATCAAGAAATGAACTTTGACCTTTTCCCCTCATATATTTTCTTATTAAGTTAGAAGGAGGGAGAAAGACTAATTACCTGCAGCTTTATTTCTACTGGTCTGATAAACTCTACAAACCTGGACAAGTATTTGAGCACTACCATGCTATTGGAAGTTAAAGCATCAGCAGAAAATCTAAACTTCACACAATCACAGAATGTCAGGAATTGGAAGAGACCTTGAAAGATCATCTAGTCCAATCCCCCTGCTGGAGCAGGAACACCCAGATCAGGTTACAGAGGAACACGTCCAGATGGGTTTTTAATGCCTCCAGAAAAGGAGACTCCACAACCTCCCTGGGCAGCCTGTTCCAGTGCTCTGTCACCCTTACCATAAAGAACTTTCTTCTCATACTTAAGTGGAACCTCCTGTGTTCCAGTTTGTACCCATTGCCCCTTGTCTTAGCATTGGTTGTCACCGAGAAGAGCCTGGCTCCATCCTCCTGACACTCACCCTTTATGTATTTATAAATATTAATGAGGTCACCCCTCAGTCTCCTCTCCTCCAAACTAAAGAGACCCAGCTGCCATTGTAATCCAATGCCAGACTTCTTATTGTCTCTCATATGTCTTTTCAAGATTTGGGACAGAAGTATTTTTAAGATACAGTGTCTGTATAAGTGCTGCAGAGGCAGGTGGTCTTCACAGAGTCCTTGGTCTCACCAAGGAGAAAACCCAAGTGATGAGCAGGGAGAAACCCTTTAGTGTTCTCTGGTAGGTCTGTGCAGTCTGGGTGTGAGGACAAGCAGCCTGCAAGACACATGTGAGTTGCAACCACCCCTCAGGTGGACCTTGACCACTGGGGATGTCTGAAGTGTGCTGAGGAAGACACATGCCCTGCAGTTTGAAGGCAGGCGACAAATACCGTGTGTCGTTTATAAGCCATTGGAGATTGGATTGGTCCTTATCTGCACCAGTTTCAAATGTCTTAAGGGTCTCAACAGGATTCCTGCCATTATGTTGTGATAGACAGCACAGGACAGAGAACCCATCTCCCATGGTGACTTATTTTGATGCAATCAGTAAGGCAAGAGTTTTTAATAAAAATTGAGTATAATTCACAAACTCTACATAAATTCTTTGTATCACAAGTCCTGTCAAACCACCACCATC
This sequence comes from Pampusana beccarii, assembly GCA_013399365.1. Classification (NCBI taxonomy): domain Eukaryota; kingdom Metazoa; phylum Chordata; class Aves; order Columbiformes; family Columbidae; genus Pampusana; species Pampusana beccarii. The sequence goes on from VWYH01006020.1 coordinate 65,807, forward strand.
ATTACTAACAGGCAATTTTGTATTGTCTACAGGCACACTTTCTACTCATGTATTGATTTTAAGCAACCAATATATTATAACATTACCATACCTCTCAAAAATAGATTTCCTGCATGTATAGCATGGATTATTAAATTACTTAGCTGAATTATTTGTCATTTTCATTTGTATTTCCAGTTTTAATTTGCACTTGTAGGGCAGCATCTTTTAGAAAACAAACTTTGCACAGTAAGATAATATTTTCATTATCTTTTATCTTACTATTCTATTTCTATGTTCCAGTTAAGTATCTGAATACCTAATGTAGTCGATATTAATTTTTCATGATTGGTATAATAAATCCCATTTCATAAATGAAATTAAACATGCAAAGCATTTCAATCCGTATACCTCAGAATACACAGAGATGTACTGAAAATTCTGTTGTGCCTTTTCACTGTTCTGTATTCCAAATGTGAAGAACTTCATTGTTCCCTTTTATGCCTTTTTTTTTTTTCCTGTGAACTGAAGAGAAAATCTGCCTGTTTCTACTTGGGGGTGTCATTTAATTTAATATTTAATGGAAAAGCAGAGTTTATGCTGGTACCTGTAGAGTAAAAGTTAAGATTTTCAACTGTTTATCTCAAAGGATATTGGAATTCCAGCATAAGCTGGCACTGTACATGAGTGATTCTGTGCTTTCACATTGCTGTTTCCACCCCAGCAGTTTTCCTATACACTTACTCAGAAACAGATCTGAATCAAAGTCTAAAATGTACATGCTCTGTCAGGAAAAAGTGGAAGAAGTGGGCTTGTTGAGCAAGAGAAAATAAATGACTAATATGAAGACCTAGTAGAGATCTTCACAAAAGTAAAAGAAAATGTGAAATAAAAGGAAATAAACTTTTTTTTTTCATGCTAACTAGACATAAGAGAAGTTATACTTATAAATGGTAGTAAAGGGACAGTAATTTAGACACAGGAAGCTCTTTCTAACTCTAAGGGTAATTAGACATTCTTATATACTTCTTAACTACGCATAAACATAAAACTTTGAGAATAAAGCAACTAAGGATGTCAGGAATGATTGTGGTACTGCTGGTTCTCTGTTGCTTTTTATATGGCTGTTTCTACAGGTATTTGCCTCAGAAATTTGAGGAGGCGGGGAACGCCATACCTTAAATATTTTGTCCTGTTCTTGTGATTAATTGATTTATTCCTCATATGTTTTTTTCTGTCTGGGCTCCTACATTCTCATTCATGCTCTTCTGAAGGAGTGCTCCTGAAAAGAAATAGGAGGAAAAAAAAAAAGACATTTGCTTAGCAGCTGTAGTATCTCATGAGTTTTTCCTCTTACGTCTAGAAAAATCTGGCCTATAATTACGGTGAAATATGGAGTGTTTTGGGATGTAGTCTTCAGGCATATCTGCAACGATGTTCGATACTGCCAGAACGGCCATGTCTAATTCTACAGCTATCAATATTTAGTAGACTCGTTCCTACAATGAGATGTACACTTATTTTTAAAAGCAGGCTTCTAAGCATTAATCTGAAACAGCCAAAGTGAACTACAAAGACATTTAAAATCTAGGAAAAGTGAGAAGTTGTATTTGCTGGTTTTCTTCATTTCTGTATCATTTACTGGAAATAAAGATTTTTAGTGTCTGGACGCTGAATAACCCAAAGCAAAACAATTATTTTTTTTGTGATGAAGTGTAGTCCAAATATTTTCATTAAGCACTGCTGGATATGAAGGAAAAGGGGAATCATTTTGTACAGGGAGAGTGTTCTTTTTAATGTGAAAATTGGGGTTTTTTTGAGAAGAAAAGGAGGTTTTGGGAAAAAACAAAACAAAACAAACACCACACCACACACAAAACAAACAAACAAACAAACCCAAAACCCACACAAAACCCACCAACCAGCCAAAAGCACCCAAACGCCACCACCCCCCTGTATACACACACACGTTGGGGTGATTGTATCTTATACCAAAATAAAAGAGAACCATCCTCAAACTCCTACTCTTAGTACACACTCATAGTGTAGTTTTCCCTGTTTCTCTCCACTTTTTAGCCTTATTCCTAGGATGTGATACAGCAGACATGTGACTGTGTTTTCTGTGTTACTAATGAGCATGTACTGTGGATTGTCACACTATAATTCTGCATTATTCTGGACCTGTCTTGGCTAACCGACAATTAGAACAAAACAAAACAAAAAAACAGAAAATAAAAAACCCATTACCACCACCAACAACCACCATAACCTTAAATCATTTGCCAGGGAATTCAACATGTTGTGTTCACCCTTGCCTCCCCTTGGAAAAGAAGCAAGCAGTACAGATGTGACAAGGATGTGAGCAAAGTTATTTTCCTTTTATATCTCAGTGGTTCACATAGTCTTTCAAGAAGCAGAAGAGGTGGGTTCACTGCCACTCTTTGCCTAGTGGATGGGCTCAAACCCCCTTCAGACTCACCACTTGCAAGAGTTTCCAAACTGCACAAGTGCCCAAACTTTAGAGGTCTGAGATGGACTACCTTTGATTTCTCATGCTGGGGAGCCCTTCTGTCTTGAACAAAACACTTGCCCAGGCTGCTAGACAGACAGGAGCAGATGTGAGTGGTGGTCTAGCCTGAGGGGCTGAGCAGTAGCCTGGCAAGCTTCCCTGGTGCTTCCAGTGTCTACTGCATACAGCAACGAGATGGTGTGCTAACCATCTGTTCACGTGATCCTTCGGTTAAGACAGAAGCTCAGAAATTCTCTTTGAGAGCCAGATATAGCATCTTGTACTCCAGAATATATTTTGGCTGATAATCAATTTGCCATCTTGGAGTCAGCGCAGATCTGCTCGGGTGACAATGGAACTTCAGTTTTCTACATTCTTGGGGAGTGTTAATGTGATGAGTCCTGAGCTGTGGCATAAAAGTACAGCACAGTTGTCTCCTTTATCTCTTTGTCCCATTCTTTCCTACTACTATTTTTTTAATCTATTCTTGGAGCAACGTTTTCCAAAGAAGTTACTTCTCTGTGATGTTTTTTGTCTGGTGTAACGTATCAATGGAGAGACAAAGAAAAGAGCTCCAAATATGCCAGTAGGTGCTTCATGCATGTTTGGATTTTAGAATCATAGAATCATTTTGGTTGGAAGAGACCTTCAGGATCATCGAGTCCAACCATAACCTAACTCTAGCACTAAACCATGTCCCTAAGAACCTGGTCTAAATGCCTTTTAAACACCTCCAGGGATGGTGACTCCACTTCCCTGGGCAGCCTGTTCCAATACCTGACAACCCTTTCCGTTAATAATTCTTTCCTAATATCCAATCTAAACCTCCCCTGGTGCAACTTGAGGCCACTTTTGTTTGCTTGTAGTGTCTGATTTGCCTAAGTATGTACATACATGAATGTAGTGAGGGTTAAAGGTTTCTATGTGACAAAGTCAACATAATGATTTAAAAACTTATTTCACAGTTTTTTTAATACTTTCATTAAATTATTGTTCCCAGCAGAGATGATTTTACCTTCTGCCCGAGCCCTGTTCTAATGAATTTCATAGTTTCAAAAAGATTTCAGAGTACTTGCAACTCAATCTCCTGGTATTTACCTAAATTGTTGCTAATTTGTGTTCATTTCTCTGCCATTATGTCAGCCGCTTATAGAATGAGTGAATTTTGCAATTAAAAAAAATTGCATCTTGTATTTTCTCAAAACGCTATTAAATCACTTCATTTTGCCATCATTATTTGAGCTACTTAAACTTGAAAAGTAGTAGAATGTATTTCCTTTGGTTTTAGGGTATAATCAAGTTTTGAATTACACTTTTGGGGAAGTCATCTTGCTTTATTTTTAATCCTTTTGCCTGCTAAGCTATTTCACTTTAACAATGGGTGTTAAAATCCCTTCAGTTTGACATCTGAATGTATAGCAAAGAACACATTTTTAGGGAAATGGCCTTTGAGCTGTCAAAATGGAAAGAAAAGATGCAGAAGTTATTCCTTTTTCTGTCCTTGTACCCTGCACTTCGACAGTTTTGAGCTTCTTTTTCACTGTTGAAAAGTGTATGCTTGATCATGTGATAAACAGTCTATCCCTTTCTAAAATTGTAGTGAATGCAGGCACCGTATCTTTACTGTAAGAGCAGATAACTACAGGGATTTAGTCTGCACTAGAGTTTCCTTAGCTTGTATTTCCAGCTCCACTGTCTTCCTGCTGTAAAATCTGAAAATGCAAACATTAACATCTCCAGTGCCCGTGTTGTCCTCATTGCAAAGCAGGGATGATGAAATTCCCTGCCAGCAGGAAACCCTGTACATTGAAAGCCTTCAAAAACAAAGTTACGTGATACATTTGAAACCATGCTGTTTTGGTTTTTTTTTAAATCTTCTCTCATGTCAAACGATAAAGAGGGAAATGTGTAAAACCACAGCACACAGTTTCATCGCTTGATAGATATTTTGGAAATGTTTTCCATTAACTTCCATCATCATCCTTTCTTTGTCACAGAACAGAGAGACAGCTGCAAGAATAAATCAGTTAGTGAAAATCTTACACTGAAGTGTATTTGTCTGCATTCTTCTACTGCTCTAATATTTTTCTTCATCTTTTTCATAAAACGAAGACAAAAATATTTATTTATCTGCTTATTTATTTATTTTTAAAGCCATATGGAAAAGGGTCAGGTTATTGCTTTCCTAGCAAATTTTGACCAATTTTGAGTGGCAGAGAGGTATCCTCTGAGAATATGTCTTCTGCATAGGTAAGGAGTATTGCTATCTCCTGTAGTGTTCTCCTGATATCATACACTGTGGAGAGATAAGAGCAGAAATCTATCTGTGTATTGGCACGCTTCTAGGTCCCTTCTCTAAGAGATACTGCCAAGTTGAAATAGAAGAGGAAGTGGAAGGTGGAAGTTTGGTTATCTACATACCCTAATTCTACTTTTGGTTATTTGTCATCTTTTTATTTTGGTTTTAGTAGGCTTAAGAAGGTAACTACCTTGTCAGGGGAAGCCCTAACAATACGCCCCAAGTGCCAGAAAACCTCATAAAATCTCCCTACCCTACTCATGATTTGTGATTTTTTGCTCCTTATGTTTGGTTTCTGATGCTTCTGTGAATGATGATGCAGAAAGATGGCTTTGAAACACCAGTTACAAAGAAGATGACTACAATTTTTCTCAAGAAAAAAAGGAAGGGGAAAAAAAAAAAGAAAAAAAAAATAGGCCTGAAAGTTTTCAGGAGATGATTTGCTGACCTGTACAGTTCTGTGTATCTATGAAGCACTTTTCCCAGGTACATCCAGCAGATGTTCTGAAATGTTATCTGCTACAGAGCACATGGTGTGTCATTAAGGGGCTTCTTATTTTTTTTTCTCCACACAGCTTCATCAAGGCTTGGTTTTAAACAGGATGTTGTTATCTAAAAATAGATTTAGTTTTATAAAACTGTGATTTTTAGCAAGAGGCAACTAAGGGTAATGGAGAAAAGCTAAAGAAATAGACACAAGCATTGTTAACTTTAATGCTGTGCTTGTATGACAATAGTCTGAGGAAATGCAATAAAATGTAAAAAAAACAGCAATAGATGACTGCTCATTTTATCAGCAGTTTTAACTGTTGCTTGCAAACTGGCTTTACAAGTTTTATTGGAAATGGTGCTTTATCTCGCTCCTGGAATTTGATGTGTACTAGCTGTACTAAGTGTGATGTGGTGCTATGCTGATGAGGGTACTTTCTATCTAAAAATCACTATAAAAACAAATAAATTGTCTTCATTTACAATAATATTTTCAAATTTACAGTTTCTGATACAATAGATACCATATATGCTATATGGTACAGTTCTAAGTCGGAAGACAAAGGCTTCTTCCCCATTTTCCCCTGTTAGAGGGGGCAAACATTACGCTGAGATTATGGGGGATTTAGCTGACAGGGAAAACTGACTAGGAAAAACTTGCTAATATACAGTGTCTCTGTGATATAAGACCACAGGGAGCATGCAGTGACAAGGGTTGTGGGATGGGGGCATCTGGCTGTGGAGCTGTGCAGTCTCCTGCAGCTGGAGAGCTGCTCAAGCCTCCTACTTACAGTCCTTACACAAGGGTCCCCTAGCAATAGAAATGCCTCCCCTTCATTCTGCCTAGAAATTGGGCAGCTGACATTTATTTTTTAAATATTAGCCTTCTATGGGCTCTGAGCAGTAGCCAGCCAGCCACTCTTCCAAGATCTCATTTGTTAGGTACTCAGTAAATTGGCACTGCTTAAGGTTTTTAAGAAAAAATGTGCACTCTTTTTGTGAGGGATTCCCTTAGCCATTCTCAGCACTGGCTCAGTGAAAACTCAGTGTCTTATGATAGCCCAAGAATGGCTCATCAGAGCTTCTAAAATACAGTGTCACTTTATGCTGTATATATTGGTCAGTTCATGAGTGGAATCTTAGAGGAGATAATTAGTAAGTAGATTGTCCTGAAATTGGATGGGTTTTGTCCAAAGTAAATACTCTTAATAGATATAAAAATATAATAAACAAATAAGTAAATAGACATGTCGCAAGAAGGTCTATGCAGGGGAAGTGTCAACCTGTACCAAGTTACTTTCACCGAGCAGCTTCTAGTCAGTGTAAAGTAGTTTGATTTCTGTCTTCTACCTTGATGACATGAAATGTAACCAGGAAGTAAGGTATCCTGTAGATCCTGAATTTGCCAGATAAACTACTCTTGACATGTCTGGTGGTTTCAGGTTTGAAGTCAGTATCTTGTCAAATCTTAGATTACATCTGGTTGAGCCTGAGGACGTGGAGATATTAATCTATAAAAGAACCTGTATTATATGGAAGGTTCCCTTGACTTGCAGTGATACTTATTTCCTTCAGAAGATAATTCCTCGTTTTCCTTTTTCTGCTTGTGGAAAAAAAAACCAAAAAATCAGTTGATCTAAGGTCTTGGAGAAGACTTGAAAAAATCAGAATGTGAAAATATAAAATTCTGAAGCAGCTATGTGCTGTTTGTATGTTCCTGTCTGAATTCAGAATATACAGATAATGTGGGTATCTTTACTTGATGGATGTTTCTTGATTCTCAATTTTTTGCCTTCAGAAAAACAGGGAAGAGTCTGGCTTTCCCCCATTTTACTTCAGCAGAATCTATGTTGTCAAAAGAGGTATGTTCATTTAAAATATCCGTGTTGAGTGGCGGAATTGGCATAGTGAATAGCTGGATAACTGGTACAGAGCAGTGCATCTTTAATACTGTCCTACCAATGCTAAAAGAGTCCCTACAGACAGCTGAAGATTAATAAAGTATTTCTCTTTACTGTTTCTGTAAACGTGTATTGATTAAAGTAGTAAATGGTACTGGATTTAATATCTTCAGAGATCGTCTCTTATTCTGGATGTAATACAAGGATTTTAGAAAAGTCAGTTGACTGAAAGCAAATGAGCAGTGGGCTCTTTTACACTGAAATATTTCCTTTGCCGATGGCTGAGACACCATGTATTTTTAATTTATCACAGATCTAGGACATCTGTTGATTTATTTTTAATGTTGTTGTGCTGTTGTCTATAATGTGCAACAAATTTGTCCTGGCATCATGTTATGAGTAGTTGGTTGAATATTAATTTCATTGTTGTGATGTGTGAATGCAAAATGGCATTTTGGAAACACCTTTAAATACACACAAACTCCAAGCAACTGTCCTGGGTTCTCACAGATTTTAGCATAATACTCAATGTGGCTTATGAGCCCATTCATCATTACAGTCCCATATGGTCATAATTCTGCTTTGGCCTGGGCTACTGTATTTCACATTCTGGTTTCTGAGTGAATGCAAATGGCAGTACAGGATGTAGCCAAATATGTTACTTGAGTGGCATTCCAGCTTTTATCCTTCTTCCAAGAGCCTGTAGGAGCTTATTTAGTTTCTAGCACTACTATTTGTGGAAGGTTTAAGGCAAAGGTAGCTTAATATGTTTCCTGTAGTTAAGAAATGCTGGAAGTCAGTGATGTCAAGACTTTGGTACATGCCGGAGCAGGTTTCAGTAGACATAGATGTGATAAAATTCATGCATGTGGTTAGAAAAGCAGCAAGTGTATCCAGTTAGGTGATCTGACTCTCTTTGTTCTGGGAGCATTGTGCAAACTGATCCACAAATGCTATTTTAATAAATATTTCCTGGGAATGCTTTGTGCCAAATGGGGACAGCAGTATGAGAAAGTGAGAAAGTGCAACTGATGCTGACAGGGAACATCTTGAAACATATGCAGCTATGCATTAAACCCTCAAGTGTCAGCAACTACGCAGGAAACCTCTGCAGTTGCTGTAGGTTGAATCTGACAGAAGAGTGTAGCTCCTGTCAGGAATGGTTTTATATATTTCCAGCCCCAAGCAAACAGACAAGAATGTGTGTGTTGTAGCTGTAGCAACTTGGATTCTGTGCACAGTACAGAAAATTAATCTTGAGAACAAAGAATAGCTGAAAAAGAGACCTTAAGTTAAACTTACTTTAAAAAATATGAATTCTTGGTGTTATTATTGTCTTTTGTATAATTGAATGTTGCTTTGAAAAGAGCTTGGTAAACAATGAGAAGCTAATTCATTCAGGAATAATTTTAGCTACAGTCCTAATTCAGGCTTTCTGTCAAAAACTTTTGAAAAGCAGCTACGTAGAAAGTACTAGAAAGCTCCTCCTAGCTTGAATTTTTTATCTTCAAAAGTACTGAGTACAATACGTTTTCAAAGCCTCATATATTTTATTTCTAAAGAGCGTCTCAATGTTTTCAGACAGCAGCTGTTACTGTGAACATCTGCAACTTGATGTGAAATTGCAGTAAATGTAAATCATTATAATATTTTCTATGGGCAAGCAACTGTGGTGCTGAAAAGTTAATGACAAAGAAACTGAATGCATTCTAGTCATCGATAGTATTAATTTTCATTTCCTTATGAGTTTTTTTAAAGCCTCTTGAACTACACTCTAACTGAAGATATTATGGCTTGGGGTGTGGTGAGGGAACAGAACAACATCCCATACACACACACTAAAACAAAGTTTGCAAATGTGAATACAATATTCAATTCTTCTTATACAATTAGATTTTCATAAAATCATAGAACCATTTAGGTTGGAAAAGACCTTTAACCTCATCAAGTCCAGCCGCTCAGTTGGTGCATGCAAATACTTCCTGCAAAAATCTCCAGGTGTTGTGAGGCACATTAGTTGGGGAATGTAAAAGTTGTCTGTGTACTTAGTGCCTTTCTAGAGTTTTCAGACAGTGGTAGATTCAGCCAGTTCTTCTTTCTTGTGTTTGGCACCAGCTGGTGCCAGATTTCTGAATCATTCAAAATGATGTAATCAGCTAACAGTTACAATGTGAAATCTTAGCAGTCATAAAGCTGTATATAGTTCCTGCTCCTTTGCTTGTCAAAAGATGAAGAGGTTGTGCTGGGGCCAGGGCAGAGTGAAGTAATAAGTCCTTCGCCTTCTTATGCAGTAGACTGCCATGGAGTGTTTGAGCATAGGAAAAGGTGCATGTGCCCTTGTGCATAACTGTATACCTTATCCGTACAGTGTCTCACAAAGTGATGTCACTCTTATGTCACAAAATATTTATGAAAATTAAAAATGTTTACTATTCCTAGAATAGCATACTAATAGACATTTCACAGAGTCATTCAATTGCAGCTACAATTGCTGGTCTAACTGTTGCAATTTCTTTTTTTTTTTTTTTTTTTCCAGCAGGCAAACCTTGTTAGTGTCTCAGCAGCTTCATAGAATCACAGAATGGCTGGGGTCCAACCCACCTGTTAAAGCAGGTTCACCCAGAACAGATCACACAGGAATGTGTCCAGGCACACTCCACAACCTCTCTGGGCAGCCTGTTCCAGTGCTCTGTCACCCTCAAAGTAGTTTGTCCTCATATTCAGATGGAACCTCCTATGCTTCAGTCTGTGTGTGTTGCATCACATCCTATCATTGGGCACCACTGAAAGGAGTCTGGTCCCATCCTCTTGATAGCTGCCCTTGAGATATTTATAAATATAATGAGATCCCCTCTCAGCCTTCTCTTCTCTAGGGTGAACAGACCCAGCTGTCTCAGTCTTTCCTCATAAAAAAGATGCTCAGACCCCTAATCATCTTTGTAGCTCTCCACTGGACTCCCTCAAGTAGGTCTTTGTCCTTCTAAAACTGAGGAGCCCAGAACTGGATGCAGTACTTCAGATGGGGCCTCACCAGGGCAGAGTAGAGAGGAACGAGAACCTCCCTCGACCTGCTGGTCTACACCTAATGGACCCCAGGATACCATTTGCCTTCATGGCCACAGGGGCACATTGTTGACTCATGATCAGCCCGTTATCCATCAGGACGCCCAGGTCCCTCTCCATAGAGCTGCTTTCCATCAGGTCCACCCACAACCTGGGGTTGTGGTGCCTGGGGTTATTCCTCCCTACCTGCAGGACCCTACACTTGCCCCTGTTGAATTCCATCAGGTTCTTCTCTGCGCTGTCCTCCATCCTGTCCAGGTCTCACTGAATGGCAGCACAGCCTTCTGGTGTGTCAGCCCTTCCTTCCAGTTTTGTATCGTCAGCAAACTTGCTGAGGGTGCACTCAGTCTCTTCATTGAGGTCATTGATGAACACGTTGAACAAGACTGGACCCAGTACTGACCCCTGGGGAACCCCACGAACTACAGGCCTCGAACCAGACTCTGCATCATTGATCACAACCCTCTGAGCACTGTCATTCAGCCAGTTCTTGTCCATCTCTCCATGCACTCATCCAACCCACACCTTTTAGCTTACCAAAGAGGATGTTGTGGGAGACAGTGTCAAAAGCCTTGCTGAAGTCAAGGTGGACAACATCCACTGCTCTTCCCTCGTCTACCCAGCCAGTCATACAATCATAGAAGGCTATCAGGTTGGTCAAACATGGTTTTCCTTTGTGCATCCATGCTGACTACGCCTGATAACATTATTTTCCTCCACATGCTTGGAGATTATGTCCAGAATGAGCTGCTCCACCAACTTTCTAGGGGTGGAGGTGAGGCTGACTGGCCTGTAGTTTCCTGGGTCGTCCTTCTTGCAATTTTTGAAGATGTTGAAAGGGATCTGGGGATTCTGGTTAACAGCAATTTGAACATGAGCCAACAGTGTGCCCTGGCAGCCAAGAGGACCAACCATGTCCATCAAACAGAGCATTGCCAGCCAGGCAAGGGAGATGATTGTCCCACTCTACTCTGCACCAGTGCAGCCTCACCTGGAGCACTGTGTGCAGTTCTGGGAGACACAGGATAAAAAGGATATAAAGCTACTGGAGAATGTCCAGAAGAGGGCCATGAAGTTGGTGAAGGGTTTAGAGGGGAAAATGTATGACGAGCATCTAAAATCACTTGGTATGTTCATCCTGGTGAAGAGGAGACTGAGGAGAGACCTCATCGCGGTCTACAGCTTCCTCACAAAGGGAAGTGAAAGGGCAGGTGCTGATCTCTTGTCTCCGGCAACTGATGACAGAACCCCAGGGAATGGCAGGAAGATGTGCCAGGGGAGGTTTAGGTTGGACATTAGAAAAGGTTCTTCCCCCAGAGGGTGGTGAAGCACTGGAACAGGCTCCCCAGGGAGGTGTCACAGCCCCAAGCCTGACAGTGTTCAAGAAGAGACTGGACAAGGCCCTCAGACACACGGTGTGAACTGTGGGGTTGTCATGTGCAGGGACAGAAATTGGACTCGATGATTCTTATGGGTCCCTTCCAACTCAGGACATTCTGTAATTCTGTGGTCTTCCTGTGGCAAAAGCATTTAATCTTATTCCTTAGAAATTACAAAACACAAGTAAATACACAATACACCGTCCATTCATCCATTAATGAAGATGTTAAATAGTATTGGCTCCTTACTTGGCCCCTGAGAGATGCCACCAGTAACCAGTCACCAGCTGGGATTTGTATCACAAAGATCACAACACTTTGCGTCCAGCAGTTTAAAGAACTGTACAGTCACTTCACAGTCTATCTATGAAGTCTGTACCAGAATCATTTGGCTATAAGGATACTGAGACAGATGATTTCAGAACACTTGTGTTAAATCAAAGAAGCAACAATCACTGATCTCCCTTTGATCACCTTCTCATATTTGGCTAAATAAAATTAGAAGAGCTAATAATTTGTATGAGCGCTGGTGAATGTCATCTCATTGTCCAAAATAAATATAACTGAATCAAAAAACTTGGAAACAGGTAAAATGTTATTCATGTCACCAGGTGAAACCTTTCAGATATGATTCTTCTGACATTAAAGTGACCAAGCTGTTTCTTGAGCACTTCAGTTAGATTTTACTGCAGGATGGATAGGACTTCTCAAGATAAGTTCCCCAGAACAAAAGGTGTTTTCTTTTCCAATTGCTACATGCAGCTATACAAGGAATAAGTCAATTTCTTTTGTAGTTTAGTTTGACAGGATATTAAAAGATGCCAACTATCATCGACTTTGTTACTAATCATAGTCAAAATAGTTTACCTTCAAATTCACAAGAACTCTAGAACAAGTCGTAGTGGCTAATGTGACGTTCCAGATAGTCATATTTCATTCACTCAAAGCTCTTTAATTGAGTTGGAGACACAGCTTTAAGACTTCAGAATGTGAACTCATTTCTAACAGAGGTCCAGAATGTTAAAATCTGTCAGGACAATTGGCTGTAGATAGCCCTACTTGAGCAGGGGGTTGCACCAGGTGACCTCCAGAGGTCCCTTCCAACCTCAACCCTGGTGTGGTTCTGTCATATTTTTTCTGAAAAAAATATTTTTTGGCAACCGACCTTTTGACTACCAGTAACAACTTAATAGCTACCATGAGATGTAATGTCTTCTACTTCCTTTGGCCCTTTTAAGTCTCAAACACAAGTTTGTTTCTTTGATTTCTATTTTCTGTGTTTCTGACAGTTTCTATTCTTACCCTTATAGCATTCATGTGAATAATTTTATTCAATTTGTCTACTTTTTTTGTTTATCTTTTTCCAAGTGCTGCACAGTGTTGAAATTTAAGATTCCAGCCCTTTTAACTACAGTATTGATTGTTTATCAACTTGCATTTCCTGCATCAAAAATTTCAACTGTTTGTGGAAGAGAAGTACTCAATCATGTATTTAAGGACAAACCTGTCTCTAATAGAGCAGCATGCCTCTGGTATGCTTTTAGCATTACTCACATTATAGCAATGCATGTATGCTAAGGCAGTAATTTCTTAACAGCAAACTTTTGTAAAAGGCATTTACGCAGTGTACAATCATTTATACTCCATGTGATTGATGCTGAGTCTAGATCATTAAGCTGCTTAGGAAATGAGGAGGTATCATTGTTGTTTTACTGAGAATATCAGCACCAACTTAAAATAAATTACTTGGGTTTGTTTTCGAAGCACATTTAAAGTCATCTGTTCTGCATTGGGTGCTTCACTTTCTCATAGTAATCCTGCCCAGATTACTAGATTGGTTCAGCTGGTACTCATCAGAAAACAATGTCTCTTTCCCCACCCCCTGCATTTTACAAATAAAATTAATGTCTAGCATTGGATATATGTCCTATGCTTAGAGCCTTCTCAGCTCTCTGCTGTGCCTTTTTATTCATGTTGAGTTAAATAAAAAAGGCTGGGGGGAGCAAAGCAAAAAACAAATAATGCTTCATCCTGAAGGCTGCCAAGTGCCTCTTAATGTTATAAGGACCCATAAATCATCCTGACGGAAGTTCTTCCAGATTAGTTTAATGACCGCTATCCATTTATAGGTTTCAGCAAATCAGACATGATAAACACATCTGAAAATCAACTTGCAGAGGTGCTTCGCCTCACCTGCTTCTAACTGGTCTGAGCTGTGTTGTGACAAACTCTGTAGCACTTTCTATTCTGCAAATCACAAACATTTTCAAACTAGAATGCCAGAGTTACCCTCTAAATAAACAGTCAGGACCTAAGGGCAGAAGATGTGAAACAGTTGCTCTTACCATCTCTTGACTTTAGCTGGCATTAGGGTAAGAATGTGCCTCTGAAACGTAGGTCATGCACAATTAAGGTAATTTCTTCACGGAAGCATTATTTAAAGCTACGACGTGGCTTATTTTTCCATTCACCAGGCAGTAGTAATATATACCCTTATTGAAGTAATGGACCATTTCAATGGGACCAAGACACCACCCAAGATTTCTAGATGGATCTTGCTTAATCCTGCAGTTTACTGTCAATCCCTTTGAGTAATCTTGACTTGAGAAGCTTGCATTCAAGGGAAAATGCAGAAGAGAACAATTAAGAAAAAATGCAGATGTTAAGCTTAGTGTTACCAATAACACGACATTGCTACGCAATGAAGGCCAGGAGTTAATGAGCTGAGGACAGATTGTACAGCAATGGAATATGAACACAGGTTAATGCTCCGTAGAAAGGATACAAGTATGGCTAGATGCCAGAGAAAGGGATATTTAGCCAAATAATACAGAAAGAAAGAAGTAAACAGATTTTTGTTGCTAACATCTGCCCTGCCACTACATTCAAGCCAGTGCTCCAAGCTATATTCAAGTTGAACCAGAAGTCTTGATCTTGACATTAGTGTAATGATGTGGAAACAAACATTTTGCCAGCAATTGATAGCTCTTCAGATTTACAAAAATGCTGACTATAAAAACATTTAGCCAGCTTTACTCAATAGTGCTAATCTCCGTTTTGGTGCTTTTTGAAACTTAAGAGGCATTTTTCAAGCATAGCATGAAGTATAGATAACTGTAAGAGTGACAAATGTATCTGACATTTTAAATATACAGGTCACTGTTATGGCATCAAAATTTGCAGTCCCTTTCTAGTCAGTCTAATATTAAAATTGGCAACAGTATTTTGAACAAAAAGGAGTAGGGATGAGAAACTATTGTTTAGATTTGATTCCCATCGCAATCAGGATTTTTGCATTCCTTTGTGCAAGGTGCTTAACCCAAAATTTTTGAAAGTAATTATCTGATAAAATACTTTAGAAAAATCTAGGCTTTAATCTTTCCCTTTTAATAACCTGACTTACAAACTAGAAATCAAAATCTATATATTCCTCGACGACTTGGGCAAACTCTTTAGACCATGACTGGCATTTCACAAAGTTGATTTGCAACTGTTACAAGACCTGTATCTTAGCTGAGCCTTTGTAGCTCTCCTGGAAAAGGAAAAAAACAATCTTTAAATGGATATTCACTTTAGGAAAAAAATACTTCTTAATCCAGAATATCAATGTATTGTAAACTAGAACACTACTGCAAAGAGGAGGTATATGGATCTGTCTCTCAATAGCGCAAAGACAAGGCAAGTTTCAGCTACACTTATATGCAGGATAAGAATAATAAAAAAAAAAAAGCAGAAAACCCCGAAACATTTTGATGAGTGTCTTTCTTTCAATCAAGGACTGCAAATTTGTCCAACCTGAAAAATCTGCATAGACTGTTTTACACATAACAATGATCTGGCAGAGAACAAGCTCTTACCATCTTTTTAGTGCCAGAAAATCCTTTTCAACTACAGACTGTCTCCACATTAGAAGACCAGGACTCTCCTAGTCACTGGTTTGAATGTAGTTGGGTATTCAGACTTACTCTATTACAAACAAAAAAAAGGCCTTTGGAGCAGCCACTCAGATGTACCCCAAAGCGTTCACTCTCCAAAGAAAACTGTGAGGTTTCCACTTAGATCAGATTGTAGATCTCATAGTAATGAATTCCTTCAGGAGTTACAAACTTCTCCCTTTTTTTGTCCAGGCTGTTCTATTCCTAACTGGTTTCTGAAAATATCACCCATGTATGCACCATGCTTCTTTGCTTTCCAATGGTTTTGTAGCTCACATTGTAGCTGCTTTGAAGTTTAGACTGCTGTGCCTTGCCTCCAAAGAATCTGCATACCTGTTGAATGGTAGAAGTCCCTGCTGACTGGAAGCTAGCCGAAGTTATTCCAGCTCTGGCAGCGGAACACGGGAGGACGGTCCCTTTCATCCTGCCCTGGTGCATCGCGACTGCTGCGTTGCCAGGATGTGGCATTGTGACATGGAGGTGACGGGGCCCCTGATGCGGAGCCCCACCTACTGCCGCTCCCCCCATCATCCTCCAGAGGAAGGGTCTTGGGGTGCTGGCTGGTTGCACCTCCCAGAAGATGCCAAAGCCCAATTGTACCTCAACCTGGAGCCATCTCAGGGGCTTCTGAGAGTGACAAAAGGCCCCTGGCTTGATCAATCTTGGAGGCAAGAATCCTTCTCACGTCTGGCAGGACACCAGTGGGTGCTTCTTTGCCTTTTTCACTGTACAGAACTGTATGAGCTCAGAAAGACTCTTTTCAGTTGCCAGTTTCCTCCCTGAAATGTGTTACAGTGCCAGGTTTAATCCAGTTACGTGTGTTTGAAGAAGCTGCTAAATGTAATGAGTCTTCTTTCACATAATTGTAAACAGAAAGTATATACATTGAAAACAATGAAGCATACAAGTGCTAAGAGAGCAAAAAGAGGTCTAAGAATGGAAAAGTAGTCGTCTCTGCCCAGAATTTTTTACCTAGTCTTTGAAGAAAATTATTCTGTGGTTTGAAGCATTACTAGTAGTACCTCCCTTCAGTAGAAAGGATGAGGCAGACGGAACTGATGCAACAGCTTTAATTTTTATTATATCAAGAGTATTGTGACACAAGGGTTTTTTGCCTAGTGTTCCACATCTTCAGCTGGAAGAAGCAAGTGGTGGTGTTTACAAGACCATCATTTATATGCACCTGCCTGTAAGTATGGATGGAGGACTAATTCTCAGCAACTCTGACAAAATCTTTTTACTGTTGGTAAAGTGCTACTGAGACAAAATTTATAAATGAGCTTTGAAGTTTTTAAGGTGCCTTAAAGGTGGAGAGCAAGATAGATAAAATTACTTTAAGGTTAGAATAACATTAAAACAAAGAACTGGAGTTAATAGAAAGATGGAGGAAGTAGGTTAAAAAAGAAAATATGTAAAGGCAGGAATCAGAATTATGTAAAAATATCAACTGCTGGTAGAAGTCAGAGTGATATACTTACTAATTAACAGATTATACCAGTTCACCCCCGCAAAGCCCCACATTAGTGTATAGACTACAAGAAGAGTTTTTTGTTTATTGCTGTTTTGCTTTAGTTTTTCTTCTTGTATTCTTAAGACGTCATTCTTCAGGTAGCACCTTGACATGAATAGGACTCTTTATGGAAGTTTGATTTTATTCAGCATGAGTAAAACTGACAGATTCTGACCACTTGTAAGATTTTAACAGTACATTCTGTGTTATATTGTACTTGTACCTAATAGTGGGGAAAGTCTTTCATGAATGAGCATCAATGGATCGTAATTATACTGGTTTATACTATTTTAAGGATATATAAGATTAAAGCAGGGACAGTCTTTTAAGTACATATTATGATTACTTCTACTAGATAACAAAATATATACTAGCTAACACTAACACACATGATGTTGCCAACACAGCAATAAAGATGCATAAAAATAGTGTAACTTTGGGACTTGAAACACGTAAGATAATGCTATAGAAACACACTTTTCATTTATTTCACTGATGGTCATAAATAGTATTAAAGATTGTTGATATTTAATCTAGAAGTCTAGAAAATTAGGATGGAACACCATTTTTATAGTATAAAAACAGTAAAAAATAAATTTGTTTGCATTTTGCTATTGCCTCATCACCACTCCCAGTTTAATTTGGGAAAAAAAAAAAGGCATTAAGCCCCAGTGTGTTCTGATGTATTTGCCAGCTACTCTGAAGCACAGGTAACATGAAAGATTATATACCAGTGGATTCAGTGGCAACCATAAACATCCCGCTGTTGCTAGCGACTAAGGATTTGTTTATTACTAGCTTATCCTGGGAAGTAGTTTCTGTGGATTGTGGAAAAAAAAAATCCAATTTTCTTGANCGAAACATTTTGATGAGTGTCTTTCTTTCAATCAAGGACTGCAAATTTGTCCAACCTGAAAAATCTGCATAGACTGTTTTACACATAACAATGATCTGGCAGAGAACAAGCTCTTACCATCTTTTTAGTGCCAGAAAATCCTTTTCAACTACAGACTGTCTCCACATTAGAAGACCAGGACTCTCCTAGTCACTGGTTTGAATGTAGTTGGGTATTCAGACTTACTCTATTACAAACAAAAAAAAGGCCTTTGGAGCAGCCACTCAGATGTACCCCAAAGCGTTCACTCTCCAAAGAAAACTGTGAGGTTTCCACTTAGATCAGATTGTAGATCTCATAGTAATGAATTCCTTCAGGAGTTACAAACTTCTCCCTTTTTTTGTCCAGGCTGTTCTATTCCTAACTGGTTTCTGAAAATATCACCCATGTATGCACCATGCTTCTTTGCTTTCCAATGGTTTTGTAGCTCACATTGTAGCTGCTTTGAAGTTTAGACTGCTGTGCCTTGCCTCCAAAGAATCTGCATACCTGTTGAATGGTAGAAGTCCCTGCTGACTGGAAGCTAGCCGAAGTTATTCCAGCTCTGGCAGCGGAACACGGGAGGACGGTCCCTTTCATCCTGCCCTGGTGCATCGCGACTGCTGCGTTGCCAGGATGTGGCATTGTGACATGGAGGTGACGGGGCCCCTGATGCGGAGCCCCACCTACTGCCGCTCCCCCCATCATCCTCCAGAGGAAGGGTCTTGGGGTGCTGGCTGGTTGCACCTCCCAGAAGATGCCAAAGCCCAATTGTACCTCAACCTGGAGCCATCTCAGGGGCTTCTGAGAGTGACAAAAGGCCCCTGGCTTGATCAATCTTGGAGGCAAGAATCCTTCTCACGTCTGGCAGGACACCAGTGGGTGCTTCTTTGCCTTTTTCACTGTACAGAACTGTATGAGCTCAGAAAGACTCTTTTCAGTTGCCAGTTTCCTCCCTGAAATGTGTTACAGTGCCAGGTTTAATCCAGTTACGTGTGTTTGAAGAAGCTGCTAAATGTAATGAGTCTTCTTTCACATAATTGTAAACAGAAAGTATATACATTGAAAACAATGAAGCATACAAGTGCTAAGAGAGCAAAAAGAGGTCTAAGAATGGAAAAGTAGTCGTCTCTGCCCAGAATTTTTTACCTAGTCTTTGAAGAAAATTATTCTGTGGTTTGAAGCATTACTAGTAGTACCTCCCTTCAGTAGAAAGGATGAGGCAGACGGAACTGATGCAACAGCTTTAATTTTTATTATATCAAGAGTATTGTGACACAAGGGTTTTTTGCCTAGTGTTCCACATCTTCAGCTGGAAGAAGCAAGTGGTGGTGTTTACAAGACCATCATTTATATGCACCTGCCTGTAAGTATGGATGGAGGACTAATTCTCAGCAACTCTGACAAAATCTTTTTACTGTTGGTAAAGTGCTACTGAGACAAAATTTATAAATGAGCTTTGAAGTTTTTAAGGTGCCTTAAAGGTGGAGAGCAAGATAGATAAAATTACTTTAAGGTTAGAATAACATTAAAACAAAGAACTGGAGTTAATAGAAAGATGGAGGAAGTAGGTTAAAAAAGAAAATATGTAAAGGCAGGAATCAGAATTATGTAAAAATATCAACTGCTGGTAGAAGTCAGAGTGATATACTTACTAATTAACAGATTATACCAGTTCACCCCCGCAAAGCCCCACATTAGTGTATAGACTACAAGAAGAGTTTTTTGTTTATTGCTGTTTTGCTTTAGTTTTTCTTCTTGTATTCTTAAGACGTCATTCTTCAGGTAGCACCTTGACATGAATAGGACTCTTTATGGAAGTTTGATTTTATTCAGCATGAGTAAAACTGACAGATTCTGACCACTTGTAAGATTTTAACAGTACATTCTGTGTTATATTGTACTTGTACCTAATAGTGGGGAAAGTCTTTCATGAATGAGCATCAATGGATCGTAATTATACTGGTTTATACTATTTTAAGGATATATAAGATTAAAGCAGGGACAGTCTTTTAAGTACATATTATGATTACTTCTACTAGATAACAAAATATATACTAGCTAACACTAACACACATGATGTTGCCAACACAGCAATAAAGATGCATAAAAATAGTGTAACTTTGGGACTCGAAACACGTAAGATAATGCTATAGAAACACACTTTTCATTTATTTCACTGATGGTCATAAATAGTATTAAAGATTGTTGATATTTAATCTAGAAGTCTAGAAAATTAGGATGGAACACCATTTTTATAGTATAAAAACAGTAAAAAATAAATTTGTTTGCATTTTGCTATTGCCTCATCACCACTCCCAGTTTAATTTGGGAAAAAAAAAAAGGCATTAAGCCCCAGTGTGTTCTGATGTATTTGCCAGCTACTCTGAAGCACAGGTAACATGAAAGATTATATACCAGTGGATTCAGTGGCAACCATAAACATCCCGCTGTTGCTAGCGACTAAGGATTTGTTTATTACTAGCTTATCCTGGGAAGTAGTTTCTGTGGATTGTGGAAAAAAAAAATCCAATTTTCTTGAAGCCAGAAAATATAATAGAACTGTGTATGAACCGAGGTTACACATCAATGACCCATAAGAGATGCCTGAAAAAAAGAGTGAAGGTTTAGAAGTGATTGTAGAATATCATAAAAGTTAGGAAACAGATGAGTTGGCATCAGGTTTTCCAGTAGGCTCCTTAGGTAGAACCTTGAAGCACATGGAGTGAGACAGAAGAATGTTTCTCCCATCTTTTCTTTACCCACTTCCCATCTTCAGTATCATTGCTGGTGAACAGAAACTCTTTGACTCTGTAAGATAAAAATACGTGTCAGGAACTGTTCTTCATGTGAAAGGGCCTTTCTTTCAGTTTGCAGCATATATTCAGGCTCACTTTATTCTTGTACACTTCCCAGCCGCTTGTTGTGTGCATATACCTGTAGGCTGACCCTGCCTATTGCTGTATGCTTGAGTGGAATGAAGATGAATAGTGGAAGTAGTTCAATTGCCTAAGGAACACATCTCTATTATTACTGCTTCTTTTTTATTACCCTCCAGAAATCAGACATTCTCCAAGCAGTATCTCAGGGAGTGAACAGATTGTTGAATTTGGATGTACACTCACAAGCATTTGGAATTATCCCATCCAACCAAAAGAGGATCACATTGTGTAAACACCAGCCCTGCACAACCACAGCTCAGTCTCCTAAGGGTAGGCTTACTTTTTGTGAACTGATGGACCAGATGAATAATTTCTAGTTTATTGTAAGTGGTTCTAAGAAGAAGAAAATCTACAGTTCCATCAGCATAGCTTTTGAAACCACAAGGGCTTCACTGCTTTAGTAAAGAAGTAGAATCTGTAAAACATACAGTGATTCATAAAGCTATCCGAAGTATCTTGTGAATCAATGTATCATAAACAGTTTTTTTTTTCTAAGTACTAGACAGCAACCTGTGCTAAATAGTTTCTAAACAGCAGCCTTTCAGCTACATCAAGTCCATAATGAAAAATCTCTGTATAAAAAAATAGCAGCTGCTGTCTGCTTTATTAAGTAACAAGAGAGTCTGATCCAGTATTACACTTCAGAGCAATAGTAGCTGAAAATTTTTGATCATGTTTATGCAGTGCCACAATATGTCAAAAGGTATGACCTATACTAGGTTAGCCTCACTTTAAATGTATTCTTAAATCCTTTATGAATTTTAATTTCCATTTAGTAATCTAATATCTTCGCTTTTCTCCCCATTTTTTTGAGTGTTTCTGTGGAACTAAATTAATTTTCCACCTGCAGCTGTTTCCCCTCACTTTCACTTACTGTGACATGTCAGATCACTTATAAATGTAATTCCTCTTCTTTTAAGATCAGAAGATGATTTAATTTAACTGAGCTACAGTGCTTCCAGTTGCTCAGGCTAAGTTCTTCTAAAAAAAAAAGGCACACAAAAAATCGGGGAACAGTATGTTGTCCTTGGCAATAACTTGGTACTTGAATGTTTTTTGTCTGCATTGAAGTTATGGATTCATCCATTTCTGTGAACCAAAGCAGCTCTGTAGACCACTAAAGAGGATCTTCAAAGTTTTGTGCATGATTTTCATCTCTGTTATGTAGTGAAGGGGTATATTCAATGGAGTTCTGGAGGCAGAAGATTTGGATCTTACTGCTTTTCTTTCATCTTGGCAAGTCCAAAAGCATGCATGTCTCAGGTCAATACAATTTTTTTTTTTATTTTTTTTTTTTAAAAACGAAATGTTAAAGCCTTTCCAATGGATTAATATTACAGAATGGAGAAAGAGTGGTCTGTTCACGTCCATAGGAATAAAATAATATCACGTTCTGTAGAAAATGTATAACATTAACTTCACAAGTAAATGCTACTTGAAAACTAAAAACCAGGATAATATTGTAAAAATGCTCATTCTTCAAAGATGTCTGTGTGGATTGCTTAGCTATATAATTCATGTTTTGTTTTCTACATCCTGTTCCCAGATTGTAGGTCTCTATGTCTCATTCATAGCCATCAGTGAGAGTTTAGCTGTGTTTTGAATCTGCTACTCAGCTGCAGGCAGACTGTGTTGTTGCTTACAGCTACCTCTTGGCTTACCCATCATGACACTAAAATGTCTGGAAGTGGTTTTCTCCTAGCCATTCATTTTCTGTATTTTTTAACAAACTGAAAATTCTGCTTATTTAACTGAACAATGTAGTGAATAAAGTGAATGGAAAAGTTTCTGCTTGATGAGGAATGAATAGATAGTTCTTTATTCTTCTTGCCAGGGAGTTAATTACTACATTGGTACAGTTGATCTTCAAGTCTTGTACTCTCTCAAAAGCAGTCTGCTGCAAAATATTTTTTTTTCATCTGAAAGAACAGTAAGTTTTGTGGAAGAGACAAAGGTAGCAAGAAAATATCTGTTTCTAAAAGATCCTGGACTTTATCGCTTTCAAAATAAGCTGATAGATGCATTTGTTTCTTTGGCGCTTGAAGAGAAGGAAATTAAAGCATCATAAATGTACAGGAGTGAAAATATGATGATCCTGCCACTTAAGAGCAGTTATTTAGCAACATTGGTGTTCCAAAATTATAGTTTTGATTAAGATATCATGTGTTAGTGCTGGCTGAACTACAGCTCTGACTAGCTCCTGGTAGATATATAATGACTTTCATTTCTAGACACCCTCACTTATTTGCCTTTAGGAAGAATATTTAAATCTCAAATAAGTATTAAAAAAATTATCCAGTGGAAAAGTTTCAAATAATAACAATTTGTCTGTTGAATGAGAGAATATTGCAATTTCAATGAAAGGTATTTGTATAACATAAAAGAAGAACTTGAGGAGTATTTTTACAGAATTAGCATTTTATACTTCTAATGTAACTATTTGATTAAATAGGAAAAGTTATATTCTAAATTAGTGTAGAAGGCAGAAATGTAGACTTTAGAAGTAAATGCTTAAATATTATCAAAACTGGACATTCATCTTGGGATACAAAAATGGATTCTTAAAAAAATCCTTAAAAAAATAATTTTATTGTGATTGTTTGAATTGTTGTGTTTCCCATAGAAAATAAATTATGTTTTTTAAGGAGTTATAATTGCAACTAGATAGTTAAGACCAACACAGACCTCTGTCAAATTAAAAGTTATCTAAAATATAATTGATATTTTAAGATATTTTTAAAATATCATTGATATTGTTTTTTAAACAGTTTAATGGAATTTTCACAGAAAATATCTATGCATGTTATGTGGAAAAAATGTTGTTAAATACTGGCCTACTATAAAACTCATAGCAATGCCTCTTAGAAGTAGGGCTTTGAAAGTTAAATGGATGACTTTCCAGTGTTAGGGCCTCACCTGATACTACTATCCGCCTATCTGGAAATATTAAGTTCATCTATGGTCTGATTTCCATTTTTAATTAGCATCTAAAATGTCTATTTTTTCACACTTCAGCAAATTTAATGTAATTGCCGTTTATTTCATTAGGGACTGTGATCAAACACTAAGAATTGTGGTTTACTTCTGGAAGCATGGATTTCTTGGCATAATTATAGGGCAGTATAGTCCTGCCATAACTTGGCTTTTCCATAATAAAATAAATCCCCAAGATATACGCCATTGCAGCTTCCTCCCTGAGTGGCTTGCTTAAGTTCTGTTGTTATTTCTTAGCCAATATGCATCTTGAAGATTAGCAACTGTTAAGACAAGGGCTGAAATATGCTTGCTGTGTTAACTAAGTCTCAAAATCCCAGGATAGAAAATAGCTATCCTTAAAGAGCTGATAAATTTCTTCATACAGCTCATTGCCTGCAAGGAGAGGAATATCACTTAGGTGTATAGATAAACCCAAAAGATTTACTCTGTAACAAAAACACGCTAAAGCAATGATGTCATTGTGTATTGTAAGCGTTACATTCAGTTTGGGTTTTGTAACTCGGTAAAGGGGAGAGCCTTCCCTCTCCCCTCTGCCCAACAAATAGTTTTGTAACTCGGAGATAAAATTTATGTCACCGTCCAATACAGTTATTTTAATATGGACACTCTCTAAAAATTGCTATCACATTTGCATGTTAGCAAGCAGTAGTGCTCTGTGTCCTCTGCCATTTTAATGTTTTCCTATGTTAAGTTCAGGCTGCTCATATCAGGCCCTCAACATTATACCGAAGTGTTCACGTCATTACTTTTGTAGGTTTATTAGAATCTTAGGAGTGTTTTCATGTAACTTCATTCTTCATTGATATTGACATGTATCTCATATGACAGTACCATTAACTAAAATATTAATCCAATTTTATACTCAAGCCATTTTGGTCATCTAGCTTCAACTCTTCTTTAAAACAAGGAGAAAGACTGAATGGATTAAAGCACAGGGGATATCAAATGAATATTTCATCCATCCTATTCCTGAAGCTGACTAGATGACTAGTTGCCCTCAGCCAAAGCCATGCCAGCAATAATTCTAACAATAAATCAATTTTTTTCTAATTTAACATCACATAATTATCAAGTTCCAAAGCTCTAGAAGATTTATTAGCATTGCTTAAGTTGTTAATACAGGCAAAGACAGAGAGATTAACTGGTTTGATGCTAGAAAAGTAAGAGAAAGGTAGAGTTAGAATTTGTGTTCTTGGTTCCTAGTCCTGTATATTTTCTTCCAGACCATGCTGCCTTTTTCACTTGTGATTAATAGAAAGTCTGTTTGATTAACAGTTCAGAGGCATGTATCTTAAAGATATTGTACACGTTGTGAAAGTGAACTATCGTAAGGCACTTTTCCTCAAATAATTTTTGAATCCTCTTCTCTGGAATCTGTTATTTAAGTTGAATGGTGTGTGCTATTTCCAACACCCCCTCCTACCTATGCACCCATTGACATTATTAGTAAGAGGAGACTGAATATCACATTGCATGATTCTTCATAAAACTTGCACAGTGGAATTAGTTTGAGTATAGTTCTGTTTGCAGCTACTGGGGAAAAGAGTACCACGATCAGATATCATTTGCATCTTTTTTACAATTTCATCATCATCTGCAGTTGAGCAAAACAGTATAGTTGATCTCAGGTTACAGATATCGAAACATTGTTCCTTCTAAAGACTCAGCCCAGGTGAACGCAATGCCTATTTAATGCTTTCCTTTGACTCAGTCTCATATCATCTATGCATTTGTCATTTTTGCTATTTTAAACAACCACAGAAGTTTGGAAGAAAGAAGAACATCTCTTTTAAGTGGGCTGTCAGTTGTTAAGAGCACAATCTAGGAGTCTGTTATGTGTTACAAAGGGACCCAAAAGCATCAGTTACAGAGCATGTCTACAAGGACTCCGAACAGTTGTATCTCCGTGAAGGATTTCCCACAGTGGGAGAGTTGCACATTCATCATCCCACAGAATGCTCTTTGCTCTGCATTTTCACAGAATGATAAGAAAAAGCAACTAGGACAGAGGTGCTACTGCAGTGACTGCAACGGAGCACTTCTCGAGATAGGCAGATTGGGCAGTTCTGAGCGTATTGAAGAACTGTACTTACTGGGGAGAAAATAAACTAGCCACTAAAAGAAATGCTTACTACAATTGCCTTAAAATACTGACTTAACTATGTGAATGGTGTATGGCATTTTTGTCAGTCTGAGCAACTGCTCCCCTTGGCTTATTTTGGTTTTATTGGATCATCTGTAACAAACACCATGCTCAGGAGAGCCTGCTGGTTGCTTGGCACTCTTCATTTACAAAAGTAATCCATGCCTTCTGTCACATTCAGCTTTACTAGAACGTGGCAAGAGTTTCCCAGACTTCAAAAGAAACAACTTCTGCTGAACACTATTTGGGTAGAAACATAAAATATTTATGCTCTTGAAATAAGCAATTCAATCATTCTGTCACTTTATATATACCTCATTGTGTAAGCATTCCTCTACAGTCTCCTTTCTTTGTTAAATATAATTGTTTGATACACAATTGCCAAGATTAAAAAGAGTTGCATACACTGTTTTCAGGGCGCTATATTTCATGGATGATGAGCATAGCACTTATGAAGAAAATTATTGTGGAGTTAAAACTCATGCATGTCTATAAAAACTTAGCTTCTTCCCTGAGAGCTTGTGGACAAGTCCAGCCTTAGAGATCTCATGGGGTTTTTTGAGCAGTGCAAGCTGGGAAAAGCTTTATAGCTAAGTTGCTGATACTTTAAATAACAAAGCAAAACAAATTGTGAAGGGCAGTTTTAAAAGTTTGTAGTTATAAGCTACAAATCACAATTCAGCACAAGCTTTATTACTCTGCTGTCAGGATGGGTGTCTGCTGGACACCCGAGGCAGACAGCAAATGCAAACTAATGTGTGAGCCGCTGTAATTTTTTGTGCCAGCTCTCCCATTTTTGAGATGAAGCTGCAATACTAGGGGGTCTCCATGCTACTGCTGCTACAAATCAACCTGACCTTAACATGTATGCTGTTTGATCTCATCAGCCTCACCTTCTACCTGTAAACCTGTGTACTTGCACATCAGAAAATGTGCTGCTGGTAGCGGTGTAAAGCTTGTTACTGTCTACTCACACACAGGCTGCCTGAGGCTCTTGCCTGCAGTGGCCGCATGATTTCCTGTGCGTTCTTTTACAAGTAAAGTAATATTAGATCTGACTTTCAGAGATCTCCACTTTTCAGTTTTCTACAGATACAAATGAAAAAAGGAAGTTACTTTATAACTGTGGAAATAAGTTGCTTACATAATCATTAAATGGTATCTTCCTCTATTTTAGCCTGAATAAATGACGCTGAAAGGACTGACAGTCTCCATACAAACTCTGTCCCAGTTCAGGAATGCTTATGTCTTTAACCCTCCCAGCTTTACCAGAGCATGTAGCTTTGGGAAAAAAAAAAATGTGTAAATTGATTTTAAGATTTCAATACACATGCACAAATAGTAGTTTTCTGCAGACTACAAAATGTTGCTACTAGTTGTAAAAACTAAAGCCATCCTTATGTATTTGCACATGCATTCCTCATCAGTAGTCACAACTAGTCATCTGATAGTAGTATGTTAAGTCGTTGTAACATATTTCTGTACTTTGACCTTGCTGTATTCACACACGTGACTTTATAGATCGTGAAATAGAGAAGTACAATGGCTATCTTGCCTATATACTTAATGCACAGTAGAATTTTAGTGGTGTTTATTGTGTCTGAATACCTCGCTTGTACTCGTCTCAATCACATTTATTTTAGTCCTGAAATGGTTTTCCAGCTTTTTGCATTTTGTACTTCTGCAAGACGTGCCGTACTCTGCTGTATAAGGCTCTCATTCAACATTTTGCACTCAATTGGTTCAAATCTAGTGTTACTTAATCTGGTAAAAAGCATTAGTGAACCAGCTTCAGAGTCTCTGACATTTCAAGCCACTGCGTCGATTCTGTGTGAAAATACCTTTCTTTTAACATTCTTCCTCAATAATATTTCTTTGTTCTCCTGCTGGCATAGTATCTTCTATCCCCAAATTGCTAAGATTCAGCTTATCATAGCTTTCAACGTTCCAAACATGAAAACCGCTGGTTATTCAGTATCTGGTGATGCATTAGGATTTGACATTTTTATTTTTCGTGGTAAAAGCTATTCTGTGTGATTTTTGAGGGCTTGTAAAATGTATTAATTAAGTAATTTTATCCTACATTCTCTATAATTACGCTTGCACTTACTGAAAGAATTAAGTTTTACAGCCTAATAGGACTAAGAATAGTCTCAATAACTTAAAAAAATTTTTTTTCATTAAAAGATGCATTCACAAAGACTTCCGAAATTTGAAGTAGTAATAATAATTTAATGCAAATAAGTAACATACCGTGCATCAAGTTACACAACACTCCTGGAACTGTTTACACCCATGTCATGGAGTCCTGAGATGAGCACATGCATGGTACATATATATTTTTAAAGGCAGATGGTAAAAGCCAAAACTGTGGAGACATTTGTTTTTCAAGGAGATTCATTCAAATAAGGGAAGGGAAGAACAGGAATGCTTTGTAGCAACTTAATTTTATGCCTTCTTTTGCCGATATGTGCACCAGGGACAGCTGTTGATCAGTAGATGATAAGTGAAGGCAACCGTCCATGTTTCCAGTAGGAGACATGCAGTGGTATGGAGTGAGAAATGCTGGCATTTCTGTGGAAAGAAAATGAAATGGGAACTAAGTGGACTTAGAAATATGACTGCTCTGTTCCTGAGCAATTTCTATTCATTCTGCCTTTGAAAGAATGATCAACGGTTGTCCCTGATCTCCTTTAAATTATTAAAAAAAAACCCCTCTAAGATGTCCCACTATCCAAAATAATTACCTGTTTTTTTTCATGATTGTCATGGTTTAACCCAAGCTAGCAATATAACCGTGACAGCCACTCACTCACTCACCCCCGTACCCCCCAAATAGGGGAGAGTATCAAAAGAGAAGGGAGAAACTTGGATTGAGATAAACTAAATACTAATACACTACTAGTAAATATATATATAAAATCTAAATAGACTATAAAATACAAACCAAAAGATACTCAGTGCAATTCCTCACAAAGGAAAAAGGCAGAAAGGCCCATAGGCCTCTGCAAAATAGCAGCATGGCCAAAGGCCAAACTAAAGAAACTCCTGAACAGAACTCCTCTGGCTCTGACAAAGAGAGCAAAGAAAGCAAAGAAGAAACCAGAAGATCCCAACTATCCTTAAATATGAACCAATGATGCTAATGGGATGGAATATTCTTATTGATTAGTCTGGGTATCAATCAAGGTCTGGTCTACCCCTGTGCCCACCTTACTAGCCACCTCACACCTGTGGGCAGAGCTCAGAGTGTCCTTGGCTCTCAGACCAGAGCAATTAAAAACATTAATTCTGTCTTGAGGTGTTATCTCTTGTTCTCAAATTAAATTCAAACAATGACTGTCCTAGCTACAAAAAACAAAGGTTGCATGAAGCAAACTAACCGGCACAATGATCTATAGCAACACTTTATTATTATTATTATTATGTTATTATTTATTTTTTTTACCAATGTATTTCATGTTTTTAAGTAACTATTTCCTGCAACCCTAGGTATTTATTTGTACTATGAAAACAGAATACAATGGAGTCTTCAAATTTATTTCCATAAGGTTTGACAGGGGCCCGCCATAATGAAATGGGCTTTCCCTGTGCAGATTTTTTTTTACCATTTAAAATTTTTAAAAAGCTATGAAAAAATGCCTGATTCTAAACTGCCTTTGTTGTTTGACACCTTTCTCTGTTCTGTGAATGCGTGTATGCTTTTGCATAGTGTATAAAAGCAGGGACCCAATCTCAGTTTTCCCCAGCTCAATCACACTGGACAATAGACCATGTATGATTATGTATCTTCCACTTGGTTTATTGCTTGAGGCTTGTGATTAAATGCAGCATTTCATTTCCAGTCTCACAGATGACAGAATAAAATTCAGAATGCATTTCTGCAAATGTCAGAAAGGTAAGGTCAAGAAGGATAGATACAGGCTTCCTCGTGCTTTAATTTCACAATCAATGAGAAATAATTATGTACAAAACCAAATTACTTCTTTAATCCTATCTTTGTAGTATTTGATTTTTTATTAATAATTTCTTTTAAAATATTCTCTTCAAAGTTATTCTGTCTTTTTCTTCTATTTACTTAGTAATTTTTTAAAGAAATCTGCTGCTGGGTCTGTGTGTATGGATTTCTAGAAATTATGGGAATCCTTCAGAGGTTGATCAGATAGTTAGAGTCCTTAGGTTTCCATCTACCAACACACTTCAGGATTTTACAGGAAGAAAGAAATTATTTATTTGTCTTTAAATTGTTCCACTTAGCTGTAAAGGCATAACTGATTTAGCAGATACATACAGGGTAAACAGCTTTCCTAGTTTTCTGATCAACTATGTTTAAAAAATCATTTTTCGTGGTTTCCAAAATCTTAATGTGAATGCTGTACATATGATTTTACAATATTGAAAATATTCCGAAGTGCTGATTCTGAACACTGAGTTGAAACTGCATTTATTTTTCTTTAGTTTTGTTTTTCTTGGTTGGATTTTGGTGGGAAAAGAAGACAATTCTAGCTTTTCCCTATTTTTTTCTTAAAATCACACTACTTCTAAAAATATTATAGACTAGCATGGCAATGTTGGTGTTAATGCCTTAAAACTTTCACTTTGATCTTGTTCAGTTTACTTAAAGTAAGAAAACAATGTGTTTTTTTCCATCCTGTTTTCGGTCGTTTTGGATTACTAACGATTTCCACAGCTATTTTGTTGTTAGAGTTACAGCTGAATTATTGCAGAGTGGAAATAACTGAATCTCAGTTGCCCTTTCGTTGAGTCTTTTTGGTGGCCAAGGCCTCCATTCTAGTTCTTTAATGCCAGAAATAAAATAATTTGGGGATTTTTAATACATATTTTGTTACATGGAAAAATATTACATTTATGATTTTTAAAAAGTAAATATTTTTATCTGAGCAGTAGAAGTTTATCAATCTAGTGATTTGGTCATGTTGAGAAAGGGCTAGAACAAGAGCACAGGAGACAGTAGCTGGATTGAAATGGTAACAAATTAAATTTAAATAATAAACGTCACATTCAGGAACCTTGGCAAACCTGATAACTTGAAGATTTGATTTTTAGAAAAAAAATAAATAAGAAATATTTTGTAAGTAAAAGTCATTGAACTTTCAGTGCTATGTGGTACAAAATTTATCTTAAATTGGTTGCTTTTATTTGTAAAGAGATAGGGACAATATTAATCATTTTCTAGTTTTGTGCAACACCAGCTCTTTACTTGAACGTGTATTACTCTGGGCTGCCATTACCCCTGATTTTCTTGATTTTAAATTGGAGAGCAATCAGACTCACTTTATTTTGTACACTGATGTATTGACCAGAGTCAGCATTTTAGATCTTAAGAGCCAGGCATGAAAAGGTGTCTCAACAAGGTTATTGTTTTCAGGGAGACAGCCTGACTGGTCTCTCGCTCAGTTCTGGAATTTGAAACTAGCTGGAGATGCTGTGCTGCTAGCTGGGGATCATTAGTAGAAATTGAACAACTTTAATTTCTGTGAGCAGAAGGGGGAATAATGATAAAACATATAAATCTGGTGCATTTGAAATACATTAAGACTACCTAGATGGAAGTAGTTTAAATGTCTTTTTAACTTTCCTCACTTAGAATTTTTTGGGAAAAATTGAAGAAACCTTCCTGTTTGGTGTTAACTTTTTATTATGTGGGTTTGTGGTGATTTGTTTATTTGATGTTAAAGTGAAGGCATGATTTTCTAAATTTCTGTGGCAGCAGCAGTGTTTCCTAGACATAGGAAGCCATTGTTCTGCTCAAGAAAATATAAATTTATTTTTTAAAACTATGTAGAACATCTCTTGTTTAACTGTTTCTCAAAAGTAAAGAAAAATTGCCCCAGACATTCAAGCTTAAAAAACGAAATAAAACAAAAAACCCGAACAAACAAAACCCAACCAACCAACCAAACAAAAAAAACCCCAAAAACCAAAAAACACAACACACACACACACACACACAACACCACAAAATTTTTTAATATAGATATCACTTTTGGTTTTATTCTTATGGGAAAGATAGAAGAACAAAGTAAACAACTTCTGAATACTGCTCACCTTAGTCTGTGGTGCAAGAACTTCAGATCTTCTCACTTAAATTCTCAGTGTTAGCAGTTCTGCTGGTATAGGACTCCTCCAAATTCAGTTACCAATTTGGCTCCTTAAACCTGCTCAGCTTCAGTCTTCAAGCAAGTGAATTATTTTGTAATTGTTGTCTTTGGAAATGCTTCTGAGCTCACGGAAGTTGTGCAAGACACACAGGCCTCCAAGTGTGTGCCCACACTGCACACAAACTGAGCACTGAGGAAACTGACTTCTGTAAATTGAGAATTTGTGATCATTAATTTCTGAGAACTTTATCTTTTCTTCTGTGCCCTACGTCAATCTGCTGGAATTTTAAAGGTGGCAAATACTTATTCAGAACTGATATATTTTTTCTGTGATAACATGCAGAGAAACAAGCTACATTCTTCCCCATTGCCTTTTCAGATAGTAATCAGACGTACTGGGATTTTTTTTTTGTTCACAGACTTCTGACTACATGTTATTTGTAATGATCAATCAGAAGCGGAAGTGGCTTCCAGCAAGTTATGTCTTCTCGAGGTCACCACGTCCCAATTTTTTGAAGCTTTGAATTTTCAAAGTGAAATAGTGAGTGATGTAAGCGAGCAGTTTTCAGGTGAACTTTAAAATTACTGAAATATTAGTTCAATGTCTGATGTTAGGTTAATGTGGGAGAAAAAGTCTTTTCAGCAAAAGATTTTAAATAATCAGATTTAACACAAGGCAAATGTCTCTCTTGGGTTTAATCAGATGCCAGTGCGGGGCCTGGCTGGGGTCTGCCAACATGCAGACTGCCACTGTATGCTATGGTAGAGTTTTGCAAACATGAGAGAAGAGACTGAATGAAGGCTCTGGGTGTCCATCAGAGGCTGCCTTTGGATGCAGCCAAGGCACACTTCACAGCAGCACAGCCGGTTTCTAACGTGTCCGGAGGAAGCAAGACTTCCCAAAAAACAAGGCATTACGATACTTTGATACGTACTGATTGTATTCAGGCCAGCAGAGATTATTTATCATCTGAATGTGTTCCTTTGTTATTTCATTTAAGATTAGTTTTTGTACGTTTCTCAACACAATTCTGTGCATAAGCTTTTAGTTTAAAGGAAAACAGATCTTGATGGTGAGCTCCTCCCAGCAGGGTCAGTGTCATCTTTGGTCTCTATAAAGCACTTAACCCAGCAGGGCTCAAGGGATGCCCTGCCTGGATTTCGAACTGGAGTCGATTGCTGCCTGATTGCAGCTATGTAGGCTCTGCTGAAGGGAAAAGACGTTCCTGCTTCCTGATGCTGGATCTGTGTACTCAAAGGACAAGGGATTTTGTAGTCAGTTCAGCTGTGTGCTCTCACACTGTCCACTCTGTTTTGATGGTGAGTTGTTTAGAGAAAGAGAGTCCATGTTAATACATGGCTAACACAGGAGAGTTCAGTTTTGTCAGAAACAGACACAACTTAGCAATGTGATAGTTTCTGTCCATGCACACTACGGTAAGTCCTGGCTACCAAGCTCCTCCCCAGATGTCTAAGCAGCTTCCAGTGCAATCCTGCCTCATTCCCCCAGAGAAAAGTAACTCTGTGTTGCAACTCTGATTTCCATATGAATCCAGTAACGTGTTTTTCTGAACTCTTTGTTGCTGGGTGGTATGCGTAACTGTGGAAGAATCCTTGCTTTTATGTCAAGACAAAAAAAAAAACCAAAAACAATATGCAAGTTAATATTTCTTGTGGAGAAAATTTTGAAAATGTGTACCTGTCTGGCTCAAAACAGCTAGGAGGCAAGTTAAAAGAGCTGAAAGTGTACATACTTCCAGTAGAGTTGTGGTCCTGTGGACAGTTCTCCTATTATGCTTGCTTTAATCCCAACTGAGAAAGAGGCTGGAGATCTCCATGTTTCCATGGCTGGAGAAGTGGACTTGCCATAAAAAAACTTGCATGAGGTCTTAGATCTACTAACTTCCATGTACAATAGAAACGACTGGCAAATAGCTTACAGTGTGTGTTTTTATACATCAGAGTTAGAGAACTGGGGGAACAGGAGAGTGAAAGTAGAGAATGTGCAGATGAGAAAAGTTTTATTTGTGGATTTTTTTTTTTTCCCCCCAGCTTTTTAGCTCAGACATAAAGGTGTATTTATCTGCACATTGCTTTTTAAAGAAATATCCAAACAGAACATTCCAGTTGCTTCTTTTGAAGGGGCAGGCAAAATAGTTATTTAGGGCTTCATCCTACTTAGGCAGAGATGTAATGGGAATACAGTAATATTAAGAGATCAATTTGATATTTCAGTCACTCTTGAAGTCAGGTGAAGAACATCATGTAGCTCCACCTAGAAGTCAGAATAGCAATTTAAAAACTCTAGAGGCTTTCTTGGTTGGTTAAGGGGCTTTTGGCATACAAAAAGACATGGGAAAGGTTAGTTCAATGTGAAGTCTGTATAATTCAAGCACTTCTAAACTGGATTCCTACTGCATAGGTTGATATTGGGAAAGCTTTACCTTTTTTTCTGCACAGACTAGAGCTTTTCTAGAAATACAGCATTAGATTACAGGACCTGTGTAGGACTCATATCAAAAACTTGCTCTGTTTCATCACACTTCAGTGATTTAATTCACGTATTTGGCATTTTCTGCAGGAACAGATCTAGAATCACTGAGCACCAGGACCTGAGCCCCTTATTAACATAATTTATGGTCCATACTTTGTGTCATGTTGCATGGCAACCTCTTATTGTGGTCACCATCTCTGCTTTCACACTAGTTCTGCATTTTAAAATGAGCTTCAGTAAAGTTAATTTTGAGTGGAACCCATTTTTCAAGAAGGCAAAATACCTGAAAGAAAAAAGTTATTTAATTTAGAACAGGGAACAATAAATCTGAAATTAGCCTTCCTCCTTAGTTTTACTTACAGTAGATTTATTTTACATAGACAAAATATACCTTTTATGAATTCCTGAAAATTTGAAAGAACTTGTTCCTATAGCATAATTTTTATTCTAATTTGGAAACCTAGACAATTGTTTTCCAGTTTAAATAACACATTTTTAAAATTCCCCCCAAAGTCTTCTTTTTAACTCCATATATAATTTTGCTCTTTCATGTAACTCAAAACCATTTCTGTTTGTATTTATTATCTCCAGAGGTAGGTCAGTCAATGTGGAGAAGCAATTTGCTGCTGTTATTGGAAGTAATTTGACTATAACCTGTTATGACACTTTAGAACTAGACCAAAATTGCTAGCTTAGTTTTCCAGTGAATCACAAGTAAAATACAAGTCCTGAAGATCTTGTTAAATACTTCTTGCTCAAATGACAGTAAGTCAAGTAAAAATGACAGCTCTTTTGTGATACTCATGATGCTGTGTCTTACGCGTTATAAGTCACAAATATTTTGAGTTTAGGCATCAGTTAATCCCCATTTTGTCATAGAGGTACACTTGAAATCATTAATTTTCAAATTGCTAGGCAGCTGAAATCAGTTATGGAAATTTTGTGCCCCATTTAAGTGGTGTATTTCCAATAAGGAGGGAATGATTTTATTTTTCCTTGGAGAGCACCGTGACTTTAAGAGGGCTTTGCCATGCTGCCACTTACCATGTATGTAATTGCTTTTAAGACTCAGAGGCTATAAATAAAATGCCATCAGGGTGTATAAACCTGCCTATATATTAGACATGTTGGTAACCTTCAACTCTCGTATTCTGGGAGAGACAGTGTTTCAGAAAAGTTGCCAGTCCCTTTGGCCTTAGCGCTGGTGTGGTGTGGTTTGGTTTGGTTTCATTTGGTTTAGTTTGTTTTTTTCCGCTTTAGGCTGTTTGGTGTGAAAGCAGAGAGATGTGTTCTATGACAAGTCTATTTTGTCACCGATCATGTTTGCCAAATACGTATGACTATTGCAGCAAATAGGAAATATTTAGACCCATAATCTAATCAGTGCTTAGTATGAATATAATATAATATAATATAATATAATATAATATAATATAATATAATATAATATAATATAATATAATATAATATAATATAATATAATATAATATGTTCAGCTGGGAGGGACTTAGAACCATCATCTAGTCCAACTGCTTGGTCACTTCAGGGCTGACCAAAAGTTAAAACATGGAATTGACTTTCCTACAGAAGAACTCAGCTAGCAGGAGCCGGACAAAGGCTGAGAGGGCTGCTATTCACAGATATCAAGGGTGAAGACCAAAGAAGGAAAGAGCTACTGAAGGTGCAAGGAAAAAGATGATAAAACCCACAAACAATTCAGGAATTCTTTCTAAGAGGACGACTTCACCATAAGCAGGCTAGTAGCAGATGTCCCTTGGTGCATTGGTAAGGAATGCGGGAGAAATCCCGCATGCTGTTTGTGTCTCTGCAAAGTTTATGCAGAGGGAACCAAATGCCTTTCGTTCACCTCTGGCATGCCCACAGCCAAAGGAATGTCTATGGTATCAATGCCCTTCTTTGCACAGGGTGACCGTACAGATTAATGTACAGGGCTGCCCAGCAGCTGTGCCCAGTGCCTGGTCACCAAGGGCAGGGACAGCCCCTGGGCCTCCTGGGCACAGGGGCTACCTGGGGGCAGCACCCAAAAGGCTTCCTCCATAGGATGATGAGGGAAGGGGTGGCAGGTGGGGCTGCTGCGGGCGGGGCTGTACACAGGGGCCCTGTCACCCCCATGTCACAATGCCAGCACCTGGCAATGCAGCAGTCACAATGCACCAGGGCAGGATAAAAGAGAGCATCCTCCCATGTTCTGCTGCCAGAGTTGGCCTGGGGGCAGCCTGAAGACATTGGAGAAGAAGTCCTTGAGGAGCCAGTGGAGGGAGCAAGACTGGAGGAGGCTGAAAAAAGCTGTTGAAGCTTCTCTACTTCAAGGCCAGCTCCCAGCAGGGCGAAGTTTAAAGCTCATCTGATGAATGGAAATCCTTTTCAGCTGGAGCAATGGCAAGAGCAAGGGACTGCCATCTTGAGGGGCATGGCAGAGCTCGTTGTCCTCATCCCCTGCAGAGCTAGGAGCAGCAGCCATAAGAAACATGATGCAGAGGCATTACCAGGGGTCCCAGTGCTTTGGAGCACCCACTGGTGTCCTGCCAGACATGAGGAGGATTCTTGCCTCTAAGGTTGATCAGGACAGGGGCTTTTTGCCACTCTCAGAAGCCCCCGAGATGGCTCCATGTTGAGGGAGAATAGGGCTTTGGCGTCTCCTGGGAGGCATGACCAGCCTGTGGGATGAGGAGCCAGGTCTTCCTCACATGCTCAGGGGAACATTTGATCACCAGCACTGTCTGGGATCAGGAAGGAATTTTCCCCCGGGGCAGATTGACACTGGACCCCGGGGGGATTTTTGCCTTCCTCTGCAGCACTGAGCGTGACCCCTTGTCAGGGCTTCTCTGCTCCCTTTTGGTTTGGTTACTGCCTTCTGCTCAAGCACCAGGAAGATGGCCTCTCCTGCCCTGCAGCTGGGTGGAGGAAGGCTTTTTCCCCGCCCAGTGGACTAACAAGTGTCCATGGGGTTTTTTTTTGCCTTCCTCTGCACCACTGAGCATGGCCCCTTGCCAGGGCTTCTTTGGGCCATCTTGGCTAGGTGGCCACTGCTCATGCTCCATGAAGATGGCCCTTGTGCCATGTATCCAGGGGGAAGAAGCTTCTGGATGAACACAGAAGACTTCCAAAAACTGCACTTCACTCCTGCATTTTGCAAATTTGTTCAGATGGTCCAATGATTTCAAGACAATCCACAGCTCTCACCCCCACCAGAAGGTACATGCCTCCTTCCAACAACGAGACAGAGCCAATGCCTAAGCTGGGCCATGGTTATGGGTATTCAAACTTTCTGCAAGTTCAGGACTGGGAAGAAATATCAGTGCTTTAGTGAGCATATACTGACAGGTAAAGAAAAAGGTATGAAGAGAAGAGGGAGGAGAGAAGACAGGTGAGGAGAGGAGGAGAAGAGAGGAGAGTTTCTCATCTCTACTCCTTTTTGTTCAATGTAATGTTGCCATCTTTTTTAATATTAGATTGACTAAAAAGGGACTGCAAATTTTGATGCCATAACAGTGACCTGTATATTTAAAATGTCAGATACATTTGTCACTCTTACAGTTATCTATACTTCATGCTATGCTTGAAAAATGCCTCTTAAGTTTCAAAAAGCACCAAAACGGAGATTAGCACTATTGAGTAAAGCTGGCTAAATGTTTTTATAGTCAGCATTTTTGTAAATCTGAAGAGCTATCAATTGCTGGCAAAATGTTTGTTTCCACATCATTACACTAATGTCAAGATCAAGACTTCTGGTTCAACTTGAATATAGCTTGGAGCACTGGCTTGAATGTAGTGGCAGGGCAGATGTTAGCAACAAAAATCTGTTTACTTCTTTCTTTCTGTATTATTTGGCTAAATATCCCTTTCTCTGGCATCTAGCCATACTTGTATCCTTTCTACGGAGCATTAACCTGTGTTCATATTCCATTGCTGTACAATCTGTCCTCAGCTCATTAACTCCTGGCCTTCATTGCGTAGCAATGTCGTGTTATTGGTAACACTAAGCTTAACATCTGCATTTTTTCTTAATTGTTCTCTTCTGCATTTTCCCTTGAATGCAAGCTTCTCAAGTCAAGATTACTCAAAGGGATTGACAGTAAACTGCAGGATTAAGCAAGATCCATCTAGAAATCTTGGGTGGTGTCTTGGTCCCATTGAAATGGTCCATTACTTCAATAAGGGTATATATTACTACTGCCTGGTGAATGGAAAAATAAGCCACGTCATAGCTTTAAATAATGCTTCCGTGAAGAAATTACCTTAATTGTGCATGACCTACGTTTCAGAGGCACATTCTTACCCTAATGCCAGCTAAAGTCAAGAGATGGTAAGAGCAACTGTTTCACATCTTCTGCCCTTAGGTCCTGACTGTTTATTTAGAGGGTAACTCTGGCATTCTAGTTTGAAAATGTTTGTGATTTGCAGAATAGAAAGTGCTACAGAGTTTGTCACAACACAGCTCAGACCAGTTAGAAGCAGGTGAGGTGAAGCACCTCTGCAAGTTGATTTTCAGATGTGTTTATCATGTCTGATTTGCTGAAACCTATAAATGGATAGCGGTCATTAAACTAATCTGGAAGAACTTCCGTCAGGATGATTTATGGGTCCTTATAACATTAAGAGGCACTTGGCAGCCTTCAGGATGAAGCATTATTTGTTTTTTGCTTTGCTCCCCCCAGCCTTTTTTATTTAACTCAACATGAATAAAAAGGCACAGCAGAGAGCTGAGAAAACTTTAAGCATAGGACTTATATCCAATGCTAGACATTAATTTTGTTTGTAAAATACGGGGGGTGGGGAAAGAGACATTGTTTTCTGATGAGTACCAGCTGAACCAACCTAGTAATCTGGGCAGGATTACTATGAGAAAGTGAAGCACCCAATGCAGAACAGATGACTTTAAATGTGCTTCGAAAACAAACTCAAGTAATTTTAAGTTGGTGCTGATATTCTCAGTAAAACAACAACAGTACCTCCTCATTTCCTAAGCAGCTTAATGATCTAGACTCAGTGTCAATCACATGGATTATAAATGATCGTACATTGCATGAATGCCTTTTATAAAAGTTTGCCGTTAAGAAATTAGCTGCCTTAGCATACATGTATTGCTATAATGTGAGCAATGCTAACAGCATACCAGAGTCATGCTGCTCTATTAGAGACAAGTTTGGCCTTAAATACATGATTGAGTACTTCTCTTCCACAAACAGTTGAAATTTTTTATGCAGTTAAGTGGGCTGGAATCATAAATTTCAACACTGTGCAGCAC